>JACEFZ010010905.1:5000-10657 GCA_014155875.1 Cepaea nemoralis | reverse complement strand
AAATTAAAAAAAACCGGCATTTTTCATTGAAATCATAGGATAGAGGACGAGACGTGGAAAATGTTTGAATGGGGTTGAGTGTGAGAGATGGAGGGTGAGATAACAACAGTGGAATAAAAAACTGACCACGATAAGGTTGAGTGGGTGGTTGGTTAGGTTGGTTGGTTGGTTACTTGAATGGCTGGTTCATTGATTGGTTGAATAGTTGGTTGGTTAGTTGGTTGGTTGGCTGGATAGCTAGCTGTCTAGCTGGTTAGTTGTTTGGTTGGTTGGTCGAATGGCTGGTTGGTTGGTTGGTTGGTTGGTTGGTTGGTTGCCTGAATGGCTGGTTGGTTGGTTGGTTGGTTGAATGGTTGGTTGATTGATTGGTTGGTTGGTTACTTGAATGGCTGGTTCATTGATTGGTTGAATCGTTGGTTGGTTAGTTGGTTGGTTGGCTGGATGGCTAGCTGTCTAGCTGGTTAGTTGTTTGGTTGGTTGATTGAATGGCTGGTTGATTGATTGGTTGGTTGGGTGGTTGGTTGGTTGGTTGGTTGGTTGCCTGAATGGCTGGTTAGTTGGTTGGTTGGTTGGTTGGTCGGTTGGTTGGTTGGTTGAATGGCTGGTTAGTTGGTTTGTTGCTTGGTTGGTTGAATGGCTGGTTAGTTGGTTTGTTGCTTGCTTGGTTGAATGGCTGGCTGGTTGGTTGTTTGGCGGGATGGCTGGTTGGCTAGCTGGCTGGTTAGTTGGTTAATTGGTTTGTTGATTGGTTGGTTGTTTGGTTGATTGATTGGTTGGTTAGTTTGTTACTGGGTGGATGGTTGGTTCTTCTTCTTCTTCTTCTTCTTCTTCTTCTTCCACCTTCAGATGTCAACCTGAACAAATGTAAATCAACTTACGCTTGTTGACATATTTAGAGATTTTGTCCACAAATGGAGCGGCTGTAGGTCAACATAGTATCTACTCTGCAGATATTGGACACTCCTACAGCAAATGTTTATCTTTACACCATTCAATGTTCTTAATTTCTTGACTGTCTAATTTCTACTATGGTTCTTGTCTTTTATGCGCATACAACAATGCATGTGAATGTATTTCTCATACTTCACCAATGTGTCTGTTGTTTGGCGTGTCCTCTGATTGTTATTTCTGTCAGCGCTGAGCGTTCCGACAACTGAGCACTGAAATCAATACTTAACGTTGTATTACTTCTGTCCTGGAACTAGATTATAAACACGCGCAGGAATATTGTGCCTGGGGTCGTGAGCAATCCTCCAGGGGTAGAATTGGCTGAACTCGTTCATAAACCAAGTGGTAAAAGTGGCTGAACTGCCTGGGTGAACTAGGGGTAGAAGTGGCTGAACTGCCTGGGTGAACTAAGGGTAGAAGTGGCTGGAATGCTTGGGTAAACCAGTGGTAGGAGTGGTTAGGATGAACCAGGCGTAGGAGTGGCTAGGTGAACCAGGGGTAGGAGTGGCTGGGTGAACCAGGGGTAGAAGTGGCTGAACTGGCTGGGTGAACCAGGGGTAGAAGTGGCTGGACTGCCTGGGTAAACCAGTGGTAGGAGTGGTTGGATGAACCAGGCGTAGGAGTGGCTAGGTGAACCAGGGGTAGGAGTGGCTGGGTGAACCAGGGGTAGAAGTGGCTGAACTGGCTGGTGAACCAGGAGTAAAAGTGGCTAGACTGGCTGGTGAACCAGGGGTAGAGGTCGCTAGACTGCCTGGGTGAACCAGGGGTAGAAGTGGTTGGACTGCCTGGTTGAACCATGGGTAGAAATGGCTGGACTGCCTGAGTGAACCAGGAGTAGAAGTGGCTGAACTGGCTGGGTGAACCAGGGGTAGGAGTGGCTGGGTGAACCAGGGGTAGAAGTGGCTGGACTGGCTGGTGAACTAGGGGTAGAGGTGGCTAGACTGGCTGGTGAACCAGGGGTAGAGGTGGCTAGACTGGCTGGTGAACCAGGGGTAGAAGTGGCTGGACTGGCTGGTGAACCAGGGTAGGAGTGGCTGGGTGAACCAGGGATAGAGGTGGCTGGACTGCCTGGGTTAACCAGGGGTAGAAGTGGCTGGACTGAGTGGGTGAACCAGGGGTAGAAGTGGCTGGACTGGCTGGTGAACCAGGGGTAGAAGTGGCTGGACTGGCTGGTGAACCAGGGGTAGGAGTGGCTGGGTGAACCAGGGATAGAGGTGGCTGGACTGCCTGGGTGAACCAGGGGTAGAAGTGGCTGGACTGCCTGGGTGAACCAGGGGTAGAAGTGGCTGGACTGGCTGGTGAACCAGGGGTGGGAGTGGCTGGGTGAACCAGGGATAGAGGTGGCTGGACTGCCTGGGTGAACCAGGGGTAGAGGTGGCTAGACTGACTGGTGAACCAGGGGTAGAAGGTGGCTGGACTGACTGGTGAACCAGGGGTAGAAGTGGCTGGACTGACTGGTGAACCAGGGGTAGAAGTGGCTGGACTGACTGGTGACCCAGGGGTAGAGGTGGCTAGACTGACTGGTGAACCAGGGGTAGAGGTGGCTAGACTGACTGGTGAACCAGGGACAAACGGCTAGACGACTGGTAACCAGGGTACATCACACACTGTCATGGGAGGACAAACAGCTTACACACACACACACACATGTCATGCTGGAGGTCAAACAGCACACACACACACATGTCGTGCTGGAGGTCAAACAGCACACACACATGTCATGCTGGAGGTCAAACAGCACACACACATGTCACGCTGGAGGTCAAACAGACACACACACACATGTCACGCTGGAGGACAAACAGCACACACATGTCGTGCTGCAGGACAAACAGCACACACACACACATGTCACGCTGGAGGTCAAACAACACACACACAGGTCACGCTGGAGGACAAACAGCACACACATGTCATGCTGCAGGACAAACAGCACACACATGTCACGCTGGAGGACAAACAGAACACACATGTCACGCTGGGGGACAAACATCCCATACATGTCACGCTGGGGAACAAACAGCACACATTCGCTGGGGACAAACAGCACACATGTCTGCTGGGACAAACAGCACACACTTGTCACGCTGGGGGACAAACAGCACACACTTGTCACGCTGGAGGACAAACAGCACACAATGTCACGCTGAGAGACAACAGCACCCATGTCACGCTGGAGGACAAACAGCACACACATGTCACGCTGGAGGACAAACAGCACACACATGTCACGCTGAAGGACAAACACACACACATGTCACGCTGGAGGACAAACAGCACACACATGTCACGCTGGAGGACAAACAGCACACACATGTCACGCTGGAGGACAAACAGCACACACATGTCGTGATTGTAAGGGACACGCAGGACATGCCGAGCCACGTGAAGACATGTATGCTTCGTACAGAGTGCTTCGTACAGAGTGGTTCGTACAGAGTGGCGTGCGTCAACTTAAGACATCAAGTATATTGAAAATCTGTTGGATCTTTCTCCCAGGACATGCTGGTGTGTTGAGAAACGAACTAGCGGACAGATTGGCTGGGTCTGCACCGCTAGGTGGGGTATTGGTGCATGATATGGTCAGGTTCTTTGGGGTCAGGTGTATAGCATGGGTCAACAGATAAATCATCACGGCCTGGAGAGAATGGTACTGCGGGGAGTGGCCAGAGGATCTGGCCGACACTCAGGACTCCGAGGAAAGGTAAGACAGACACATAATCAGACTGAAACTGGTACTATTATTATTGAGACTCTTCGCTGGCTAGTGAAGATCGGAGCACGCATGGTAATTCCGGAATGATGTAATGCAGTTCTTGACTTAATGGATCTCCCCAAAGAGCAATTGCCGTAAATCAACTCATGTGGAGTTCTACTGTGTTTTATTAATAGATAAGAAAAGTAACCTACTGCAGTGGTTATAACACTACAAAACGAAAACAGGTATGTGATTCCTGGGGGGGGGGGGGGGGGGGGGGGGGTAGTGAGAGATAACATACACTGACGTACCTTACAACAAACCTCAAATCCGGCAGTGTAAGAATAATAGATAGCAATAACGTTAATATAAGGTAAAAATAAGTTACAATACAACGAACTGACGTTTCGATCTTAGTGATCATCATCAGGAACACCACAGAAGAACTAAAGACAAAAATGAAATTAGAAAATGTAATTTAGAATTAAAACGTAAACAGAAAAAGTATTGGTATCAAACGTTGTTAGGCCAATGCACATGATCCGTTTCCAGGAAGGCTGCGCAGAAGTTCAGTTGTGAAAGGTGCCAAATAAGAAAATGCGTAGGTGAGCATGGCCGAATGGATAAGAACGCGTGTTCTTAAACATCCGGTGTGTTGATACCGAGGTAAGGTGTTCAACCCCTACCCGGACAGTTGGACTGAAATGTTGACCTATCGTCCTTGACTTGGGAACGTAAATTACAAGTACAGCTGAAGTCGGAGTGGGTTCGCATGATGGCGAAGGTCACTGTTAATAGGTAAAGAAAATCCACACGCAAATTTTAGTCCAGCATGTCTACGCGAGGAAGTCAATAAGTAAGTCACAAATGGCTGTAGAAAAATAACTAAATATGATAACACGTTGAAATCAGTTTATTTTAATACATACATTGTCCTTTTTTTCTCAACATAATTTCCACCAACATTGATGAACTTATCCCATCGCTTTATTAGTCCTCCCAAACCGGTTGCATAGAACTGCGTGCTCTGTTTTCTAAACCATGTTTTCACTTCACATTCAACTTCGGGGTCATTCGCGGAATTTCTCCCACCAAGGTGGGTTTTCAGTGGACCAAAAAGATGGAAATCGCTAGGGAATAAGTCGGGGCTGTAAGGTGGATGTTCCAGAACTTCCCACCTTAGTTGGTTAATTTTCTCCTGAGTTAATCGAGCCGTATGTGGCCTGGCATTGTCATGAAGAAGCAACACTCCTTTAGTCTCCAGTCCTGGACGTTTTCTTCGAATTGCATCATGAAGCATCGATAGAACTTCACAGTACGATTCAGAATTCACATTGTCACCTTTCTTCTTAATATTGGTTAAACGCACTCCTTGACAATCCCAGAACACTGTCAGCATAACCTTCCTTGATGACGGTGTAACCTTGAATTTTTGGACACAAGGCGAAGAAGGATGTTTCCATTGCATTGAAGCACGGTTTAATTCGGGCTGGTAGTCAGCATAAACAGGAAGCATTTCCTTATGAATGTCTTTTGCAGGCAGTCTTTTTGCCCACACAAAAAAATAAACGCACAACAGCACGTTGCGCTTTGGTTGTACACTCCGTAATTACAATCGCCGTTTTGTTTATGCGCTGCGCATGCGCATGAGACACCTAGCGCCTCCTGACGAACGGGAATATAAATTTAGATTTTTCTGTCACCTAATGACACCTGTATAAAACACCAACTGCGTTTACCTTACATCCCACAGAACTGTGTGACTTACTTATTGACTCGCCTTGTAGACGTAGTGTGTCTGGGCTACGCTTGCGTTCAAAGCGAGCAGCGCGCAACAACAACAACAAAAAACAATGTGGGACCGAAGGTGTGTAGACAGTATGATATGGATATATAGAGGGTAGTCGGCAGAATTTTACAGTGACACCACTTATACTTTACCGTCTGCTGCAGCGCTTTCCTGTCCTTCTCATATTATTTATGTTTTTAATTCGTCTCTTTCAAAGACATA
>JACEFZ010010904.1:0-51139 GCA_014155875.1 Cepaea nemoralis | reverse complement strand
AAATTACAATCAATACTTATTAATATCCAGTCTTAAATTAACCAAAGGATGTTATCTTCCTCCTGAAACTCAATAATTTTCTATCTAATATAAAATTTAATTATATTACCCCTGTTCTTGTTGAATTAATTTTCAATCGCTAATGTGAAGTCCTTGACGTCTATGCCGAGACTGAGAAGCACGGTATCTGGTACTCGAGTAGTTGAACCAGGATCGACAAAGCGGCTTCAGTACTTCGTAAGGGTCAAAAATGCTCGACTGGGCTCGATAGGCTCGACTGGGCTCGACAAGACTCCACAGGAACAACAACGACGTCGATAAGACAGTGAAGAACGATTGAACGTATCAGCCACCCAGGGACGGGCTCTTGAAACAGGGCAAGGAACGATTGAACGTATCAGCCACCCAGGGACGGGCTCTTGAAACACGGCAAGGAACGATTGTGATCAGAGGACAGCACTGGCCTCTGAAATCAGCAATGAACGATAGTCAGCTTCTCAAAACAACCGACAGTGTAGAGCAGCGGCTGACTGATTTGACAAAGCGGCTCTCTCAGACAACAGAGTCCAGAGATGACCTGACAACGGCTCGATTGTAATGACCTGGCCAGCAAAATTTGACTGTGTAACAATGATTTGGCCAGCAGAACTTGACAAGCAGCTGTATAACAATGACCAAGGCCAGCAAAATTTGACGAAGCGGACTGTGTAACAATGACTTGGCTCGTTACTGGGCTATGTCGATCAAAACCATCACTGGACGACGGCGATCAAAAAAACAGTACTTCAGCCGAACTTGACAAGGATCTTCGGTCCAAATCAGCAAACCCAGAGTAGCGGCGTCAACATTCTGGAAACGAGCAAAGATAAAATCCGGCAACGTTCGTTGATCGTCCAGTATAGCGTGGAGCAATTTTTGTGGCGCTCATCATATAAAAAGAAGCTGACCATCCATGACGTTGATCCAACAAGATGACCTTCAGTTTTGCCCTTTTTTTTTCTTTTCTTCTTCTGGGAAATCACAACAACTACCTCTGGGCAGGCTTTTAGTCGCTGTGTCTCCCCTAAAATATATTACGTCTTTCCATCGTCGTCAAAGGGCTTCTTACATTCAGTTGTTTGAAGTAAATAATTGGTCTATTTACCGCGACAGTCCAAGCACGGATCCTGGCATCGGCGCCATTTCGTCCTCTATAACGGTGTGAAGTATAGAGGACTACAAGTCTTGGGCGAATACAAAATGTCTTTATTTCATATAGATGACAGCTTGATCAACCTTGTTACAACATGTCGTCTTCCCTCGTTCAGCCCCAGATGTCCACTGATTCTTCACAACAAACTACGTCACGACTTGAGCATCTTTCTTCCCATTCCACGCTGATGCTCAAGCGTGCTGTAGTTTTGCCCACCCCATATACACTTACTGCTACATGTGTAATATTAGTGAAATATAGACTGTGTTAGACATGTATACATGGTGGATATGCTTGCAGATCTACAAATTGATGGGAAAGACATTAGACTTATAAAAATACATATATTGGAAACAACAAGCTGCCATAAGGATTGATAATGAAGTGGGACAATATCAACCTATTAAGAGAGGTGTTAGGCAGGGATGTGTAATGTCTCCAGAACTTTTTTCCCAATACAGTGAAAATATTTTCAGAAATGTAGAAGACATAAATGGAATCAGCATTGGAGGACGAAACATAAGTAACATTAGATATGCAGATGATACAGTATTGATTGCAGACAATGCACAGGATCTGCAACAATTAGTAGACGCTGTTGTTGTACACAGTGAGCAGCTGGGGTTGGAATTAAATTGTAAAAAGACTCAGGTTATGGTCGTCACTAGGAAGGAAGAAGTACCACAATGTAATATACAAGTAAATGGGAATATTCTTCAACATGTGAATCGGTACAATTATCTCGGGAAAGTCATAACATTTGATGGGAGATGTCTTGAAGAGATTAGAACAAGAATCGCCATGGCGAAAGTAGCCTTTAGCAAAATGAAAAACATTCTGACCAATAAAAGATGTCAATTGAAACGAGAAAAAAAAGTGTTGAGGGGATACATAGAGCCTGTTCTTTTGTATATATGTGAAACTTGGACAATGTGCAGTCAAGCTGAAAAACATCTTATGGCTGCAGAAATGTGGTTTCTGAGGAAAATGCAAAGAATACCATGGACAGATAGAAAAACCAATGACCAAGTACTACAGTAGACAAATGCAAATCGTAGATTGATTAGAGAAATTGGACGTAGACAGTCAAAATTTTTGGAAATTTATGAGAAGAAATGGACTGGAGAACTTAGTGACAACTGGCAAGATCGAAGGGAACAGACCAAGAGGAAGACCGAGAGGAATATATCTGGATGGCTAGGCCACATGGCATGGACGAGACAGGAACACTGAGCTGATCCACAACTCTGGTGATCGAGTGAAATGGCGAGTCATGACCGCCCACGCTTTCCGGCATCATTGATTGATTGATAGACTGTGCAATGTTCATGAAGTATAGACTCTTTGTGCAATATTAGTGACGTAAAGAGTATATACCGGTCTCTGTGGCTAAAGGGCTTGCGAACGTGGTTTGTGAGCCCGTATACCCAGGTTCGAAACACAGCGGTGCTGGTTTTTTCGAAAAAGGTACAGGAGCCGGTCGTTCAGAAAGCAATGGCAAACTACTGAACGTAACACTTGCCTAGTACATCAACAGCAGCTGAAAATGCTGGTATTGACTGCAACGTCCCGTAAGGGACACACAACAAAAATGTTTTTTTTAAGACTATATATTGTTAGTGAAGTATAGTATGTATTTGTAATATTAGTGAAGTATAGTCACAACAGAAAAAGATTAGATTCTACATGAACTGTCAGATTATGTGAAAACCTTTATGATGATAACAAATATGAACAGTATTATATTCGATTTAATAATGAAGGACCGCCGAGTTTGAAGATAGAGGTTTGGAATGTTCTTAAACATATGAAAGCTGGCAAGACCCCCGGTTCAGATAACATTACAACAAAAATTATCAAAGGTTTAGAAGAATATGGAATAGATCAAGTCACCAGACAACTGAACACATTATATGATGCTGGAGATATAACTTCTGAATTATGTAATTCTGTATTTATTGCAATCCCAAAGAAATCAAGAGCCTTGGAATGTCATCAACATAGAACAATTAGTATAATGAGTCACACCGAGACACAGACATTCACTAGAGCTTGTTTCCTTAGCGACTCAATGAACATGATCAAGAGGATAGAGGAGGGGTCGATCCGAAGAGAATGGTTGCTGCCTCTGAAGCGGTCTCGGCTGGCAAAGATTAGTTTCATCTTCGTGCCAGGTCATGCGGGAGTACAAGGAAATGAGCGGGCTGACAATCTCGCAGGTTAGGCTACTGTGGAGGGCGGACGCGCCATGGACCAGGCTGACATTCTGAATGCTCTACGAGAAGTGAGACTTTTGCGAGAACCAAGTGATGACTGTGAATCTACAACAATGGCCAGACTGCGGGAGCAGCAAATTAAAAGAGGGGTGGCCAAACAAGAACACTACGCAGGAAGCCAAAGAAGATTGATAAACCAACACAGAACTGGCGTCGTTAGCCGCTACACGCTGCGGGATTTGCTGAGGAGGGGATCCGAGCACTTATGGACTGAATGGTTCGATGTGCAACGAGGATGATCTGTCGACTAACTAACTAACATCACGAAAATTTTGCTACGAATTATCATGCAAAGAGTGAGGAAGAAAATACAACCTGAAATAGGGGAAGAACAATGTGGGTTTGTAGAAGGAAAGGGTGCAGTAAATGCTGTGTATATGCTGCGATCAGTTATTGAACGTGCTATAGAAGTAAACAAGGATATACATGTTTGCTTTATTGACTACGCAAAGGCTTTCGATAGAGTAAGACATGTCAACATGGTAGATATGCTTGCAGATCTACACAATGATGGGAAAGACATTAGACTTATAAAAAACATATATTGGAAACAACAAGCTGCGATAAGGATTGATAATGAAGTCGCACAATATCAGCCTATTAAGAGAGGTGTGAGACAAGGGTGTGTAATCTCTCCAGATCTTTTTTTCCCCTTTACACTGAAAATATTTTCAGGAATGTAGAAGATATAAATGGAATTATCATTGGAGGACGAAACATCAATAACATTAGATATGCAGATGATACAGTATTGATTGCATACAATGAGCAGGATCTGCAACAATTAGTAGACGCGGTTGTTGCACACAGTGAACAACTGGGGTTAGAATTAAATTTAATTATTATTGTAATTAACGCCCCCAAGTAAAGGACGGAAGCATCTCACCTCTACTTAGGTGATGTGAGCAACGGCTAGGATCGCACAGTTGATGGACACGGGCCTAGGGGCGTTCGGCCTTATCCTTCAGTTGATAGCCGTTTGATGCGTATCTGTATCAGTCATATTATAGTGGATACCATCCCACTGTGGAATCTCCGGAAACGACAGAGCTGATCGATTGGCTAAGGAAGGAGCACAAGAAGAACAACCAGATGTGCCTATTACATACCACCAAAAGAAAATAATGATCAAATCAGTCAGAAGGCCACCAAACATTACTCAAGACGACTACCACGTTATGGACAGACCAGAACAGGCCATTCTTCTGCGCCTCAGAACAGGACACAATAGATTACGCAACCACATGTATACAAAATTCAAGATTGGTGACTCAGCCATGTGCACATGTGGTTTGGCGTCGCAGACAGCAGAGCACATACTCCAGGATTGCCCAAACTACAACATATCCAGGCGAACCTTCTGGCCTAGAGAGACAACAGTGGAAGATAAACTCTATGGACCGCTGAATGAACTAAAAAAAAGACTGTTAGATTCATACAAGAGACAACATTGCAGTTATAAACATATTTCAGGCGAACGAAAGAAGAAGAAGATAGTAGGCTTAATATCTCACTTCCAGTGTGCAGCGATTTATCGGCCAGGCCCTCATATCCGAGGATAATGGCTTAGAGGCGTTCAGCCATATCCCTCATCTGAGAGCCTTATAGTTTTATGTTTCTAAATCAAAAAC
Organism: Cepaea nemoralis; assembly: GCA_014155875.1. Classification (NCBI taxonomy): domain Eukaryota; kingdom Metazoa; phylum Mollusca; class Gastropoda; order Stylommatophora; family Helicidae; genus Cepaea; species Cepaea nemoralis. The sequence continues at coordinate 46,040 of JACEFZ010010904.1, read as the reverse complement.
GTTTTATTTGCATTTTAGACTGCTATCCTCGGTCTACCTGCAGAGCAGCAGGTTGTGTCTCTCTTGGTCTGGTCCCTATCCCTAGACCTACCCGTCATGTAGTTGTGCTTCCGTCGGCAGAGCTCTTGGGGTCATTTGGGACACGCAAGCCCCTCCCCCCACGGCAAGGTACAGACACATCGGGTGGGGGGTGGTCTGAGGCTGATATCGTGACCTCTCAGCCACAGCTGCCCCTCCAAGCTGAACGTTCGGGGGCCACGTGTGTGGCTAAACATTGCAAGACAACCAGCTGTGTGAATCCTAGATCAACATCATCATGTACCATGCCGGTAAGCGTGGACGGTCACGTTTCGCCATCTTACACGATCATTAGAGTCGTGGATCAGCTCTGTGTTCTTGTCTCGACCATGCCATGCGGCCAAGCCAACCAGACATTTACTTATTTGCCTTCCTCTTGTTCTTTTCCCATCAATATTGCCAGTTGTCATCAAGTTTTCTAGGTTATGTATTCCTATAACATGCCCAAAAATTTTGACTGCGTCTAATTTTTCTACTCAGTTTACGGTTTTCATTTGCTTCTTGTAGTACTTGCTCATTGGTTTTCCTGTCTGTCAATGATATTTTTAGATAGATGTCTAGATACTGTTCCCATATCACGAAATGCTTTATGAAAAAATTGTTTCGTTTGCATTTTTTGGCAATTAAAATTTTCTTTCCACCTATTCATTAATCCCACCCCCATTTCCCACAACAATTGAGAACAAATCTATAGATCCACTATAGATTTCTTCGCAACTGTTGTGGGAAATGGGGGTGGGATTAAATTACATCCAACGATTCATCATTTCAATATTGCATTGCACTGACAAAGTAATCACAGACTTGTAAAGAAGCGCCAGATTTCAATATTAGCGTAACGGTTGCCTGATTGTCTGTCTGTCTGTCTGTTGATCTTTCTATAGACCCAATCATCAATCTATCCAACCATCTACCTATCTTAGCACCTACATATCTACCTAACTGTATTTCTCAAAGCGTGTCCGTCAATCCATCTGCCCTTCTGTCTGCCTTCCTTCTTGTTGTTTATATATCCTCTGTCTACCATTTCTTCTTCTTGTTTGTGTATCTTGTGTCTGTGTTCTCTCCTTATTGTTTGTGTATCCTCTGCCTACATAATTTTGTTGTTGTTTGTGTATCCCCGGTATACCTTTTCTCCTCGTTGTTTGAATATCCTCTGTCTACCTTGTCTTCTTGTTGATTGTATATCCTATGTCTTCCTTTCTTTCTTGTTATTTGTGTAACCTCTGTCTACCTCTTCTTGTTATTGTTTGTGTAACCTATGTTTACCTTATATTATTCTTGTTTCTGTATCCTCTGTCTGCCTTTCTCCTCGTTGTTTATGTATCCTCTGTCTACATTTTCTTCTTGTTGTTTGTGTATCGTATGTCTACCTTTTCTCCTCGTTGTTTGTGTATCCTCTGTCTACATTTTCTTTTTGTTGTGTGTGTATCCTCTGTCTGTCGTTTCTTCTTCTTCTTTGTGCATCCTCTGTAAGACTGATGTCTCCTTAAGTCCGATACACTGGCGTTCAGGTCGGCTGAGCCTTGGAGATGGCTAGACTCTATGGTAATGAGGTTTAGAGACCTGTGTCCCGACAAGGGACCCAAGTAGCATCTCCAGGGGGACTGTGGTGTGCACCTCTCCTTTCCGTCTCTACGCTCAGAAACCAGCGGGATGTGCAAGACAGGAACTGGAACATCTCTGGAGAGGCATGTTAAGATGTAACTAGGTCGTGGTTTAACACAGGGCAGGTGGTGGAATATGACGATGATGATGATGATGATGATGAGTAGTTGTAGTAGTAGTAGTAGTAGTAGTAGTAGTAGTAGTAGTAGTAGTAGTAGTAGTAGTAGTAGTAGTAGTAGTAGTAATAGTAGCAGTTATTATTATTATTAGTATTAGTATTATTATTATTATTATTATTCTCATCATCATCACTACTATTAATACTACTGTTGCTGCTACTACTACTACTACTACTACTACTACTATTACTACTACTACTACTACTACTACTACTACTACTACTATTACTACTACTGCTGCTGCTGCTGCTGCTGCTGCTACTACTACTACTACTACTACTACTACTACTACTACTACTACTACTACTGCTACTACTACTGCTACTACTACTACTGTTGTTTGTCCATCAAGAATGATGATGACCATCCATTTCATCCAGCGGGGTTGAAAGTATGGAGCCTAAGATGGCTGATTAGGCCTATTTTGGCTTGAAATGTTCTTTGACAATGTGGACAAAGAATGCTTCACGTTTCTGGAGGAGGATTTCCTGCAGTGGTTTTTCTGTCCTGCCTTTTCTTCACAGCTCTTGCAGTCCTGGTTGCCTCACACGTGACTGCACCCTTGCGTAATGATGCACGCCACGAATTTCGGTCTCTGGCTGCAGTCTCCCAGGTGTCATGATGAATTCCAAAAGCATTCAGTGAGATTTTCAGTGTCTTTGAAGCGTTTACTCTGGCCGCCTTGGGAGCGTTTACCACAACGCAACAGGCCGTAAAAACTTCATTTAGGGAGCCTGTGATCTGGCATGCGAGTCAAGTGACCAATCCAGCGAATCTGATTCTTCATTAGTAGAGTGTGGATACTGGGCATGGACGCTCTTTCTAGGACTTCAGTGTCTGGCATCTTGTCTTGCCATTTAATCTTCAGTAGCTTCCTAAGGCAGACTGGGTGGAAGTGGTTTAATTTCCTAGCATGTTGCTGATAAACAGTCCAGGTTTCACAAGCATATAGCAGTGTGGATAATACAACTGCTTTGTAGACTTTTAGCTTTGTTTGCAGGCTTATTCCATTTCTGTCCCATACATTCTTGTACAGTCTGCCAAAGGCCGCGCTGGCCTTGGAGATTCTTGCATTCACTTCGTCATCAATTGTGGCAGCTTGTGACACAGTGCTGCCAAGATAGGTGAATTTGTCCACAACACTTAGTCTATGACCATTCGCTTTGATATTCGGCACAGTGTTATTATCCCTGGAGCTGGCTGGTACATAACTACAGTCTTCTCCAAGTTGATATTGAGCCCAAAGTTGGCACAGGCATGTGAGAAAGCTGAAACATTGTGTTGCATGTCTGCCTCTAAGTTGGCATTTAGAGCGCAATCATCAGCAAACAGGAGCTCTCTGACGGTGTCGCTGTTAATTTTGGTTTTAGCTTTCAGCCTTTTGAGATTTAATAACTTTCCACCCATGCGGTAGTTGATGTCTATTCCAATGTCGTTGTTCTCGAAGGCATTCGTCAACATAGCTGAAAACATGAGGCTGAACAGTGTTGGTGCCAGGACACATCTTTGCTTCACTCCATTGGTAACAGGAAAAGGCTCAGACAGTTCAGCATTTTTCTGTACTCTTGCCTGCATACCGTCATGAAACAGCCGCACAATTTGGACAAACTTTCGTGGACAGCCATATTTTGTCATAATCTTCCACAGTCCTTCTCTGCTGACTGTATCAAAAGCCTTGGTAAGGTCAATGAATGTGGACAACATTTCGCAGTTCTGTTCCTGACATTTCTTTTGCAGCTGTCTTGCAACGAAAATCATTTAAACAGTTCCTCGTTCTTTTCTGAAGCCACAATGACTCTCAGGAAGAAGACCTTGATACTATGACGTTGGATGAAGAATGACTTGCGCGATGAATTGGATTAAAGTGAGGAAGAGATGCGCAATTCGTCGACCTCACTCTCTCGCCTGAGTCCATCTGAGTCTAGTGGCAAGACAAGTCAAGACGACTGGAGACGAATACATGTGCAGTGGATGACCAGGGCGCTCTACGTTCCTTGCCGTGCTCATTACGTTCCACAACGCTTTGCAGGTAAACGCCGTCTTGCCCGTTGAATCAGGATGATTTCTTCCGCGCAGTCTGCCGAATCCTGTCTTCACATGCTGGGTAGGCATACCCTAGTTCACCGCTTGGTTTGACACCAAATCGGCTATTCACGCCTGGTTTAGCCAGCCTCTCACAGCTGTTGCCCGGGGGGTGGCCGCTGTCGCATGCTGACAGCTACTAGGAGCCACAGGCGTGAGCTGGGTGTCAGGCTTGGACCAATGGGGGGTGGGTCCTGAAAAGGACATGAGAGTTATCCTTACCAAAGGGACTACCAATGCCTGAAACCCCGTACCCCTCCACTACTACTACTACTACTACTACTACTACTACTACTACTACTACTACTACTACTACTACTACTACTACTACTACTACTACTACTACTACTACTACTACTACCACTACTACTTTTACTACTGCTACTACTACTATTACTACTACTACTACTACTACTAATAATAATAATAATAATAATAATAATAATAATAATAATAATAATAATAATAATAATAATAATAATAATAATAATGAGTATCTGAATTCTGCATGAAAAAAAATAAAGTGTCCCGACGAGATACATAAGTTATGGATGCCCTTTGTTCTAACAATACAGGCCTAACACAATATTCCCAATATGCCAGCTGGCACGGAAACCGGATCGTTAACTTGAGCGAAGAAAACTATAACTGTCTTAGATTGAAGGAGATGATATCACAGCTGTGACAGATACAGTTTAAGTAACAAGGGGGAGAGTGTGCAACCAGCTGTCTGAGGGGAAAAGAGGGTTTAAAACCATGTTGCTGTTGCTGCTGCTGCTGCTGCTGCTACAACAACTACTACTACTGCTGCTGCTTCTACTACTACTGATATTATTATTACTTGTATTATTATTATTACTTTTATTATTATTTTTACTACTACTACTACTACTACTACTACTACTACTACTACTACTACTACTACTACTAGTACTACTACAACTACTACTACTAATACTACTACTACTACTACTACTACTACTACTACTACTACTACTATTACTACTACTACTACTGCTGCTGCTGCTGCTACTACTGTTGCTACTACTACTACTATATTATTATTATTATTATCATTACTTTATTATTATTATTATTATTATTATTATTATCATCATAATCATCATCATAATCATCATCATCATCATTGTTTGAAGCCGCAGTGACACATGTAACCAGACCGAGAAATTCCGTGCGCACCTTTGATACCGAACAACCCAGCCGACGAGTGTGAACGTAATCGCATTCTCGCTCGTCATTTTTACATATTCTTCCCCAAACAGTTTGGAGAACATGATCAAAACTGAACAGTGGCTACGAGGCAGGGTCGATTCTATGGCTGCGCTTCTGGGGAAAACACCAATTTCTTCCACTTTCTAGGTCTAAAACATGTTTGGATACTCGCGAACAGAATTTAAGCAATTTACGTTAATAATCTTAACAGATTCAGTGCCAAACAAAAAGTGGGCTTGGACCAAACAAAAATGGATGAGTGAATATGTGAAGTGTCACAGCAATGACTGAAAAGTTGTTAATATTATAGCAGACATGTTGTAATATACATCAAATTAAAATTGGTTGCTTGGCTAAACCTACTGTATATAAATAAGCCCAAGGCAGATAAAGGAAGTCCCAAGGCACTTAATCAGTTAAGCAATTTACGTTCAGTAGTAGGAAGAAGGAAATAACACAATGTAGTATACAAGTAACGGGGAATATTCTTAAACAAATGAATCGGTACAAGTATCTCGGAACGATTGTAACATTTGATGGGAGATGCCTTGAAGAGATTAGAACAAGAATTGCCTTGGCGAAGGTAGCCTTTTGCAAGGCGAAAAACATACTGATTAATAAAATGATGTCAATTGCTACGAGAAAAAGAGTGTTGACGAGTTACATAGATCACGTACTTTTGTATGGATGTAAAGAGTGGACAATGAGCAGTCAAGCTGAAAAACATTTGATGGCTATGGAAATGTGGTTTCTGAGAAAAATGCAAAGAATACCATGGATAGCCAGAAAAACCACTGACCAAGTCCTACAAGAAATAAAGAAAATCGTAAACTGAGTAGAGAAAGTAGACTAGACAATCAACATTTTGTGGCATGTTAAGAAAAGAAATAAATTGGAGAACTTGGTGACAACTTGCAAGATCGAAGGGAAGAGAACAAAGGGAAGGCAGAGAAGTAAATACCTGCATGGCTTAGCCACGTAACATGGTCGAGACAAGCACACTAAGCTAATCCACGACTCTGGTGATCGAGTGAAATTGCGAATCATGACCGCCCACTCTTATCCGCATGGCACTTGATGGATGGATGGAGTCTGTCATTGGTTTCTCACTGTGAACATCAACGCAATCAACGGCTTTCACTGATTCAGTGCCAAACAAAAAAGTAGGTTTTGATCAAACACGGCACACAATAAACTTAACAAGCATTATAATGTAAATGTCTCTTCACTGAGCATTAAAATTGCGGAAAATACCGTGAAACGAAACATATAACATGATGACCTAAGTATGGCAATATATCCTTCTTTTGTTCAAATGGAAGGTCCCACTTCGCGATATATTATCCTTCGGCACGTAATCAGTTAATAACAGTAAGACTGTGGAAGTCAGTCCTGTGTGATGCTGAGCTAGAGAACTAAACTATGAGCTAGAGAACTAACATATGTGCCTGAGAACTAAAATATAAGCTAGAGAACTAAAATATGAGCTAGAAAACTAAGATATGAGCTAGAAAACTAAAATATAAGCTAGAGAACTAAAATATAAGCTAGAAAACTAAAATATGAGCTAGAGAACTAAATATGAGCTAGAGAACTAAAATATAAGCTAGAGAACTAAAATATAAGCTAGAGAATTAAATTATGAGCTAGAGAACTAAAGTATGAGCTAGAGAACTAAAGTATGAGCTAGAGAACTAAACTATGAGCTAGAGAACTAAAATATGAGCTAGAGAACTAAACTATGAGCTAGAGAACTAAACTATGAGCTAGAGAACTAAACTATGAGCTAGAGAACTAAAATATGAGCTAGAGAACTAAAATATAAGCTAGAGAACTAAAATATAAGCTAGAGAATTAAACATGAGCTATAGAACTAAAATATAAATTAGATAACTAAATTGTGAGCTAGAGAACTAAAATATGAGCTAGAGAACTAAACTATGAGCTAGAGAACTAAACTATGAGCTAGAGAACTAAACTATGAGCTAGAGAACTAAAATATGAGCTAGAGAACTAAATTATGAGTTAGAGAACTAAAATATGAGTTAGAGAACTAAAATATGAGTCAGATAACTAAATATTAGCTAGAGAACTAAATTATAAACTAGAGAACTAAAATATGAGCTAGAGAACTAAAATATAAGCTAGAGAATTAAATATGAGATAGAGAACTAAAATATGAGCTAGAGAACTAAACTATGAGTTAGAGAACTAAAATATGAGTTAGAGAACTAAATATTAGCTAGAGAACTAAAATGTGAGCTAGAAAACTAAAATATGAGCTAGAGAACCAACAAATAAGCTAGAGAACTAAAATATGAGCTAGAGAACTAAAATATGAGCTAGAGAACTAACATATGAGCTAGAGAACTAACATATCAGCTAGAGAACTAAACTATGTGTTGAAACGTTTCAGGTGTAAGTCACAAAGACAGTTCCGACATTGCTGCCGGTGTTAAAATTAGAGACAGCCAACCGAGTGGCTAGAATGCCTGGTTCTTCTTCGGGAGATCTGGGTTCGAATCCTCGATAAGGTGTGGATGTATTTCTGCCGGGTTCAAAATGAAGACCCTAGCCTGCACAGTTTCCGGCGACTGCACTATCCAAGCGGCCTTAATTCCTCAGGCTCAAGACGCCCCCCCCCCCCCTTTCTTTTTCTCCTGCCCTACACTGCATGGTACTATATGCAGTAGATGACAATGTGTGTTTTTTTTAACAGTTAATATTATCCGTTACAAAGGTAATGAGTTTCGTGTTTCTTCCGTATAATATATTTTAGCTGATTACACAGTGGTTGGCTAGTAAACCCCCTACGACTGTTGTTATATTTTCACTGGTCTTTGACTCGTCAAGTTCACACACAAAACGTTAGGGCATTGTTCTGTATAGGGTTATTATCTCAGGGGATACTGAAAATCTGAAAAAAGGTTCCATGCAACATAAACTGAATGCAATTAGTTACACTGCAATAATATACTTTAATTTGATGAAGAATGTGAGAATCAGGAAGTTCAATAAGTAATTAGAAAAGTAGTGTTCGATTTTATACACATAGCTGTTACTTTAGCCACCCCTTCATATTGTAATAGCACGAGACATACATTCACATGTACTGATCTGCACTCATAGTAATGTATGGAATAAGTAGACGTTAGAGGACAAAATAAAACTTAGCTGCACAAACTTAGCTTTACAGAACGTCGAAATCAACGGCAGCATGTTTGACTGTTTGTGATTATCTAAGCGATTATACCATTGCTTTCTCATCAATCAATCAATCAGGTGCCGTCTCCACAATGAAGGTTGGCTGCAATGGATCTCCAACACTGTCTTTCTCTGGCACTGACTGTACATTCTGTCATATTCATGTTCGTCCATCTCTTGATGTTATCTTTCCACTTGTATCATTGTCTACCCCTTGTCCGCTTGCCTTCAATTTTACCCGTCAGTATAGTATTTATAGAGTGTTATGTCTTGTATAAAAATTATATAAGTTATGTCTTATGACGATATAACAACTGAAAGCTACAGACACCATACCACCTTCAAGTGTACACTGTCCCCTAATGTTATCTGAATTTCTGCAATGATTCCTAAGCAACTGATATTTCATTATGTAGACAGAAGAGACTGAGTACGATTCATCTTGTGAAGGGTAAGAAATATAATATTATTTTCTCCAATTGATTATAGGGTAGTGAACTGGACGCCTAGTATTTTTTTTTTTTTTTCGAATAGAGGCACCAAAACAACAACAACAAACTGATTGATTGATTGATTGATTGATTTAGGAATCGACATCACAGCATTCGGGGCATTCCCATAAGCGCTCCGTCCCCATCCTCAGCAGCCAGTGATGAGTTCCAACACCAATAACAAACAACAAACTAAGAGGATCCATATGCACGTTACGCTTCTTACAAATCCCTGGGCATTTGGAAACCTGAAACAACATGCCGAAAAGGGCCACCGGCACAGATTACATGGCCAATTAGAATGGCCAGATCACATTATATTTGTAACATATGTTATTCCTATATACACACATTTGAATCCCGGCAGCTGCTGCAGAGGTTGTGCACTGCACTGAGATTCTCCCTGTGTGATCTACAAGAGGTGGCTGTGCACTTATGGAGGTATCTGTGTGCGATATAAGTGATTCTTTATACACCAAATACACGAGGGTCTTAATCTGGATAGTCCTGTGATTCATAGTAAAAACACGGGTATTGTTCACGCTGCGACTGTTATTCACGCTCACAACTTGATGTGGGTAAATCAACAAAAACGTAAAGTGGATTTGGTCAGCTATACAAGAATGCGGTCAAATGTATGCCATTTGATTCAGAAGTCTTCAGGATCTCAGCTAAGTGGCCTTACTGTAGTTCATGTATATACTTGTTACGGTATTTATTGTGTTTCCACGTGCTGACGAAGGTTTCCAGCCGCAACGACTATTTTGTCGCGTACATTTCGGTTCTTGTAAAGCTGACCAATTCCGCTTTCTGATTTCGTTGATTTTATTCATTGTATTTTTACCACTTTACTGTAGTTCAACCCATTTCATTTCTCAAGATCCCATGCTGTGAACTAACCTGCACTGAACAATTGATCTCATCCTCCCCACTTGAACGACATGCGCTGACTCCTCTGATGTCCTTAATCCAATTAGTTTGTCTGATCGGAAATGTCTTATCTTCTAGCGAATTCTCATGTGCCCAATATTGTCCTCAGTATCGGCCGTAGTGTCGCTATCGAGTATATTCCCATCGAATCTCCTGCATATAGTTTCTTTTCAATTTCGCCGCTTTCAGATTCGGTCCCCACTTCTTCCGAGTAGTCAATCTCGTCCCTAATGCTCTGGTTTTCTGGTACAAGATCTTCAGCGGACCCGATACTTGAATCTGATGGAAGAGATCTTGCGTCCAGGGGCGTATCCTGGGGGTAGGTGGCGTTACCACTATTATTGGCACATGCAGGCATCGACCGAGATCGTCGATTGGCAGGATAATTACCTGTTCCGCGCTGAGTATCGATCGGATTTTCCCTTTGGCCCTGCATAAACAGCAGACGCATTAGCTGGGAACCGGGTTTTTTCTTTGCAAGGACATAAAGACAACGCCCCCCCCTTTTTAACTTACCCCTTGTGCTGGGGGGGTGAGGAGAGGTATGTTTTAAATGGTTTGGGAAATGAAGCGGAGATAATAGACTTGTATAAAATGTATTTTTTTTATTTATAAAAATTTTTTTTATAGATTTATGTCAGGGTGATGATGGTTATCATTGATTTGGTTGCTTTTTAAAGACAATAGGGCCCACTCTCCCCTCTCTCTCTCTCTCTCTCTCTCTCTCCCTCTCTCTCTGTCTTCCTGTCTTCGGGCTCTCTTTCTCTCTCTCTCCTGTCCTTCCCTTTTCTGCGAAATGCTGTTGTCTATCGTTGCTTCTTTTCTCTCTCTCTCTTTTCCTATCTTTCTCCTCCCTCTCTCTCTCTTCTCTCTCTCTCCCTTCTCTCTTTTCCTCTTTTGCCTTTCCCCTTTGTCTGACAATAAAAATCCGCTATAAATTTATGCAGCTGGTCGTTTTGGGGACTAAGTGTTTTTTAAACCCTTCTCCCGCCTTTTCCCAAAATCCTGACTGTCCATATACTCATAATTTGGGGAAAAATCCATGACAAGCGCCTATTTTTGGGACATACTACAAGGTGCCCCATTTTTGGGGACTGTATGACAGTTTCCCCCTTTGTTGGATAATGAATATTGGCAAGTTGTCCCAAAATTGGGACACCCTGAAAATGTGTCCCCATAAGGGGGAATCCACAATGTGTCCCCATTTTTGGGGACATTCATAAAAAGTGTCACCATACTTCCACTTGATTCTGTGACTTAGGGTCAGTAACTTGTTTCAAAATTTCCCAACATACCGGGGGGTTTGAAGTGACGGGCCTTTGTGTGAGCAGATCCCCTTGTGTTTTTTCCCCAAAAGGGATTGGGGTTCAGAAAGCGCGGCAAAGGTGACGTAAATTTTCCCTAAAAAATTTACAATCTCCCTAAATTAGGGGATGACGCGACGTCGGTAAGGGGACATCACTAACTATATTTTCCCCAACTAGGGAAAATTTCAATTTATATACTTTTTGTTATTTTTTTAATGTTTTGAATTTTTCCAACGAAACTTTAGCCTATTGTTATAGTTTTCAAAAAGCAAAAACTTTACGTTCATATCGGCACACCGGCAAGAAATGGCGATGTCAAATTTTGACGGAACATATGACTTTGATATCCAAAACCCCCTCTATACCGTCTGAACGTAAAAAATATAAATTTAAAACAAATATGCAAGTTTACAGAACAGAATTACGGCACAGAATTTAGAAAAATACAGGGCGTTTCGGCGAATAGCCTTTATTAGCAAACAAAAGAAACCCTCCCCCCTGCCGCCCCCCTTTCTTCCCCCCCCCCCCCCCCCAACCACCCCCAGTGACTACATTAACAAGAATGGGTGAGGGGAATGAAAAATGAAAAAAAAAGGAAAAACAATTGGGCAAGAAAGAAAACGAAAAGTTAAAAAACATTTGTTTTTTCAATTACCAAAATCCCGGGTATGATAGTAAAGGGGCCCCCTGCGTCACCCAATCCAGGGTCGCGTGCCCCTGAGGGCTTCTGCCCCACGACAGGTGCACAGGTATAGGGAATAACTAGGGCCCACCCCTGTCGGATTAAAAAAACCCCAGCCAAACAGTCGTCCGGGGTGTGTCCATTTTGGATTTTTTTTAAAATTATTGCATATCCTTTACAGGACTCACAGTCCCCAACAGCAGTTTTTGCCTGTTTTTGTTTTTTGGAATTTTTTTGTTTAGTAGTTGCCATTGCTTTTGGACGACAGGGACTCATACCATTGTAGAAAACCAATCATGCGGGCTACTGTCAAAAGCCCCTATTTTTGTTTGAACGCGGTATGTGGATTTGAAATGCGCCCGTTGCCAGTGGTTTTTAAGTCACTGCACGGGTTTGTTTGCCCAGATAATAATCCAGGTCTTACATTTATTGGCATTATATATTAGACTGAGTCAACGACTTTTCCAGTCCGCTGCTTACACTATGTAGTTAGAGTATTGTTGATCCTAATCATGTTTCAAGAAGCAACTCAAGAGAGACAAAAGAACAAATGACTACCAACTTATTCATGCCATGATGTCTGTTACCAGTGTCAAACATGAACCCTTACTAAAGATCAAGTTATTACCGGGCGTTTGTAAAGTTTCACTACTCTTTGTAGGTAGAACAAATTTGAAAAATTCAGTACACGACGTCATCAAAAAATGTGCTAACAAATTCATTACATTAGTTACAATAGTTACTACTATGGTCTAAAGCTGTCTGGGAAAGCTGGAAAGCACTAATGAAGTATTCTTTATAACATGTGAAAATGTCCATCGCTTGCTTCAAGGCAGTTTAGTTAAGTCAGTTTAGTGCTCCGTTCTCCTCCTAACTCAAACCTGCGTCTGGAGAAACTCAGCTCAGTGCACGAACTCGGTAGCACCGGCGAGGTCCTGACATACTTTTGGTAGATTTTTAACTCGAAATTTTGCCCCCAGGCAGCGCCGTTAGACTACTCTTTTTCGATTTCCAACTGCCAAGGGATGTTTTACGTGCGCAACAATACACACGGGCGTCCTATCTCACTATCCAGAGACCAGGGAACATTTTTGTTTCTAGAAGCCCACGTGAAAATATCCCGGCCCTCCTGGCTTGAACCCGGGACCTCCAGCACTCGAGGCGGACACCTTACCTCGAGACCAATCAGCCCCCCCCCCCCCCCCCCCCCCACACCCCACAGTCTATTATTACTACAACTAAAACAAACGAGGCATAAGTGTTTGGTTGCTTAATGTCTTTAAAATGCAACATGCCTTACACAGAAGCAGGAAACACAAAAATAGAACATGGGTTTTCCGTGTTACATGCAAGCAGTGTCCGTGCTAATACCCTTCATGTTTACAATATACAGCTGAATTAGACGCCGGTTGTCGGCGCTTTGTTTACGGGAAATTCATCAACTGTTTATGGAACTTTAGAGATGACATTGCCTGGCACGCCTCGGAATAAACTAGCACGCGCTGGACGTAACGAAACTGACAGATGCTGTATATGAAATAAAATGTGCCTGGAATTATAAACAGATGATTAACTGTAAGATGGGAAATATACAGGAGAAAGTACCAGGTGTGTAAACGAAGAAATAGAGATGTGCATGTATTGCAGTTTAAAATTGTGCTCTTGCAATAAGGAAACACGGGTATAGACGTAAAGAGGTAGTTGTTAGACGTGGCTCCAACTTCACGGCAAAGAGTCACCCCATAACGCCACGTTCTCGTGCCAGTGAATATCAAACAAAATGTTCCCCACTGCCCCATGTGAAAGGTGGAACAGACGGCAGTCTCAACAAACTAACAGCCGCTGCCAGAATGCCAACACAGTAGTCCGTCACTAAAATTACAGTTTATCGTCGATGGAATCAGCATTCACTAGAAAACCAGTGGTTGCACACACATTCCTGCATAAGGCAAAACCAGTTAGTTCAGCAACGGGCCGTCCGACATTTTACTGAACATGCAGTTCACAATACAAACCACCATCGACAGATGTAAAAGAATTATGCAAGAAATCCACAGCTCAGTGTAGCTCCACACACTCAACAGGGCAAACGAACCTGTGGGTGGTGGGTGAAGATATAAGGAAAAAAATCCTCAAATCCTGATTGCCAACTGTATAAGAAACGTGAAATGATTAAACAAGAATGTCCAGGGGTGTAGATTAAGAATAAAATGACATTTCCTAATTGAGGCCAATAGAGCACTGGAAATTTACCGAACCTTCAAGCGGGGAGCACTCACTCCTTGTAAACCGAGGGTCCGTGTGATTTTCCAGCCCATTGCAAGCTCCATATTAGTGTTGTCCCTGGACTAATCTTATCAAAGTGATGGGGAAAAAAACTCAAACACCAACTAACAAGTAAATAAACAACTATTGTTTTCAACAAACACCATCATTATTAAGATAACATGAGGCAAGGAGAAAAATATCAGCAGGTTCATAGAACAAGGATATTCTTACACCCACCATACAAATGATTAATAACATCTTATTAAACACTGTAGCAATTATGTCTTATTAATTAATTAACTATCCAGATGTTGTCGTGATGAAGGAATGAAGTCACCGTCTTCCTCGCTTCACTGAAATGATAAGGGTTTTCTAGTTCTCACGGGAAAAGTTCATGGTTTGACCGGAACACAGTAAATGTCAATAAGTAAATTAAACGGTGTAACTGTCCATGTTTGTTCTTAACCCACAGAAGGTGTGAATGTCCATAACCAATAACAAAGGCAGTGCAAAAGTTCCTTTCCATATTGGAGTACGAATGTCCATCCTTTACACACCGGGGAGTGAATGTTCATAACTAATAACACAGGGGTTGCGAAAGTTCATAAGCCTGCAGGTGTTGCCACGGGTATAACATGAAGTGGTATTAAAGGAGGCTCAGCAGCGTTTCTCCTGATGGGGTTGATGTTCGGACAAGGGAGAGGTCAGTGATGGTTAAGGAGGATTTCCTCTTCCTGCACTGGATAAGCATCTCATCCTCTTGCCCTGAGAAATATGACCCTCTTATTGCTAGTCATCATCATTTATAAAAATGTTCCATCTCCATTCAAGCATAAACCATGTCTGCTTAAGGAAGAAACCAAGGTGCCCTGTAGAAAATATGTGCTAGCAATATAATAATACGTATAGAAACATGAAAGGGGGGGGGGGTAAAGAAAACAATCACCAAACAGCAGAGAGAGAGAGAGAGAGAGAGAGAGAGAGAGAGAGAGAGAGAGAGAATGACGTGATTAGGACACAAGGGTGAGTCACTCAGACCTGGCCCCATAGGCTCCATCACTTTAACGGTATTCCCTTGGGGTAAGGGGGGATACTATCACACCTTAATAACGGGATAGAGGCACTCTGGGAATACAATAAATCTCAGTCTACAGACCCCACCAGCCCGTGGATTCCTGTCTCTCTCACTATCAACTGTTGGACTATACCTATTTCACCTCGCATCCAGAACAGATGACACAACTCTGGTATCTACACATACTGACTAGATGGTATAATGTACAAGACGAATGACAACAATGAAAATGTCCATCAGAGAATACTGGCAACCGCCAGGAGATAGAAGATATGGCAACCTGGATTAGTCTCAGGCCGTCTTACTCATCACGGTACTCAGAGCACGATACCACATGGCTGTCAGCAACCGATGCGTCAGGCATTACAGGATCAACTTCTCCCGTACCACACAAAAATATTGCAAGTCGTACGAGAGGTATGGATGATGCATTTTATTATCACTGGCTCTTTAACAATGGATTACTGCACAAAACGGTCGCTATTAAATTACACATAAAGACACAGAATTCCCTATCTAGTCAATATCCTAACCCTATATCTAACTCTATCTATTTGGCTAAGGAAACGCGCATCGACACTAATCGATGCGCTCACTATGAAAGTCAGTCCCCCGTCTGACTAGTTTACTCGCGTGGCTACACACCACGCGGAAGGACCTTGTGCGTCCTTCGGCTTTCTGCGTGCTGCGACACTCAGCACGCTTCGAGTAGCCGTTTACTCTTGAGTGGCAGTCCACTTCTCCGTGGCTATCACGTAGGCGTGATTCTGCCGTGATCAGAGTGCTTACTCTCTGTGGTTGACATCTCCGTGTCTCATGAGAGAACTAGTTAATAGTTCCCCTCCCTATCACCTACCCTGCCCTCATGTAGGGGCACTGGGTTACCTCTAATCTACTTGAGTGATCTTCTATACTTCAGTCTTTGACACACACCCTCCCCTCCTGTGTTGCGATACAAACTTTGACTCATGGTTGTGACGCAAGAGGTTTCTAAAAAATTAGTGTCTCTAATTTTTGTCAAAGACTATTGATAACCTGGTTCTGGGTAACTAAATAGACTCTTACTGACTATTGTCACAATGTAGTCTCACTTTACTTGGCTACTGGTGATCGCCACAAACTTGTCTGGTTGGCGTGAGCCCTCTTCTCATCGCAATATTATATTAATTAGAGGTTTGTCTGAACCGGACCGTTGTCTTATAAGACCTGCCCTCAAATAGCAAATTAACTCACTACCCATACAAAGTTGACTTTCTTAGGGTCAACACATGAATTGCTTCATGTCCCCCATATAATATTAAACAACCTTTACACAAGCTGTGTGCGACAGGCTTTACCTATCTCGCTTCCACGTGTAAAGTTATCTTTCACTGTTAAGTTAGTGTTTCGTTGTCTATTGTGTCCCCTGACCCGGAGTTATCCCTCTTTGTTGTAACACATGTATGTAATTTACCTGTTTGTTTTCCTGGTTGTTTGTGTGTTTTTCATGTAACTATTAATATACTTTAATTTCTAACATCTGTGTCTATCTATAATATGTATGTAAGTTCGTTTTCAAGTGCCATAATTCGGTTACATGTGGCCACAAACAAGTGTATAACACTAATTCGTGACTACGTTTCCGTCTTATGAGACTTAAAATACTTTATCTAAGATCTATACTAAACTACACTAAACTATACACACCACATTGAAGACAATACATGTTCACTATCGAAAGCAAACGCTCGACGCAGACAAAAAAAAAAAAGTCGCGTTGAGCGGCAGAAAAAATCCGCTGGCTGTCCCCATTCTCTTTTGTATATTTTTCCTTTTTCTCTCACTTTCACACTTCTGTCACACATCTTTTATCCTCCCACCTGTTTAAAAACCTTGAAGTGACACTGTACAAGTTCGGCTCAGTTCGAAAAAGTTGAGCTGCATGACTGTGCCTAACTTACTGCACGAGTCATGTATTTACAAAATATCTACATGGATGAAATAGGGTTGATAGAATTGTACCCTGATATTACTAAACTCTATATTCTAATGACATACTAATACTAATTCTATATCTATATATTCTAACTTGTTGTAGAAAATCAATCTAATTTAAGGGAAGTAATCTACCTATCTAAAAATGAAAATGATGTGAGATGAGTTATGTACCTTTCTGAAATGGGTGATGTGAAGTGTAACAAAATTCTAACTAATGTTTTAATGCAAAAAAAATATATGATTGATATATTTATTCTAAATGTTGTAATTGATGAATGTTATTTGTATACTTTAATCCTATAAGGTGTAAACTACATTTAATATTAAATGATGATGTTGTTGAAGTGTTCATTAAGATGAAATGAAATAAAGTGAAATGAAATGAACTAAATGGTGTTATTCCTACTAAATAATACTAGTCTTATCTAAACTTTTCTATCCTGGTTTTTTTTAAATTAGCTATTATTAAGTGTAAGTACTGTCCTAATCTAATTTTATCCTACGTAAGTGGGTAAATTAATGATTTATTTAAACTACAAAAAAATAATTCTATTTATATTCTCTAACTCTAATCTACTCTATCTTAAAGTAACTAATCTAACTATAATTTATCACTATATTAAAACTTGTTATAATACATATCACAATATTAGGTATTTATACATGGTATCTATTTACCTCAGGTTATTGGTTGCCATAATGTTCAGAACTCACTTTCTTTGGCATAGTTTATATATACATAATTATCCTGGGTATACTAAATACACTACACAGTCATACTTGTGCCCTATGGGTCTTATTTCGCTCGTAGATTCCGCACGTGACGTAGACCAGTAAATTCGTGTCTGTTATTTCTGCAATGTTCTGACACTGTTCTGATATGAGTAACATAGGTGATTCACCGGAGCACAAATGGAGCATAGTAAGTAACGAGCTGTCTATGTACACACGGTGATACCCTTGTTCCTGGAGCATAGTTCTTATTTGCTGTCTACGGACACATGGTAGTTTAATGGTCTTAGCACACAGTCCTGAAAATCATGTCTATGTACTAAATAGGATATTCTACACAGGCTCCTTTAAGAGTACTAATTAACCTTTCTTATACTAACTACTCATGTGGAATATCAGGTATTTCTACCTCAGATGGTCGACTCAGGGTATCTGCCAGAATGTTATCCCTACCCTTAATATGTTCTATACTAAAAGTATAATTCTGTAATATCAATGACCACCTGTAGATGCGGTCGTTGCGATGTACTCCACTTTGTATGACGTGATCGGGGAGTTGTCAGTCTGGACCACAAAGTGAACACCCGCTATAAATCGATGCAACTTCCTCACCGCATAGATGACGCTTAGGGCTTCCAACTCTGATATGGAATATCTGGACTCAGCCGGTGTGATCTTGCGGCTCACGTAGCAAATCGGATGGAAGATGCCATCATAAAACTGGCCTAGTACTGCCGCGATGGAGATCTTACTGGCATCTGTCTTGAGATAATAAACGAGCCTAGGATTAGGCAAGTGGAGGATTGGTACATTACTAAATAGAATTTTCAATTTTGACAATGCAGAAATTAATAATGCATCTTTAACATCTAATTTGACTGATGCTTTTAACACATTTGAAAATACACTTGTAATTTCAGCTAAGTTAGGTATGAACTTACTATAGTAATTTACTAAACCCAAAAGACTCCTGACCTGCTTTTTTGTTGTAGGCATGGTCAGGTTCATAATTTTAGTAATAATTCTATTGTCAGTTTTTAGTTGTCCCTTGTGAAATGACATGACCCAAAAAATCAATTTCTTGTAGGCCCAATTCGACTTTGCTCGGTTTGACAGTGAGACCGAAGAGTCGCAACCTATCGAAGACATGTCTGAGTTTCAGTAAGTGTGTTGTGCCAGTCATCTGTATGGACACAAATATCATCTATATATGTCACTGTATTCGTCACTCCATGCAGTAAATCTCTAGTTAAGCGTACGAAAGTGGCAGGAGCGTTGCGAAGTCCGAAAGGAAGAAAACGCCACTCGTAGAGACCTAAAGGTGTTGAGAAAGCAGTAAGATGGATAGATTCAGTCTGCATAGGGACCTGCCAATATCCCTTAGTAAGGTCTAATTTAGAGAAGATTTTGGAAGTGGACATGTCCAGAATAAGATCTTCGCAGGAAGGAATTGGTTCTGCGTCGATCTTAGTGACATTATTGAGCTTTCTATAGTCCACACAAAGACGAATGGTGGAGTCTTTTTTCTTGACAAGGACGATTGGAAAGGAGTACTCAGATGTAGATTTCTGAATGATCCCACTAGCTTCTAAATTAAGAATTTCCTTATTTAGACTTTCTCTATAGCTGAGTGGGATAGAGTACGGCCTGCATTTGATAGGCTTAGAGTCCGAAAGAAGGATGGAGTGTTCGATTCTGTCCATCCTACCTGGAATGTCGGAAAATATGTCCTTATATTCCGTTACTAGCTCTATTATCTGTCGTCGTTGCTCGTCTGTTAGTCCCTGTTCTACTCGTATAGAATCTAATGTCGCAGTCTTGTCTTCGTTCTAACGTCGTATGCCTTGCTTTCCTATTCTAGTTTAATCTATGGAAGTGTTGTGCAGGCCAAGTCTTATTTGCTTCGCAAAAGTAGTGCCATCGTGACGGTAACAAATTATAATAGGTATATAAATAATTAAATAAATGCTTTCAAATAAATATAAAGGTAATAATAATGTTTAAATAAATAAATATATTTAATAAATAACGTATTTGAACAAATAATGTTTGGTATAAGTCAATGATTCAGGCGAGCAGCCGCTTTGCGATTTGTCAACAATCCGTCGCCGATTGCAAATGGCGTAATACAGCTGTCTGTCAGCCGCAATACGTCAGAGGCGCAGCGCTATTTTTAGATTGGAAAATCAATAATGTTCTCGGCTCATTTTGTTTTGTGTATCGCTCCGCCATGAATCATATTTGACACATACTCATAAACAAATAAGTAATTACATAAATAAATGATAGAAAACAATAATATCAATACTTACAACTTCGAAGAACACATGATTATAAGCACAAAATATTTCATTAAGCACAAATAAATATTATTTGGTCACGATAGGCACAGCACAGCTCGCAACTCGACCTAGTCTGCACACGTCATTATCACACTAACACAAATTAAACCCCGTGATTAAATAACAATAATACTATTTCAGAGCCGTGGGTGAGTGTTTTAGCTTGAACAATTGTCCAAGCCACACTTCTGACACCACTTTAATCCTAGCCGGTCAGCAACCGATGCGTCAGGCATTACAGGATCAACTTCTCCCGTACCACACAAAAATATTGCAAGTCGTACGAGAGGTATGGATGATGCATTTTATTATCACTGGCTCTTTAACAATGGATTACTGCACAAAACGGTCGCTATTAAATTACACATAAAGACACAGAATTCCCTATCTAGTCAATATCCTAACCCTATAGCTAACTCTATCTGTTTGGCTAAGGAAACGCGCATCGACACTAATCGATGCGCTCACTATGAAAGTCAGTCCCCCGTCTGACTAGTTTACTCGCGTGGCTACACACCACGCGGAAGGACCTTGTGCGTCCTTCGGCTTTTCTGCGTGCTGCGACACTCAGCACGCTTTAGAGTAGCCGTTTACTCTTGAGTGGCAGTCCACTTCTCCGTGGCTATCACGTAGGCGTGCTTCTGCCGTGATCAGAGTGCTTACTCTCTGTGGTTGACATCTCCGTGTCTCATGAGAGAACTAGTTAATAGTTCCCCTCCCTATCACCTACCCTGCCCTCATGTAGGGGCACTGGGTTACCTCTAATCTACTTGATCTACTTGAGTGATCTTCTATACTTCAGTCTTTGACAATGGCTAAAGAGGTCACTCATCTTGTCACACAGCGTCAGGCGTCTCTAGCTAGGTGTAGACTCAGCTGGACTCAATGTAGGATAGATGTAGTGACTCCGAGTTTCTCGGGTGACGTCCGAATAACCTCTCAGTAGAAGTCCATGAGGTCAATCCACTAAAGGTTCAATGGTAAAGCTGGTGATATATATATATATATATATATATATATATATATATATATATATATATAATATATATATATATATAATATATATATATATATATATATATATATATATATATATATATATGTGTGTCAATGGAAGCATCCGTATAACACATTTCAAGTCACTGAAATAGCTGGTGACCCCTGTAGTTATAAAGATTCCTATCACCAGTCCTAGAAGCACTTGAAGTTGGCAACAGTCAAGGGCTAGGGTCCAGTAGCCTCTTTCACTCACAATAAATATATGTAGCCGGTGACCCTGTAGCTATATCATGAAGTGTCAGACCGTTCCAGAAACACCAGGTCATTCTGACGTAAAGGGTGAGGTAGTTCTACCCTAATCGTTGGGCTAGTGGGTCACAATGTCAGAATGTTCACATATACGAGTACAATATACTCCTCCGTGCGTAGACATTATAACACCAGGTGGACTGACTGACGATCAACTTAAAAGTCGACGACGGGGACTGGACTGTGGCGTACCTTAAGACAAACTGTGCATTCAGGATTGAGGAGCTCCCGTCCCAACACTGGACGTTATGTCCGTTTTCTTCAAAAAACAGCAAGACAATGGCATCCTCTTTCCTTTTATGAATTAACACAGTCATCCAAAACACAACTTCTTTTTATTATTGTGGCGGAGTGGAGACGTCGCTGTGATGTGGTGCTGTGTAGAAGCGTCACCTCCCGTCTCGCATGTAAGCTAGCAATGCTACCACTGACACAACGTCATCTCTCTCTGGTCCCGTCAGTTAGGTCTCTCACAAGATAGAACCTGCCAAAGACAACACCATGTGTGAATATCGTGACTCAGACTTACCACCAGGGGTACACGCTACCTATGGATACTCAGCATAAGCCGGTGTCGCCATGACACGGCCGGCAGCTTCACAGACCAGGATCCACTGCCGAAGATGAACTAGGTGTGGGTCCTAACAAGCGCTGGCTGAACTGTCCTCCTTCTCGAACTAGTCTAGGGTAGGGCTGTGTATCTAGTCCTGATGTCTGCGAACTCATTCCGTCCTGAAAAGACTTCTAATGACACAATACACCAGGTTAGTAGGTTACAAGTACCTAGAGACATAATGGCCCTGAAGGAGGGCCGGTGACAACCCAATTCCCCTCCCTCGGAGGTAGCCCCCTCTCCCTGGTTCTATTTTAGGATTACCCACTATACACCAGGTTTCCCGAAGCTCGAGCTTCGATCCAGGAATTTAATAGATTATACAGGGAAATCCCCTGTAGCGGAAGTCCACATCCCGTTCCCTCCTCCCCTAGCTAGGGTCAGAGCATTTGGAACGGTGTTCAGCTGGCTGTGACCAGCTCTGTCGCATCCCCCCCAGTTTCCCCATAGTCAACCTCGCGGGAACCCACTGTATATTAAGATGGAGTTCCGTTAAGGCGACCAATAACATAAAAAGTAAGAGGAAAGCCCAGAAAAGCCAGTGGTCGCCACACCAAAGGATTCGACTTTCGACACCTGTAATGTCCTTCGAATGACCTTCGACACGTCCGGCGACCATCGCATGGGTTTCGTCTAGTTCGGCCGAGTTCCCTGATACCCCACTCGACCTATGTTCTACAACGCCTTCGCCAACTTCCGGTTGCGTCGACCACGTTGGAGTTCTAAGGCCGCTCAGGAGTGAACTCGGACTACTACCCCTATTGGGCTTGTCCTAATTTTCCCTATCTACTGATACCGGCGATAATACGCGTTCACCAACTTGTACAACGGTAACCGTACAAAACAGGCCAACACTCCATCGTGTTCCTCTGGCCTGCAGAGTTAAGTTAAAACACAAGCCCACATGTTCACCCCTGACTGACCTTTTTGCGCCGGGCAGGACATGCGGTCGAACAACTTCGGGTCAACGCGGTATCGACACACATTATTTATCTACATATGTTTAACGTACCTTAAGACAAACTGTGCATTCAGGATTGAGGAGCTCCCGTCCCAACACTGGACGTTATGTCCGTTTTCTTCAAAAAACAGCAAGACAATGGCATCCTCTTTCCTTTTATGAATTAACACAGTCATCCAAAACACAACTTCTCGCTAGCCCGGCCTGGTCTCAACTGAGCCCGTCTTTGTTCTTCGAAGGCTATTGCGCATGCGTTACCGGACCCGGTTGGGTTGAGCATTACTCACCCGAACCGTCTAGAAGTCAAGGGCCACCAATCGCCCTTGCGTGGGGTACATTAATACCTCGGTTGTCTCCCTTAGACTAGGTCGGATGTTCTAGGCTGACGGAACCAGGGAGCCGCATTTTTGGAAGCTTTACCAGGTGAATTCTCAGCAGTTCCATGACAATCACCTCACATCCGATGCAGTCCCTCCGCCTCATATCGACAAGATATGTCTTCTCTCATATAAAGGTATAGGCAACCTCATATTACATGCATATATTTATAAATGAACTCATCAATGATTTTGTACATACATCATAAGAAACAGAGTCTCCTATAAACATAAAGACGAAGAGATTGTACGAACTTCTCCAGAAAAATGTCTCCCAAAAGAATACGAGTGATATTCTAGAAAATAGTAAAGTAGATCATTTCCCAATCACCATCTACACAGGAAGACTGAATAACGAATAGACTAATAGACTAATATCATTCCTTATAAAGGACATGAACTGACCAGATAGACAAGTCCTAATTCAAAGAAAAAGCACCTAATTCTTCGAGAAGTTTTCTTTAGATAGTCACAAAGAAAACTCAATATATATATATATATATATATATATATATATATATATATATATAATATATATATATATATATATATATATATATATATATATATACACACACAATAGTCTCCAACTTACCAACAGTCATCATGAATGTTCCATCATGAATTTATAATACACAACACCACCATAATCACAACAGTCGAACTGGCCCACACATCTGGTTAGGTCAGGGCATTTCTATAGACAACTTCAACAGACATTTTCCCCCGACAATTTCGAATCTTCATGATTATCATATTTCATGTTAATATACGTTGACTGTGCCGCCTCCAAAGAGAATAATTAGAATTTTGCCGCGAGCAAACATGACTTCAATCCTACGTGGGCGTGTTGTTGACAATCCTACATGGGTATCGTCAAGGGGGAAACAGTAACGTGCAGTTATCCCCAGCGATTAAAGGGGGAATAATCCTGCCAGCCCAGGCCTTGTAGAAACCCAAGTGGAGCTATTTGAAACAAGGAAATTAACGTTCTCAGTTGTCGCACCTTTTCTTAGCCCCAAGATCAAACGATAGACGTTGAATGTCACAGCTATATTTAACAGCCAGTCGCATGATGAATGCTGGGAAATGTTGGCCAAAAATACTGTAACAGCCAGTCGCATAGTGTAGTGGTGAATGCAGGGAAATGTTGGCCACAAATACTGTAACATTCAGTCGCATAGTGTAGTGGTGAATGCTGGGAAATGTTGGCCACAAATACTGTAACAGCCAGTCGCATGGTATAGTGGTGAATGATGGGAAATGTTGGCCATAAATACTGTAACAGCCAGTCGCATGGTATAGTGGTGAATGCTGGGAAATGTTGGCCACAGAAACTGTAACAACCAGTCGCATAGTGTAGTGATGAATGCTGGGAAATGTTGGCCACAAATACTGTAACAGCCAGTCGCATAGTGTAGTGGTGAATGCTGGTTAATGTTGGCCACAGAAACTGTAACAGCCAGTCGCATAGTATAGTGATGAATGCTGGGAAATGTTGGCCACAAATACTGTAACAGCCAGTCGCATAGTGTAGTGGTGAATGCTGGTTAATGTTGGCCACAGAAACTGTAACAGACAGTCGCATAGTATAGTGTTTAATGCTGGGAAATGTTGGCCACAAATACTGTAACAGCCAGTCGCATAGTATAGTGGTGAATGCTGGGAAATGTTGACCACATATACTGTAACAGCCTGTCACATAGTATAGTGGTGAATTCTGGGAAATGTTGGCCACATATACTGTAACAGCCTGTCACATAGTATAGTGGTGAATGCTGGGAAATGTTGGCCACATATACTGTAACAGCCTGTCACATAGTATAGTGGTGAATGCTGGGAAATGTTGGCCACATATACTGTAACAGCCTGTCACATAGTATAGTGGTGAATGCTGGGAAATGTTGACCACATTTACTGTAACAGCCTGTCACATAGTATAGTGGTGAATGCTGGGAAATGTTGGCCACATATACTGTAACAGCCTGTCACATAGTATAGTGGTGAATGCTGGGAAATGTTGGCCACATATACTGTAACAGCCTGTCACATAGTATAGTGGTGTATGCTGGGAAATGTTGGCCACAAATACTCTAACAGCCAGTCGCATGGTATAGTGGTGAATGCTGGGAAATGTTGGCCACACATACTGTAACAGCCAGTCGCATAGTATAGTGGTGAATGCTGGGAAATGTTGGCCACAAATACTGTAACAGCCTGTCACATAGTATAGTGGTGAATGCTGGGAAATGTTGGCCACATATACTGTAACAGCCTGTCACATAGTATAGTGGTGAATGCTGGGAAATGTTGGCCACATATACTGTAACAGCCTGTCACATAGTATAGTGGTGAATGCTGGGAAATGTTGGCCACATATACTGTAACAGCCTGTCACATAGTATAGTGGTGAATGCTGGGAAATGTTGGCCACATATACTGTAACAGCCTGTCACATAGTATAGTGGTGAATGCTGGGAAATGTTGGCCACATATACTGTAACAGCCTGTCACATAGTACAGTGGTGAATGCTGGGAAATGTTGGCCACAAATACTCTAACAGCCAGTCGCATGGTATAGTTGTGAATGCTGGGAAATGTTGGCCACACATACTGTAACAGCCAGTCGCATAGTATAGTGGTGAATGCTGGGAAATGTTGGCCACAAATACTGTAACAGCCTGTCACATAGTATAGTGGTGAATGCTGGGAAATGTTGGCCACATATACTGTAACAGCCTGTCACATAGTATAGTGGTGAATTCTGGGAAATGTTGGCCACATATACTGTAACAGCCTGTCACATAGTATAGTGGTGAATGCTTGGAAATGTTGGCCACATATACTGTAACAGCCTGTCACATAGTATAGTGGGGAATGCTGGGAAATGTTGGCCACAAATACTCTAACAGCCAGTCGCATGGTATAGTGGTGAATGCTGGGAAATGTTGGCCACACATACTGTAACAGCCAGTCGCATAGTATAGTGGTGAATGCTGGGAAATGTTGACCACATATACAGTAACAGCCTGTCACATAGTATAGTGGTGAATTCTGGGAAATGTTGGCCACATATACTGTAACAGCCTGTCACATAGTATAGTGGTGAATGCTGGGAAATGTTGGCCACATATACTGTAACAGCCTGTCACATAGTATAGTGGTGAATGCTGGGAAATGTTGGCCACATATACTGTAACAGCCTGTCACATAGTATAGTGGTGAATGCTGGGAAATGTTGGCCACAAATACTGTAACAGCCTGTCACATAGTATAGTGGTGAATGCTGGGAAATGTTAGCCACAAATACTGTAACAGCCAGTCGCATGGTGTAGTGGCTAGACGCCTTGAAGGCCCGGCGGTCATTGGTCTCATCCGCAGCGGGAAAAGCTGGAAAAGGCGGGATATTTGAATGGTTCATCTGACCTGGGCTCCTACTAGCGCAGTGGCGAAGAAGTTATGAACGCAGTTCGTAATCCCGCATACCGCGTTTCACACACAACTAGCTGTGGGCGATTTGGAAGCAGACCGCCGTGCTCTGATGTTAATACAATGGCATGAGTGGCGGTCGTTCAGAAATCAACGGCAAACTACTGGACGTAAACAGGCCAAGAAATCACAAATAGCCCCAAAAAATGTTGGGGTTGACTGCGACGTCATGTAAAGGATATGCAACAACTAACTGGGCTCCTAAGTCGACTCAGCTTAACATGAGTACCAGAGAATGTCTCTGAAAGTAAAGGCGTCCGGCAACATACTGACCACAGCTCCCTTCGAGTGCCGACGGGTAAATACAAATATGGATCTAGAACGATATGTTCAATGCTTCTTAAGGCGCTTAAAATGGTAATTTGATTACTGCAAATACTGCAAACCCCCTCCACCTTCTACAGAATGTCAGACGGGTCTGCGTGCCCAGTTCTTAACCCTTTGAAAATAAAGATTTTCCGTTCGTTCCTTCGTTCTTCCCCCACAATCTATAAGGGTCACATGTCGGAGGTCTTTTTTGTTTGTTTTTGTTTTTGTATATCCTTTTTACAGGACATCGCTGTCATCACTAGCATTTCACTGTTGTTGTTGATGTCTTGGCAAGTTTACGTTCAGTAGTTTGCCATTGCTTCTGAACGGCCGGTTCCCATACCAACTCGTTAAACCCCAGTGCAACGCGGTCTGCTGCCAAATCGGTCGCAGTTGTTTTTCGAACTCGGGTAAATTTTACCAATCGCGTCCGTAAACCCTTAGCCACGGAGTTCGGAGAGAATTAGAAGATCGTAATTAGCTCCGGACCAGGCGACAAAAGAAGAAGATCGTAACAGAAGATCCCCCCTCCCCCATTCAGTTCCACATATATTTATCTTATCACTACTAACTGCTGAAGTATGGGATGCCTCACCTCAAGTCGTTCCGTACAGACAGATGTAAGCCGGCGACAACCGTATCGTTCTCGAAACCAGCCGTGTCGCGTGTAGGACGGAATGTTCAATACATCAGTTGGGGACATTTGTGCGCACAATTTCATTACAACAGACACACGTACGTTGATACATGTTGGTGGCCTCCTCAGTCCCAGTATAACGACATTCAATGTTATCTAAGTTTCCATAAAAATCCTATTTTTTCCATAAATATCTCTCTCTCTCTCTCTCTCTCTCTCTCTCTCTCTCTCTCTCTCTCTCTCTCTCTCTCTCTCTCTCTCTCTCTCTCTCTCCACACACACACACATACACACATACATACACATATATATATACACACTTACATACATTCGAGGGTAAGTTAATAAGTAAGTCACAAATGCTGTAGAAAAACAAGTAAATATGATAACAACTTGAAACCAGTTTATTTTAATACATACATTGTCCCTTTATTTCTCAACATAATTTCCACCAACATTGAAGCCCTTATCCCATCGTTTTATCAGTCCTCCCAAACCGGCTAGATAAGAAATGCGTGCTCTATTTTCTAAACCACGTTTTAAAATCACATTCAACTTCGGCGTCATTCGCGAAATGTCTCCCGCCAAGGTGTGTTTTCAGTGGACCAAAAAGATGGAAATCGCTTGGGACTAAATCGGGGCTGTAAGGTGTATGTTCCAGAACTTCCCACCTTAGTTGGTTAATTTTCTCCTGACTTAATCGAACCGTATTTGGTCTGGCAGTGTCATGAAGAAGCAACGCTCCTCTAGTCAGCAGTCCTGGATGTTTTCTTCGAATTGCATCATGAAGCATCAATATAACTTCACAGTACGATTCAGAATTCACATTGTCACCTTTCTTCTTGAAATTGGTTAAAACCACTCTTTGACAATCCCAGAACACTGTCAGGATAAACTTCCCTGCTGATGGCGTAACCTTGAAGTTTTGGACACAAGGCGAAGAAGGATGCATTCTACTCAGCCATGCACCTCTTTACGGGAGAAACATTTGTCAGCATAAACAGGAAGCATTTCCTTATGAATGGCATTTGCTTTTGTCTACAGAAAACGCACAACAGCACATTTTATTTATGCGCTGCGCATGCGCACGAGACACCTAGCGCCACCTGACGAACGGTAATATAAAGTTCGATGTTGCTGTCACCTAATGACACCTGTAGAAAACACCAACTACATTTACCTGCCATCCCACAGAACTGTGTGACTTACTTATTGACTATATATATATATATATATATATATATATATGTGTGTGTGTGTGTGTGTGTGGGTGTGTGTGTGTGTGGAGAGAGAGAGAAAGCGAGAGAGAGAGAGAGAGAGAGAGAGAGAATACAAATAATATCTTATAATAACAATTTACTGCTGAGGCTTATCCGACTGAAAGCACATCAGCACTGTTTACACTTGAACACTTCCGGCCACCGAGGAAGTTGTGCTCTTTATGGTTTCCGATTATACAAGAAATTGTACCAGGCCGGTGAAGAAGAGGCAGACCACAACGTAGATTGGTGCAAGATGTGATGGATAATTCACAAATAACAGCAACAGAGACAGGATATCTGACTTATCATATAGAAACATTCCGAAAGACTGTTATGTGGGTGGTTCTTTCCACAGGACGTGCCACTAAATGATGATATGATACCGTTTTGTTCTGGTGAGAAAACCATTCGGGGGAATACGAGTCGGGCAAGGCAGACTGTTGAGGTGAGTTTAGCTAAGAACTGAAATCACTGCACTCAGGACATTCTCATAAGTGCTCCGTCCCCTCGTGCAACAGCCAGCGTTCCCACCGCTTTCTGATTGGGAGTTGTCCTGGTATTCCCTCTCAGTTTTGAGATTCTTCCAGAACTCCTGCCAACTTCCCAATGAACGCGGTAAACACTTGTTTCAGTGAGCAAGAACAATCCTTTTTTTTTTTTTTTGCGGACGGCATTCGCCGCCTACCTAAACAATGGGATGCTTGCCTGAATGCCTACTGCGATTTCTTCTAGCCAACCCATGGAGCATAATTCATTCAAATTGAATGCTTGTAATAATTCTACCACACCTGTTAATGTTTCTTTCATTCTTTTGAAATAAAGCCATTGGAATGGGTTTCAAATGAACGCCCCTAATATTAAAACAACTCCTTGGTTGTTAGGAAGGCGGCCCAGATGTTCAGTTGTGAAAGGTGCCAAATAAGAAAATGTTGAGCCAAAGGTGCGTCAACAGTTATATATATCCGGCTTCGTGGCTTAGAGGTTATGACATTTTTCCGTAATCTCGTATACTCTCATAGGTAACGTAATGACGGTGAGAATCAGCAGTGGTTCGAATCGCATCGGTAACTTACGGGGTATGAGCCGGCCGCTCAGAAAGCAATGGCAAACTACTGAGCGTAATCTTGCCAAGAAATCAACATACAGCTGAAAGATGCTGGTGTTGACAACGATGTCCTGTAAAGGATATGCAAAAGAAAAAATATATATATATATGACTTTATTAGCAGAAGACGCTGTGTAACTATATGTACTGACTTTATTAACAGATGACGTTGTGTATCAATAAGCTTATAGTAAACAGCGTCTTCTGCTAATAAAGTTATACATATTGTTACACGGCATCTTCTGTTAACAAAGCCAGTGCTTTAGATTAGGGTAATGAACACCTAAGGAAGGTTTATTGGTTTTCCATGACTTTATTCAGCCACTAGGATTGTTGTTATTGAATGACATTTCTGAAACGCTGAAACTGGTAAGGTTTACCTTTAAAAAAATCTTAATCATTAGAAGGAACGTCTAAAAAGCAAGAGTGTCGACATCACTGCACCGGGTTTTATCCCATACGGCTCAGTCTCTTTCCATAAGGCCTACAGAAAGCGTCACATAGAGCACGAGCTCCGTAGCTCCAGCGACGACCCCCAGGAGTCTCCAAGAAAATTGCACTAGTGAACCGAACGACGTAGCCATGAACCCACGACCTTCGTAGCACGAGGCAGTTAGTTGCATATCCCTTTACAGGACGTCGCAATCAACAGCAGGATTATTTGCTGTTGTGAACTCTTGGCAAGTTTACGTTAAGTAGTTTGCCATTGCTTTCTGAACGACCGGCATCTATATCATTTCGTAAAAAACCAACGCAAGGCGGTCTGCTGCCAAATCGCCCGCAGCGGTGTTTCGAATGTGGAGATGCGGGATTACGAACTGCGTCTTTAACATCTTGGCCACGGAGCGGGCTCGCCACGGATAGGCGAATCATTATTCAGAGCTCGTGAATAATTTAGTGACAGACATTCACAAAGACAGAGGTTGATGACATTTTCCTGCAAGAACATTTGAGTAATAGTATAGAGCTGATGGGAGATGCTTTGAAGAGATTAGAACAAGAATCGCCATGGCGAAGGCAGCCTTTTGCAAGATGACAAACATACTGACCAATAAAATGATGTCATGTGCAACGAGAAAAAGAGTGTTGACTTCTTCCCTCTATAGCTAGTTAGTTAGTTAGTCGCAGTTCCAACTTCACAGCAACGGGTTGTCCCCATTATGCTCCGTTCCTGTGCCAGTGAATATCACACAAAACGCTCCCAACTGCCCAATGTGAAAAGTGGAAAAGACAGGAGTCTCGACAAACAACAGCCCGCACAGATACACTGTGCATAATGCCGCCACCAGAATGTCAGCACACCAGTCCCCCACGAAACACCCTGTTCATCTCTGAAGGAATCGGCAGTCATTTTCCTATCTGAATGTTTCCTAGATGTTCACCCACACAGTCCACAAAAATACAGTTCATCGCTGATGGCAGTGGCAGTCAACCAGAAGCCCAGCAGCCACGCATTTCTGCATAAGGCAAACACCGGTCAACGCTGGGACATAGCCACCTGCCATCACTCCGAACATGCAGTCACGTTCCAAAAATACCTCAGGCAGATTCAAAAGCATTTCACACGAAACTCACAGCTCACAGTGTCGCGCCACGCACTCACTCAGTAGCAGGGCGACGGAACCATCAAGCCTCCTTAGTCGCCTCTTACGACATGCGTGGTAGGCTACAGTGTATTCCCCTGTATTCCCCACCAGAGAACAGAGCCTCAACCAGCTCACGCCTAACGTTTGCAGCCTCCTCTAGGTCCTTACATATCCTTTTTATATTATTATTCCATGCCTCTAATTGCTAGGGTTGAACAGTCTGAACAGCGCATACATGCCTTTGAATATAAATGTTATAAACGGGTTCTAAGAATATCTTGGTTACAGAAGGGAACAAATGCATCCGTACGACAGGATCTGAATATTGAAGAAGGTTGGCTACTAAAGACGATAAAACAAAGAAAATTTAAATATTTTGATCACTTGAAACATCACGAAAGTGTAGATAGAACAGTGATGGAGGGGTAAATGCACGGGAAGAGAGGAAGAGGAAGGCCAAAGAGAAGATGGGTGCAGGATGTGGCAGATGATCTCCAGATGGGTGTATCGGACGCGGGACATCTTGCTTATGACCGAGAAGTTTTCCTGACCGTTGTTACGTAAGCGATGGTTTACAAAGGACATGCTACTGGATGAATGAATGAATGAATGAATGAATGAATGAATGAATGAATGAATGCCTCTAATTGTATTCTCCATTTGCTTTCTATGTATCCCTCAAGTACGTTTTCCCAGTATATTATAGACACAGGACTTTCCAGGTGTAAAACTTTCGTAACCTCTTCATTCACTGATGGTGATTTTATTCTCTCCATGAGCTTCATATCAGTGATTATGTCACAGCACATTAGTCCTTCTGTTTTGTGTAGGTGC
This sequence comes from Cepaea nemoralis, assembly GCA_014155875.1. NCBI lineage: Eukaryota > Metazoa > Mollusca > Gastropoda > Stylommatophora > Helicidae > Cepaea > Cepaea nemoralis. The sequence continues at coordinate 13,371 of JACEFZ010010904.1, read as the reverse complement.
CAATTACGGAATATTTGTAATGTATTGGTAATTGTGTTAGTCTGTGTCAGTGTGTCTGAATAACAACAAACATAAGTAATGGTTATTATAAAGAACAAGTGTATATCTAAATCTGAAACAAGCCAATGTATTTAATTATTTGGGTACTTTAATAGCAGATGGAGGATGTATTAAGGAAGTTCAATGCAAATTAGCCCTAGCACAGGCAGCATTTCATAAGATGAAAACGTTTTTCATTCGACGTGAAGAAAAGAGTTCTTAAAAGCTAGATTGAGCCAATCCCAATATATGGAAGCTAATCATTGACAATTGAGAGGAGTTATGTGGAAGCTGTAGATCAATTGTCCTGTACACATTAAAACCAAACGGCTGTTTTAAAATATAGAACAAATATTATGGCGTTGATTATGAAAAGTAATTACCCAGCGAAAATTACGAAACAAAATATTTTCTAAAGTTTCTCTCAACTAATCTTCCTTTGTTAATAACTTCAGCCTACGGACAAATCAATCAATAGCACGTTTCGGGACGGTAGGGCTGTGGGAAATTCTGGAAACTGGTTTATTGTGAAGTGCATAAGACGTCCTGAGAATAAAGACGTTTACATCGTGAAGAGTACTGGACACGATTAATGATAGTTGATATTTAGAGATGTATAAACATCATTTTGATGTAATTACTTCGCATTTATTTTACCTGGAGAAGAGTTTGTTGATAGAATCAAGTCAGAAAATCATTGCAGAAACTGCAGGTGCACTGCAGAAAAAAACTGTGGTTACAAATTCGGCTAAAATATATGGTGTTGTTGTTATCATCATCATCATCATCATCATCATCATCATCATCATTCTCTCCCTACTCCTCCTACTCCTCCTCCTTATCCAAATTCTTCCTCGTCTTTCTCCTCCTCCCCCCTCCTCCTCCTCTTCTTCTTCTTCTTCTTCTTCTTCTTCTTCAACACTTGAAACTCCTAGTAAAGCATAAGGCCAAAACCACATCTGGCAAATCGTCTGTAGGTCATTTCATTGTTTGATGGATGCCTGGGAATGAAGAGAGAGTTGATGAAAGAAATAAAGAGAAGGCAGGTGAAATATTTCGGCCACGTTAAACGACATGATCCTCTTATATAAACCATACTGGAGGGCAATGTTGAGGGAAAGCGAGCAAGAGGTAGACAACGATACAAGTGGGAAGATAATATCAAGAGATGGACGAGATGGACAGAATGTAGAGTCAGGGCGAGAGACAGACAGCGTTGGAGATCCATTGCAGCCAAAATTCATTGTGGAGACGGCACCTGATTGATTTAATGCCGATAAGATGGGCGGATATGTTTCGCGATCTCATACGATTACCATAGTCGTGGATCAGCTCTGTGTGCTTCTCTCTACCATTCATTCATTCATTCATTCATTCATTCATTCATTCATTCATTCATTCATTCATTCAGTAGCATGTCCTTTGCAGAGCCCCGCTCCCATAGCAACCGGAAAAATTCTCCGATACACCCATCAGGAGATCATCCGCCACATCCTGCACCCATCTTCTCTGTGGCCTTCCTCTTCCTCTCTTCCCGGGCATATACCCCTCAATTATTGTGCTCTCCAAACTTTCATGACGTTTCAAGTGACCAAAATATATCAATTTTCTTTGTTTTGTCGTCTTTAATAGCCAACCCTCTTCAATATTCAGTTCTTGAAGTATGTATGCATTTGTCCCTTTTTTTTACCCAAGATATTCTTAGAACCCGTCTATAACATTTATATTCAAAAGCATTTATGCGCTGTTCAGCTTGTTTAGTAAGTGTTCAGGTCTCAATCATACCACGTGGAAAAGTCATCCAGGTATTTAATTCTCTGCCTTCCTCTTGTTCTATTCCCCTCAGTCTTGACAGTTGTCACCAAGTTCTCCAATTTATTTCTGATCATAACGTGTCCAAACATTGTGACTGTCTACGTCTAATTTCGCTTATCTATCCATTCATCCATCATGTGCCATGCCGGAAAGCGTGGGCGGCCATGACTCGCCATTTCACTCGATCACCAGAGTCGTGAATCAACTCAGTGTTCTTGTCTCGACCATGCCATGTGGCCAAGCCATCCAGGTATTTACTTCTCGGTCTTCCCCTTGGTCTGTTCCCTTCGATCTTGCCAGTTGTCACCAAGTTCTCCAATTCATTTCTTCTCATAACATGTCCAAAAAATTGTGACTGTCTACGTCTAATTTCTCTAATCAATTTACGATTTTCATTTGTTTCCTGTAGTACTTGGTCATTTATTTTTCTGTCTGTCCATGGAATTCTTTGCATTCTCCTCAGAAACCACATTTCTACAGCCATCAGATGTTTTTCAGCTTGACTGCTCATTGTCCAAGTTTCACATCCATACAAAAGTACAGGCTCTATGTAGCACCTCAACACTCTTTTTCTCGTTTCAATTGACATCTTTTTATTGGTCAGTATGTTTTTCATCTTGCTAAAGGCTACTTTCGCCATGGCGATTCTTGTTCTAATCTCTTCAAGGCATCTCCCATCAGATGTTATGACTGTTCCGAGATAATTGTATCGATTCACTTGTTGAAGAATATTCCCATTTACTTGTATATTACATTGTGGTGCTTCGTTCTTCCTAGTGACGACCATAATCTGTGTCTTTTTACAATTTAATTCTAACCCCAGTTGTTCACTGTGTGCAACAACCGCATCTACTAATTGTTGCAGATCCTGCTCATTGTCTGCAATCAATACTGTATCATCTGCATATCTAATGTTATTGATGTTTCGTCCTCCAATGCTGATTCCATTTATATCTTCTACATTTCTGAAAATATTTTCACTGTATAGGGAACAAAGATCTGGAGACATTACACATCCCTGTCTCACACCTCTCTTAATAGGCTGATATTGTCCTAATTCATTATCAATCCTTATGGCAGTTTGTTGTTTCCAATATATGTTTTTAATAAGTCTAAGTTTTCCAATTTTTGTATTTTGACTGTTGTGTTTTTCAATTTCTATGCAATTTTTCTCAAGCCATGCTTCTTTTGTCTCCTTACATAATATTCTGACTTGTCTGTGCATTTCTTCATATTTGGCAGGATTATTTTTGTTGAGTCTTCTTGTCTCCATTAGTTGTAAAATTTCTTCAGTCATCCATTTCTTACGACCTACCTTCTTTAATTTTGGAATAGTTGTTTCTGCAGCCAAACTGACTGAATTCTTCAACATTTCCCATTGAACATCCACACCCTGAAATAGGATCTCTAGATCAGACAATACATCAAATCTGTTCTGTACTTCTATGTTGAATTTGTTTTGTATTTCCATGTCATTTCTCAATGTACACAGATCATATTTAGTGTTTCCTGTTATATAGTTGACTTTCTTTAACTTTACCCTCAATGTACCTGTAAGTAATCTGTGGTCACTATTACAATCAGCACTGGGAACTGTTTTTGCAATTGTTAACGCATTTCGAAACCTTCTGCTAATCAAAGTGTAGTCAATCTGGTTTCTAATCCTGCTATCAGGACTCCTCCATGTCCATAATCTTTTAGGGTGTTGTTTAAACCAGATGTTTCCTACAATCATTTCCTGCTCTTTTGCCCACTCTACAAGTTTGTATCCTCTTTCGTTTCTCTCTCCCAAACTATGGTTTCCTACTGTGTATCTATCACCTTGACTTCCTACGTTTACATTGAAGTCCCCTATTATGATGTTTACTTCTGAATTTTTACATTTCTTTAAAGCAGATTCAATGTCATTATAAAATTCCTCTACACTATCTTCACTGGATTCCCCTGTTTGGACATATATTTGAATAACGTTTATGCTAAAAGTTATGCCGCTTAATTTAACTAGTAGAACTCTGTCTGACACCGCCCAATAGCCTTGAACAGATTTTGATGTCTGCCGATCCAAGATAATTGCCACCACTCTCTGTCGATCTATTCTCATGAATAAATAATCTTAAAATCTTCATCTATCTTAATGCCTGCTCCTGTCCATCTCGTTTTGCACATCCCTAAAATATTACTTTTCTCTCTTTCTATTTCTTGTTTGATGTTAATTAATTTTTCGTCGTCGTTTAACGTTCTAAAATTCTGTTGCTAATTTTAAAGTCTCTGTCCTTGTCTTGTAGTGATCTGTAGTTAGACGAATCATCACTTATCACTTAGTTTTCATTTGTTTTTTGTAGGACTTGATCAGGGGTTTTTCTTTCTATCCATGGTATTCTTTGCATTTCCTCCAGAAACCACATTTTCACAGCCATTAGATGCTTTTCAGCTTGTCTACTCATTGTCCACGTTTCAGATCCATATAAAAATACAGTTCTATGTAGCATCTCAACACTATTTTTCTCGTTGCAAATGACATCTTTTTATTGGTCAGCATACGTTACATCTTGCAAAAGGCTACCTTCGCCATGACGATTCTTGTTGTAATCTCTTCAAGGCATCTCCCATCCGATGTTATGACTGTTCCAAGATAGTTGTACCGATTCACTTGTTTAAGAATGTTCCCATTTTCTGGTATATCACATTGTGGTGTGTTTAAGAGTATTCCCATTTACTTGTATATTACATTGTGGTGTGTTTAAGAATATTCTCATTTACTTGTATACTTTTTTAGCATATCCTTTTACAGGACTTAGCTGTCAACACCAGCAGCTTTCAGCTGTATGTTGATCTCTTGGCAAGATTACGCTCAGTAGTTTGCCATTGCTTTCTGAGCGGCCGGCTCACATACCCCGTAAGTTACCGATGCGATTCGAACCACTGCTGATTTGAACCGTCATCACGTTACCTGACGAGAGTACGGAGAAAGGTCATAACCTCTAAGCCACGAAGCCGGCACTTGTATACTACATTGTGGTATTTCCTTCTTCCCAGTGACGACCATAATCTGTGCCTTCTAACAATTTAATTCTAACCCTAGTTGTTCTAATCTGACACGCCAGGTTCGAAATAAGGCGCAAGCGCATCGAGAATAGGTCGCCAGCGTTTATTTTCATAATAGTATGAGCGTAGGCCGCTCGGACAGAAATGACAAATTACTAAACGTAAAACTGCCTTGAAAATCAACAAACAGTCAATACATGCTGGGGTTGGTTGCGACTTCCTGTAAAGGACATTAGCTAACGTTAACAGGGGATAAAAAACGACACAGATGGCAAGATAGTTCATGTTCTTTTGTCTACGTTTTTGCTGTTTATGTGGGTGAATTTGAAGATGTGGCTTGTATAGCAAACATCAGAACCAGACAGAAGTATTACTGTAAATGTGTCTCTATTTGTATTCTATGACGCAAATAACGGCTAACATTCTAATCCTCTATTGAACAATATGTCAATGCATGCAAAAATCAAACAAATATGCGCGCGTTGCTACTAGAAACGCGGGGTAATTATTAAATGGCGTGCAGAAAACATTAAGACAAATTAGAAATGATGTGCAAAATAAAAACATACGTTAGCAGAGAACTAAGAATGGCAAGGAGATAATAAGTCCGTGAAAGGGATCTTGACCACAATGTTCGCGACAACGAGATGGCATTGACGCAGCAAGCAGAAAACTCGATAATGGAACAGGATTTCCAAAGAAGGCAGTCAAGCGAACAGCAGAGCTGAGGAACGGAAAGTATATGTGAGGAAACATGCATGTATTCACACAGAAAAGCATACATATACACATGTACGCAGTCACACATGCATGCATTCACACGGCCAAGCTTACATATACACATCTACGCAGTCACATATGCATGCATTCACACAGCTAAGCATACATATGCACATATATGCAGTCACACATGCATGCATTCACACAGCCAAGCATACATATACACATGTACGCAGTCACACATGCATGTATTCACACAGCCAAGCATACATATACACATGTACGCAGTCACACATGCATGTATTCACACGGCCAAGCATACATATACACATGTACGCAGTCACACATGCATGTATTCACACAGCCAAGCATACATATGTACGCAGTCCCATATGCATGCATTCACACAGCCAAGCATACATATACACATGTACGCAGTCACACATGCATGCATTCACATAGCCAAGCATACATATACACATGTACGCAGTCACACATGCATGTATTCACACAGTCAAGCATACATATACACATGTACGCAGTTACATATGCATGTATTCACACAGTCAAGCATACATATACATATGTACGCAGTCCCATATGCATGCATTCACACAGCCAAGCATACATATACACATGTACGCAGTCACACATGCATGCATTCACACAGCCAAGCATACATATACACATGTACGCAATCACACATGCATGCATTCACACAGCCAGCATACATATACACATGTACGCAGAAGCACATGCATGCATTCACATAGCCAAGCATACATATACACATGTACGAAATTACATATGCATGTATTCATACAGCCAAGCATACATATACACATGTACGCAATCACACATGCATGCATTCACATAGCCAAGTATACATATACACATGTACGCAGTTACATATGCATGTATTCATACAGCCAAGCATACATATACACATGTACGCAATCACACATGCATGCATTCACACAGCCAAGCATACATATACACATGTACGCAGTCACACATGCATGCATTCACATAGCCTAGCATACATATACACATGTATGCAGAAGCACATGCATGCATTCACATAGCCAAGCATACATATACACATGTACGAAATTACATATGCATGTATTCATACAGCCAAGCATACATATACACATGTACGCAATCACACATGCATGCATTCACACAGCCAAGCATACATATACACATGTACGCAGTCACACATGCATGCATTCACATAGCCAAGCATACATATACACATGTATGCAGTCGCACATGCATGCATTCACACAGCCAAGCATACATATACACATGTGCGCAGTTACACATGCATGCATTCACACAGCCAAGCATACATATACACATGTACGCAGTCACACATGCACGCATTCACACAGCCAAGCATACATATACACATGTACGCAGTCACACATGCACGCATTCACACAGCCGAGCATACATATACACATGTACGCAGTCCCATATGCATGTATTCACACAGCCAAGCATACATATCTACGCAGTTACATATATGCATGTATTCACACAGCCAAGCATACATATGCACATGTACGCAGTCACACATGCATGCATTCACACAACCAAGCATACATATACACAAGTACGCAGTCACACATGCATGCATTCACACAACCAAGCATACATATACACAAGTACGCAGTCACACATGCATGCATTCACACAGCCAAGCATACATATACAGATGTACGCTATCACACATACATACAACTTCACCAACCACACACCCACGCAGCACAGGCGGCCAGGGAGACAAACATTTATACAAATAGATAGAAAGACATTTAGGGATGCACGTACGTATGTACGCGCGTGCGTCAGTCTGTCAGTTTGTACAGGCGGACAGGCGGACAGATAGACAGACAGACAGACAGACAGACAGACAGACAGACAGACAGACAGACAGACAGACAGACAGGCAGGCAGGCAGCAGCAGGCAGGCAGGCGGGCAGGCAGGCAGACAGACAGACAGAAGGACGGACTGACGGACCCAATTTAAACACTATGAACCACCACAATTATAACTAAGACTGATAAAGCCGTTTGAACGAGGGGGAAGTTGTGTTTTTTCCCTACATATCGGAACATAATGTGACTTGGCTGATCTCATCAAACTATTTGATCTGGATCATACAATCCACAGACCACCTGCTGTACATGTCTGGCTGAACGTGTTTAGTCATTATTCTTCCTGATCATGTGATCAATCGATGACGATAAACAGTGTTTCATGGTTGATCACATTAAGTTGGATGTTTCAATTGTTTAGGTGTGAAAGTGTATGTCAATAGTTACTGTTTTATGGAACGCTTGTGCCTATTATTTTACAAGTTTATCATACTCTTGCAAAGAATGGATGAACGCGGGGGGGGGGGGGGGGGGGGGAATTAATAAAGTGGTGGAATGAGCAAGTAAAGAAGCAGTAAAAGATAAGAAGATACGTTTTAATAAATGGATAGAAACAGAAATTATGAAGACTATACCCTTTACCAATAAGCTGGAAGTGACATGAAGTAAATTATAAAACAATCGAGAGTAGAATCATGGACTAAAAAAGGACATATTCGCGCGTAACTCGTTGTATGATGACATGCGAGGTTTAATTACTTCTCAGTTTGTTTAATTGTTTCATATACCTTTTTCTTTCATCCATTCATTAGCATTGCGTATAATAAAATATGTAGCTAGCATTCGTGCGCCGAACTCCTGACAATTTATACATACCTCGTAGTGATCACAAGTCAATGAAAATGGCAAGCGAATGACACAGATGAACACAAAGATACGCAGTAACAGGCAAATAAAGAAATGGAGGTAGATGAGATGGACCGATGTTGACACGGGTAGAGAGGACTACAGATATATACCCACGTTGTTAGCGAACACTCTCACGTTTGTTGGGATTTTCTTACTGTGACCTACTTCTTCTTACCTTAGTCATTTTCAATCATTGCTTTCAAAAACTCTTCCAAGTTGAAAAAAAAAAGTTGTCATGGTGTTCTCTGTTATCTCTCTTCATGTCATGTGCTATAGAACATTGTCCCTTTCTTATCCATCCATCCATCATGTGCCATGCCGGTAAGCGTGGGCGGTCATGTTTTGCCATATCACTCGATCACCAGAGTCGAGGATCAGCTCCGTGTTCCTGTCTCGACCATGCCATGTGGCCAAGCCATCCAGGTATTTGCTTCTAGGTCTTCCTCTTGGTCTGTTCCCTTCGATCTTGCCAGTTGTCACCAAGTTCTCCAATTCATTTCTTCTCATAACATGCCCAAAAAGTTTTGACTGACTGCGTCTAATATCTCTAATCAGTTTACAATCTTCATTTGTTTCTTGAAGGACTTGTTCATTGGTCTTTCTGGCTGCCCATGGTATTCTTTGCATTTTCCTCAGAAACCACATTTCTACAGCCATCAGATGTTTTCCAGCTTGACTGCTCATTGTCCAAGCTTCACATCCATATAAAAGTACAGGTTCTATGTAGCACCTCAACACTCTTTTTCTCGTTTCAATTGACATCTTTTTATTGGTCAGTATGTTTTTCATCTTGCTAAAGGCTACCTTTAGCCATAGGCGATTCTTGTTCTAATCTCTTCAAGGCATCTCCCATCAGATGTTATTACTGTTCCGAGATAATTGTACCTATTCACTTGTTGAAGAATATTCCCATTTACTTGTATATTACATTGTGGTACTTCGCTCTTCCTAGTGACGACCATAACTTGTGTCTTTTTACAATTTAATTCTAACCCTCGTTGTTCCCTGTGTGCAACAACTGCATCTACTAAATGTTGCAGGTCCTGTTCATTGTCCGCAAACAAGACTGTATCATCTGCATATCTAATGTTATTGATGTATCGTGCCCCAATGTTGATTCCTTCCATATCTTCAATATTTCTGAAAATACTTTCACTGTACATTCCTATGACCTTAACTACTAACTGTAACTGTCCACAACTATAAGAAAGTACTTTCCCTTTCTTACAGTTGTGTATAATGTTCTACTTTCATTATCCTCTTCAGGGCACTAATTGTTAGTTCCTGTGACCTTTAAAAGTACTCCGAACACTCGCCTCAGAAACCACATCCCGGCGCCTGAAAGCAGTTGCATGTAATCAACCATAGGTGTCTTCATCATGTACCCTGCCAACTGCCCCAGATCTCAGTACTTTGTGTTCCGGATCAACTTTGTTGATGGTATTACTCTTTCGTGTTTGTTTATCCATCAGCATCATGAAAACGATCTGGTGTCACATGTGGCTCGAGACAGTCTGTACAGGATGAGGATGTTCCCAGACAGCCATTAACGTCGTTATCTGATTGATCTATAGAATTTCATGAAATCTTGGGAATATAATGTGGTGGTTTTCCCTTGAATTTTACATCTACATTAAAGTATTTTGCCTCCACCGTTGGCAGCTATTTCTGACTGTCAGGATGAGTCACCTTCTCTGCTATGCCCCCTAGAGATGCGTTTCCTCGCCGTGATGTGTTTCCTTCGCCGTGATGTGTTTCCCTCGCCGTGATGTGATTCCCCCGCTGTTACTCGTTTCCCTCGCCGTGATATGTTTCCCTCGCCGTGACTTGTTTCCCTCGCCGTGATGTGCTTCCCTCGCCGTGATGTGTTTCCTTCGCCGTGATGTGTTTCCCTCGCCGTGATGTGATTCCCCCGCTGTTACTCGTTTCCCTCGCCGTAATGTGTTTTCCTCGCCGTGATGTGTTTCCCTCGCCGTGATGTGTTTCCCTCGCCGTGATGTGTGTGTTTCCCTAGCCGTGATGTGTTTCCCTCGCCGTGATGTGTTTCCCTCGCTGTTACACGTTTTCCTCGCCGTTATGCGTTTCCCTCGCCGTGATGTGTTTCCCTCGCCGTGATGTGTTTCCCTCGCCGTGATGTGTTTGCCTCGCTGTTTAACGTTTCCCTCGCCGTGTTGTGTTTGCCTCGCCGTTATGCTTTTCCCTCACCGTGATGTGTTTCACTCGCCGTGATGTGATTCCCGTTTTCTGCCACCTAGTGGTAAAGTTATGACTTTCCCTTCCTTGAGTTATAAGCCTATGATGGCATTGCTCAAACTATTCAGCGCTTTTGTTTTCCCTTACATACTTTTCTTACCTCAGTTATTTCCATTCGGTTGTTGCTTTAATCCACTCTACGAACAATAGTCGATTGCTCAAATATACCAAAGCGTTATATATTAGTCTATTCCAGCCATTACTATGTAAACAGAAGGACTTCCTATCGATTGCTCAAATATATCAAAGCGTTATATATTAGTCTATTCCAGCCGTTGCTATGTAAACAGAAGGACTTCCTATCGATTGCTCAAATATATCAAAGCGTTATATATTAGTCTATTCCAGCCATTACTATGTAAACAGAAGGACTTCCTATCGATTGCTCAAATATATCAAAGCACTATATATTAGTCTATTCCAGCCGTTACTATGTAAACAGAAGGACTTCCTATCGATTGCTCAAATATATCAAAGCACTATATATTAGTCTATTCCAGCCGTTACTATGTAAACAGAAGGACTTCCTATCGATGGTACTTTTGCTTTCTTTCACCCCAAACAAAAGGGAATCACAGGGTATGACGTCACATCCAGGGGTTCCCTGTGCTGCGCACCATCCAGGGGTTTCCGTGTGTTGCGCCGTAGCTCGGTGCGCAATTCTATGCGGCGGTGGTGCGCTACTCTTGCGGTGGCCAGAATCCAACAATGTCCGCAAGAATGGTGTTGAACACATCTAGACCAGCGCATTTAGTCTGTCGGCGCCACATGAATTCGCACATGTAGGACTCTAGTAGATGCCTGCGTGTGTGTTCCATTCTGCCTCTTGTTTCTCTCCTTGGCCGTTCTCCACATGCGCTCGATACATTGAGTATGTGCACCGGTGGTAGGGTCCACAAAGTTGTAGGAGTGGTTGACTGTGAGATGCGTCAATTCGGGAATACTTCCAATTCCGTCGTCGTACGCACGCCAGAGGTCGGAGACTACAGTTGTGCCAGGCCGAATGTGGTGTCCTGATCAGCGATGATTATGAGAACAGCGTCTAGCAGAATGTAAGATGCCATGATGCTGCAGAAAAGCCACGCTACTCTGCTTGTCGTGGACAGCTGCTGCCAGTTCCCAGAAAACTCATGATGAGACAGACACTCACACAGAAACGGTTGCCACAGCCAAAGAAACACTGTGGTGTGGGGCAATTGAAACGCACTGACACGCACTCCAACCGAACACAGAGGAGATCACCGTCGGCGCTAAATATAGCTGGTGACTCTAAATATAGCTCGCAAAGTTTGTTTGGGGTGATAGAAAGCAAAAGTACCCTATCGATTGCTCAAATATATCAAAGCATCATATATTAGTCTATGCCAGCCATTACTATGTAAACAGAAGGACTTCCTGCCAAGTGTTAGACTTCAGTGGGTATAACCTTCTACACATTCGCGCAATGTCAGCGACGATATATATCATATTTCGGCCAAGGTATCATTCATTGTTCGCCCCATTGTTTCATTTACAACTCTGCAGTATGCACCTGACGAGATGCAGCGAAATATTCCAGGCCTGAAATCGTGCAATATTGAATTCAGAGCGTCTGTGTTTAAATGCATTATTTCCATTCGGTTGTTACTGTAATCAACTCTGTTCTGCGGCGGTTTCAACCCGTGCGTCTGGTAGCAGTGATAGACGATTCGTTTGCACTTTTAATGGCGTTAATTGTTTCCTTATTTAGCTGTATTATAAACACTGCTTTATCAGTATCGTTTTCTCTGTTATAGTGAGAAATCATCATCATTTTGCAGATCCGTTGCAGAACGTCGCGCTCATATGGCCGCCGAAAATATACTTGATCCCTTAATAGTTCTCCTGCCTCATGCCCAAAGTGACGGCAATGTTCTGTGGGTGTTTTTATGCTGAATAATGAATGCCTCTATATACGTAAAATGGTGAATCAACATCATTGCACACCGGACGTTCCCATATGTGCTCCACGCCCTTCTTGATTAGTCAATGAAGAGCTCACAGAGAGTTACAGAAGTATTTAGGACATCGTGCTTTGAATTAGTAAGAAATAGCATTGCGGTTGATTGATTGATTGGTTGGTTAGTTATTTGGTTGGCTGGGTGGGTGAGTGACTGGCTGGTTGGTTGGTTGGTGGATCCTCTGGAAGAATAAGATTTCATTCCAGCTCAGAAGAGTTGATGTTCAGGTACGTCATGACAAGGACCTGCATCTATCTGAGCTAGGTTGAAGGACCTGCATCTATGTTAGCTAGGTTGAGGGACCTGCATCTATCTGAGCTAGGTTGAAGGCTTGCATTTATATGAGCTATGTTGATGGACCTGCATCTATCTGACTTAGGTTGTTGTAGAGATTCTCACCCGATCTGGCACCAGAGTATCATCTTCACTGGAACTATGCTGCAGAGGTTGCACTTCTTATTCCACTCTCCATGCTCAGACACCAGAGGGGTGGGAAAGACTGGTATTGGAACTTCATGTCTGCGTAGAGACATCTTGTGAAGCAACCCGGTCGGGATTCAGCATAACACATACAGACTGGCAAAGATTAGAGAGAATTAACCTAACATTGGTTAGAAATAAAGAATATTTAGCAATAAATAACACAGAGTGAATTAATCTAACTGGTTATGAATAAAAGGGATGTATCAATAACTAAATTATAGGGAATTAATTTAACTGGTTA
>JACEFZ010010903.1:0-12015 GCA_014155875.1 Cepaea nemoralis | reverse complement strand
TTGCCCCTTGAAAAATGTTTTAAAAAACAACATATTTGATCTATAAGAACATATTGCATGGCAGCTTTTAAAAAAGATGTTAATGTTGTGCTTAAGAAAAAATCACAGAAATGATGTCAATAAAGAAGGGTAACATATCAGGAGGGACTGAAGTAGCCTTTAAAAGCTTTACTTAACTTTTAAAAAAAAATTTGGGACAGCAGGCTTGTTCATTTCAAAGTAAAAAAAAGACGATAACAAACATTAATATAAAAACAGGAGGAAAGAAAAATAAGTCATAAAGTAAAAGATCCATTGACACTCCTTGAGACGCATTGGATCAACGAAGCTAGACCCATATTTTTATAGACCTGTTTAGGTGGGTGACCTAGCAACAAAGGTCAATTTTAACATTTCAAATCCGCCCTGATGTGAATCGAACCCACTCTCCCCGCGCCGACAGGCGAGCGGTTAGCCCCTGGGCCATCAAAGAAACTATGGATCCAACAACATATACAAAAAAGACCTCTAGCGTGTAAAGCAGTACGATTTTTACTTAACTTACTTATGGTAATGCTACACTTAGGACTCTTTTTGACGACGTAATGCAATGGGTGTATGGAGCTTAACCTCTGTGTCATAGGTCATTCGACATCCGTGAGTGATGAGGTCAGTATCATTGTGACAGGCGGGAAGATCAGGATGTTAGATACAGACGCCGGGAAGTTAACCAGGTCAACAAATGCCTGAAGAAGTCGGATGTGTCGGCCGAAAGGTGCAAATATTGCAGCTCTGCTGTAAACAGGCCCCAAAGCAATTACGTCCAAAACACAGTCCGGAGGAACGCAGAGGAAGAAGAAGATACAGAAAGAAGATCTGGGGAAGATTTTGACAGGTGGGTAGATCCAGGATGTTAGATACAGAGAGAAGATCTAGAGTAGATTGCGATAGCGGGAAGATCGGGAATCTAAGAGAAGATCTAAAGAAGGAAGATTAACAGGGGGGGTTGATGCTAGCTGGATGGGTTTGGGGAGTTGCTACAAGATGATCAGTGGTAGAATGTCTCGAGAAGTGGAAGGACGCATGTTAGTGAAAGATTATGTCAGTATAAAATGAGAAAACCGGTCTCCGTGGCCACAGGCTTGCGAACGGGTTCGTGAGCCGCTTACCAGGCGTTCGAAACGCTGCCGTGACCGATGTGTGCAGCAGACTGTGCCGCGTTGTGTTTAAAACGTCTGGTATGGGATCCGGTCGTTCAGAAAGCAATGGCAGACTTTTTTTTTTTTTAGCATATCCTTTCTTTTACAGGACTTAGCTGTCAACACCAGCATCTTTCAGCTGTATGTTGATCTCTCGGCAAGATTACGCTCAGTAGTTTGCCATTGCTTTCTGAGCGGCCGGCTCAGTATCCCGCAAATCACGAGCGGGGGTCGAACCGCCAAAGCTCTCGCTCCGCTACGAGACTCTGCGTGATCAACGGGATTACAGAGAGAAAGTGTTGTAACCCCACAGCCAGAGAGACCGGCAACGGCAGACTACTGAAAGTAAAAATAACTTGCCTAGTACATCAACAGCAGCTGAAAATTGCTGGTGTTGACTGCAACGTCCTGTAAGAGATATGCAACATTTAAAAAAAAAATTAGAAAAAATATTGGACAATGATGATACCTTAGCCATGTTTGGAACTTTAGGATTATTCTGTAGTCGGAGATAGGTTGATATACCTGAACTCCGATATGCTGACACCACAGTGTGACTTTAAACCACCCAGGAGGAGACCTGGATGGCCGAATGGATAAGAACGCGCTTTATTAAACATCCGCAGATCTCGGGGTAAGGAGTTCAACCCCTACACCGGACAGCTGGACTAAAACGTTGACGTCACATCCTTGATTTGGGGACGTAAATTACACATACCTCTAAAGTGGTAGTGTGTTCGCCTGATGGCGAGGGACACTGGTAATAGGGAAAGCGATTCCATAAACAGAGCTCAGTCTAGTGCTACTAGTAGTTTGTATGGACTGCGCTTGAATTCAAAGGCATTGAGCGCACACAAAGGGGGAGAAGTGAGAAACTAATAAAGTCGGCGCAAGGGCAACATGATAGACAAAATATTATCTCCCTTCAACGGAAACAAAATTAAGGACACCAAATAAATAAGTCAACATATATCTTTTTTTTTTAATTCGCATATCCTTTTTACAGGACATCGTTGTCAGTATCAGCATCTTTCAGCTGATTGTTGATTTCTTGGTAAGATTACGCTCAGTAGTTTGTTTTTGCTTTCTGAGCGGCCGCCTCACTTATCCCAGTCACCAACGCGGGTAGAACCGCTTCCAATTCTCACGCGTTGCGTTACCCTGTGTGGATAAACAGGATTACGGAGAAAGTCGTGTAACCCCTCGGCCAGGAAGCCGGCCAACATATATCAATGGAAATAAATTGCAGACAGTGAGCAGTTTTGGATACTTGAAAGTTCACAGCCGAAGGGTAACGGAAATGTGATGGGACACATTAAAAAAAACAAAGATTTCTGTGCATAGCCTGAAGAATTAAAACGGGTATGGATTGTAACAGATGAACAATAAACATCTGAGCAAGACACGGGTGTGAAACTTGGACATTAAACAAATCAGTTGAAATCACATATCAGCTTTTCAATGTAAGTGGCCCAGAAGGGAATTAGATAATTATTGGACAAAACGAGGACAAATAGATCTATCCAACAGAGACTTAACATTTAAGAAGATTTGGTTATTTTATAGCTACACATCCTTTACATGACGTCGCAATTAACCTCAGCATTGTTTGGCTGTTTGAGATTTCTTGACAAATTTACACCCAAATAGTTTGCCATTGCTTTCTGAATGTGCAGCACCCATCTCATCTCATCTCATCATGTTCCTCTTGTACCTTGCGGTGTCGAGGTGAAGTATAAACTTCGTGAGAGTGCCCGGTTATGGGCTTCGTATATCGACATTCCCATGGATTCTGTTATTCCCTCCGTCCAACGTTTACGTGGTCGGCCTCTTCCTCTGTTTCCATCTGGTCTGTACATCATTGCTTGTTGTGGCATGCTGTTGACTGGTAGCCTACATGCATGGCCAAACCATTTGACTTGCTGCTTTCTAGTAAAATCTAGAGCAGCTTTAACCCCCACTTTAGTCCTGATTTCTTCATTTCTGATCTTATCTCTTCTTGATACGTTGAGTATTCTTCTCAGGAACCTCATTTCTGTTGTTGTGATTTTTCTTTTCTCTTTTTCTGTCATTGTCCAGGTTTGGCATTGGTAGCACAGAGTTGGTAGGAAGATTGTGTTGTAAAGTGCTTTCTTAGTAGTTATTGATACATGTTTGTTCTTTAGTATTGGTGCCATTTGTCCAATGAGTTGATTTGCCTTATTGCACCTATTTTCGATCTCGTCTTCTGATCTGCCATTTGATGATATTATACTTCCTAGGTACTTGAAGCTCTTTACTTGTTTCAAGGGATGTTCGTTTAGGTGAATTGTTGCTGTTTGTTCTTCTTTAGTTATAGTCATTACCTCTGTTTTGCTTGTGCTAATTTTCATGTTATGTTCCCTACACATTTCGTTTAGACTATTCATGTGGTCTTGTAATTCAGCTTCTGATTTTGCTATTAGTGCTTGGTCGTCCGCAAACAGGAGTTCTCTAATGGTTAGATTTGCAGATGGTTCTTCTTCTGTGTTCTCGTCATGCGGTATTCTTGCTGTCTCTGCTTGGCTGGTTTCTTTACATATGTTGTCTATATATGTTATGAACAAGAGAGGGGACAGGACACAACCTTGTCGTACTCCAGATCTTATGGTGAAGGGTTCTGAGTGTCCTCCAGTTGCTCTCACTATGCATTCACTGTTGTTGTATAAACTTCTACATAGGTTTGTTAGATGTGTACTCACTCCATATTGTTTAAGGATTTCCCACAGCTTGTTTCTATCTACCCTATCGAATGCCTTTTCTTGGTCGAACAAAGGCTAAGTAGAGTGTTTCATTGAATTCAATTGATTTTTCTATAAGTTGTCTAAGAGCAAAAATGGCGTCTGTGCATCCTTTGTTTTTCCTAAATCCAAGCTGCGTTTCGCTTAGCTGGGGTTCTAAAGTAGTTCGTAATCTTTTTTCAAGAATTTTGCAAAATATTTTCCCAGTATGACTCAACAGTGAAATGCCTCTGTATTGTGTGCAATCTCTTTTGCTGCCTTTGTTTTTCCAAATTGGGATAATTATGGCGTTTCCCCAGTCTCGTGGTGTCTGTTGTTCTACCCAAACATGGTTGAATAGTCTATGTAGCCAAGCTGTTCCTACTTCCCTTGCTGCTTTAATTAGTTCATTTGGTATTTCATCCTGTCCTGGTGATTTGTTCAATGGGGCTAATCTGATGGCTTCTATAATTTCTTCTTTTAGTATGTCTGGTTCTAGTTCCTCGGTGACATCTGTGTAGGTCTCTTGAATTCCTGTGACATCTGATGGGATGTTGAGAAGTTGTTCGAAATACTGCTTCCATCTTATTAGGATCTGTTTTTGTTCACTTATTGGTTCTCCATTTTCGCTGTTAATTATTTCAGTTGGGTCAAAGGGTTCTCCTCTGGTTCGCATTGCACTTATCTTTTTGTAGAAGTTTCTGGTTGCCTCCTTGTAGTTTTTATTTAGGGTTTCTCCATACTCTTCCCAGTCTTTCTGTTTTTCCCTCTTTACTATTCTACTCACATGTCTTCTCGCTATTCTGTATTCTCTGTAATCACATTCCTGTTTGCTCTTCAACCACTTTTTATATTTTTCCTTTTTTTCTTTTACCGCTTTCTTTACTTCTGCGTTCCACCAACTTGTTATTTTCTTTATCCGTGTTTTGCGTTTTTTCGTGGTTCCGCATGTTATTTTTGCAGTATTTAAAATGCTTGATTTGAACATCTCCCATTCTTCTTCCACTGTTTTTCTTTCCGTAGGTAATTTTACAAAGAGATAAATAGGGCAAGGTGCTCTGCTGCCAAATATCCCGCAACTGTGTTTCGAACGCAGTATGCGGGATTACGAATTGAGTGTTTAACCCCTTTGCCGCAGCGCCGACATTAGGTTATTGAGCAAACAAATTGGAGACAATTAAATATGTTAGCATGAAAACAGGCATTAATGTCTGTAAAAGATAACTATGGTGAGAGGTGTACCGGGGACGCAGAGAAGAGGTTGAGTAAAACGTAATTGGATGCAAGATATGATAGATAATTTAAACATGGCTTCAATAGAGGCAGAACGTCTCCCATATAATAGAGATAAATTACCGAAGAAGTTTATGGAATGAATTTATATACTGGACAAACAACTGCAAGAGGATGGTGATACTGATGATGATTATGAGCAATATGAATAGATACGGTGTTACAAGATGTGTAGGAGAGAAAATGTGAGGAGCAGAGTGTAAGATGAAAACTTGGGTAGACAACCTCAAGCTATGAACTAAAGAAAGCTTGAGTGCGTAAACACCGATGATGTATAGCAAGGATCTGAGAGAAACTTGGTACGCATATTTTTTCTATGAAGAATGAACATAATTTTTTATTTTTATTTTTCGCTAATGAATGCTTTCTTGCCGTACCGTCCATTGTAATTGTGCTTTTATAAGGTTGACACCTTCCACTTTCCTTCTTTTAAAAAAAATATAACTTTTGATATTCAATATCAATAAGCAGTACTTTGATATGATAGCTGTCGAAATGTGGTTTCTGAGGAGAATGCAAAGAATTTAATGGGCAGACAGAAAACTCAACGACCAAGTCCTACAAGAAGCAGATGAAAATCGTAAACTGATTAGAGACATTAGACGTAGACAGTCAATTTTTTGTGGACATGTTATGACAAGAAATTAATTAGAGAAATTGGTGACAACTGGCAAGATCGAGGGGTCCTCGAACAAGGGGAAGTCGAAGTAAATACCTGGATGGCTTGATCACCTGGCATAGTCGAGTCAAGAACACAGAGCTGATCCACGACTCTGGTTATCGAGTAAAAGGTGAACCATGACCGCCCACGCTTACCGGCATGGCACATGATGGATGTAGGGAGTATCTTAATCACTGGAGGCCGCAGTATGGCAGTGGCTAGCACGCTTGCCTCCCGCCCTGTGATCATGAGTTCAAATCCCCTTCCAAACGGTGTTGTTTGTACACTGAGGGTTTCCAAGGTCGATCAACACGGGCTGGCGTGATATTCAGCACAACATGTATTGGGTATCGATCGATGGAAATGTATGGGGCTGTGGCCACACATCTGGTACGCCTCGTGGAGTGTAACAGGGTAATTTAATTTTAAAATTTAGCTCCATACCCTTTTCAAGCCATTGCAATCAACCCTAACGGACTCAGGCTTGATTTAGGAGTAAAACGGAGCACTTATGGGTTACACCCGTGTGCTGTGATGTTGATCCGTCGACTACACTAAACTAACTAGACCAACATGTGTTGGTTGTATGAGATTTACTTTTACTTCCACTATATACACAATAAAAATCTTTTGCATATCCTTTACAGGACATCGCTGTCAACATCAGCATCTTTCAGCTGATTGTTGATTTCTTGGCAAGATTACGCTTTCTGAGCGGCCGGCTCACATACCCCGTAAGTTACCGACAGGATTCGAACCACTGCTGATTCTCACCGTCGTCACGTTACTTACGAGAGTATACGAGTTTACGGAGAAAAGTCGCTCTCTAGGCCAGGAAGCCGGCATTTACACAATACGCCTCCTTATCGTGTGACAGTGGGGTCTCCTTTAACGGTAATAACTGTAGGACATTTGTAGAATGGTTATAGCTGGTTAAATAAGTAACTTTTCCACCCGGATGACAGGAAGAGGCGTCACATAATAGTCTCAGTGTGAGATAGATAGTACTATTAGTAGTAGAGACTTCACCATTTTGAGCAGGGCTCCCAGGTCAAGTTCTGAAGGATTGCCCGTTGCTAAACTTTCTGGAATCAAGGATAAGACACTTCTTCTTCTTCTTCTTCTTCTTCTTCTTCTTCTTCTTCTTCTTCTTCTTCTTCTTCTTCTTCTTCTTCTTCTTCTTCTTCTTCTTCTTCTTCTTCTTCCTCCTCCTCCTCCTCCTCTTCTTCTTCTTCTTCTTCTTCTCTTCTTCTTCTCTTCTTCTTCTTCTTCTTCTTCTTCTTCTTCTTCTTCTTCTTCTTCTTCTTCCTCCTCCTCCTCCTCCCCCTCTTCTTCTTCTTCTTCTTCTTCTTCTTCTTCTTCTTCTTCTTCTTCTTCTTCTTCTTCTTCTTCTTCTTCTTCCTTCTTCTTCTTCTTCTTCCTCCTCCTCCTCCTCCTCTTCCTTCTTTCTTCTTCTTCTTCTTCTTCTTCTTCTTCTTCTTCTTCTTCTTCTTCTCTTCTTCTTCTTTCTTCTTCTTCTTCTTCTTCACTATTTATTCTCCATTAGTGTATAGATCAATAATAAAAAAAAGTATCAAGAGGAAAATATTAAATGGGCAAATAACTTTCAGATACGATTACAGAAATTCTTTGGTGGAGAAAAAGTCCCGTCAAACAAGAGAGGGAGAAACTCATTGAGAGTGCAGCGGGAAAGTGAGGCCTCGAGGTTGAAACACCACCCCCAACCCCCTCTCCCTCTCCCGTGACACATTAGTATATGAGAAAATGCAAGGAAAAGCAACCAGTCACAAGTAATTATGTTATCTTCCCGGAAGAGTACACTTTGTCTTTACCTTTACCTAACAGGACACATAACAGAGTTATCTTTCTGCCTGGGTAAACGAAGCCACGACGGTTCTCTTCTTCTACTTTATCTGCCCGGCGTAGACGGGTCTCGTGGCTATCATATCAGAGTTTCAGCAGTCAGGAACAGAGACAGCTATCCTGAGATGTGATTGAGGGAAATCAAAGGATATGGCTGTTATCTCCGTCTGATCATCAGTCGGCATCTCTCTTTCTTCATTGTAAAAGACTTTTCTTGGCCGAGATTGATCGATGGGTCACGTGAACAAGCAGTCTATGAGTGATTGGGGACAGTTTGAGCCTGAAAAACGCTGACGACATGGGGCGGTTGGGAGGTGGAAAGGGAGAGAGAAAGAAGCTAGAGGAGGGAGAAAGAGAAGGCAGAGACAAGAGAGAAAGGAGAGAAGGGAGAGAAGGGAGATAAGGAAAAGACAAAGCAGAGGAGGCAGAGAGAACACAGCGAAGAGAGAGAGAGATAGAGAGAGAGAGAGAGAGAGAGAGAGAGAGAGAGAGGGAGAATGCAGAGACGGGAGCAAGAGAAGGCAAAGAAAATAGAGAGAGGGCAGAGTAGGGGGACAGAGAATGCATGAAACAGAGAGAGAGAAAGAGAGAGAGAGGAGGTGGAACATTGAGAGAGAGCTAGCAGTGAATTGAGAGAAAGAAGGCAGAGGAGAGAGAGAGAGAGAGATAGAGAGAGAGAGAGAGAGAGAGATAGAGAGAGAGAGAGAGAGAAGGCAGAGAACAGAGAGAGAGAGAGACAGAGGGAGAGAGAGAGAGAGAAGGCAGATAATTGCGAGAGTGAAGCAGGGAAGAGAGTGAGAGAGCGAGAGAGAGAGAGAAGGCAGAGGAGAGAGAGAAGGCAGAGGAAAGAGAGAAGGTAGAGAATGTAGAGAGAGAAGACAGAGACGAGGGATAGAACACAGAGAAGAAAGATAAATGGCAAATAAGAGAGACAGAAGGTAGAAAATTGAGAGAGAAGATGTTTAAGAGATAATGCAGAAGAGAGAGAGAAGCAGCAGATAAAGAGAGAGAATGCAAAAGAGAAGGAGAGAGAGAATGTTGAAGAGAAAGAGATGAAAGGAAGATCGTGAGAGAGAAGGAAGAGAATTGAGAGAGAGAGAGAGAAAGAAGGAAGAGAGGGAAAGAGGGAAGGCAGAGAATTGAGAGAGTAGGCAGATTAGGGAGAGTGAAAATGCAGAGAATTGAGAGAGAAGGCAGAGAAGAGGAAGAATGCAGAGAAGCGTGAGAGAGAAGGCATAGAATTGAGAGAATAAAGGCAGAAAATTGAGAGAGAGGGAGAGGGAGAAGTCTGAGAAATTTAGAGGGAGAAGGCAGAGAAGAGAGAGAGAAGGCAGAGAAGTGACAAAATGCAGAGAATTGAGAGAGAGAGCGAGAGAGAGAGCGAGAGAGAAGACAAAGGGGTGAGAGAGTGAGAGAGAAGGCATAGAAAAGAGAGAGAGATGGCAGAGAAAAAAGAACAAGGCGGAGAATGAGGGAGAAGTGAAAGAAAAGGCAGAAAAGAGACAATGCAGAGAAGAGAGAGACAGAAGGCAGATAATTTAGATAGAGAAGACTGAGAAGACAGAGAGAGAGAGAAAGTAAGAGAAAGAGGGAGAGAAGAAAAGCGAAGAGAGACAAGGAAAGACGAAGGGAGAGAATGGAAAGAAGGGAGAAAGAAAAGGGACGGAACAAAGGTGGAAGTGAGGGGAAAAAGACAGACAAGTCAGACAGAATTGAGAGAATGATGATAAGAGAAAGAGAATGGAGAGAATAGAGAGGAGAGAGAGAATGAGGTAAGGACGGAAGAGAAAGAAAACGAGAAGAGAAAGATAGACAGACCAAAAGATCTGCAACAATTAGTAGATGCGGTTGTTGTACACAGTGAGCAACTGGGGTTAGAATTAAATTGTAAAAAGACTCAGGTTATGGTCGTCACTAGGAAGGAAGAAGTGCCACAATGTAATATACAAGTAAATGTAAATATTCTTCAACAAGTGAATCGGTACAATTATCTTGGAACAGTCATAACATCTGATGGGAGATGCCTTGAAGAGATTTCGCCATGGCGAAAGTAGCCTTTCAATCAATCATGTGCCATGCCGGAAAGCGTGGTCGGTCATGACTCGCCATTTCACTCGATCACCAGTGTCGTGGATCAGCTCAGTGTTCCTGTCTCGTCCATGCCATGCCTTTAGCAAGATGTAAAACATTCTGACCAATAAAAAGATGTCAATTGAAACGAGAAAAAGAGTGTTGAGGGGATACATAGAGCCTGTTCTTTTGTATGGATGTGAAACTAGGACAATGAACAGTCAAGCTGAAAAGCATCTGATGGCTGCAGAAATGTGGTTTCTGAGGAAAATGCAAAGAATACCATGGACAGACAGAATAACCAATGACCAAGTACTACAGGAGACAAATGAACATCGTAAACTGATTAGAGAAATTAGACGTAGACAGTCACAATTTTTTGGACATGTTATGAGAAGAAATGGATTGGAGAACTTAGTGACAACTGGCAAGATCGAAGGGAACAGACCAAGAGGAAGACAGAGAGGAAAATACCATGGCATGGACGAGACAGGAACACTGAGCTGATCCACGACACTGGTGATCGAGTGAAATGGCGAGTCATGACCGTCCACGCTTTCCGGCATGGCACATGATATATATATAGGCTCCAGGTAAGGATGGGATTCCAATAGAGGTTATCAGGAGTGGGCAAGACACACTCACTATACAGATCCACCAGGTAATAGAGCTTTGCTGGCGAGAAGGACAAGTCCCACAGGATTTCAAAGATTCAAGCATCATAACGCTGTACAAGAACAAGGGAGATCGGAGCGACTGCAACAACTATAGGGGTATCTCACTTCTGTGCATTGTTGGAAAAGTATTTGCCAGAATTGTTCTGCGCAGACTTCAAGTCCTAGGAGATCAAGTCTACCCCGAATCACAGTGTGGCTTTCGACAGAACCGGTCTACCACTGATATGATATTTTCATTGCGACAAATGCAAGAAAAATGCCGTGAATAGAATCAACCACTGCTTTCATCGACCTCACAAAGGCATTTGATTTGGTCAGTCGTGAGGGTCTGTTCAAGGCACTAAAGAAGATTGGCTGCCCACCAACTCTTCTGTCCATTGTGGAATCGTTCCACACAGGCATGAAGGGTATAATCAAGTTTGATGGTGCAACTTCTGAAGAATTTGAAATCAAGAGTGGAGTTAAGCAAGGTTGTGTACTACCTTCAACCCTCTTTGGAATATACTTTTCACTTCTACTGAAATATGCCTTTCGTGATCAGGATGGTGGTATATACATTCACTCACGCTCAGATGGCGGCCTTTACAATGCTCAAAGATTGAAGGCTAAGACCAAAATTAGGAGGGTACTGATCAGAGAGTTGCTTTTTGCAGATGATGCTGCAGTTACGACCCACTCTGAGGAAGAATTGCAATGTCTACTATCTGCATTCTCCAATGCTTGTTCTGAATTTGGTTTAACAATTAGCAAAAGAAGACACAGATTATGTCACAAGGTGCACATGGGGTACCATCAATCTTTATTGACGACGCCGAACTAGAGATAGTAGACCATTGTACATATCTAGGATCAGTGGTAAATAGCAAATTATCCCTAGATCAGGAAATCAACATCCGGATTGGTAAGGCAGCAACAACAAGTGAACAGGTTAAGAATAAGAGTCTGGGAGAACAGGAAGCTTACTGCCAAAACAAAGTCCTTGTCTATCAAGCCTGTGTCCTTAGTACTCTTCTCTATGGCAGTGAAACCTGGACAACTTACTCACACCAAGAGAAAAATTTAAACAGCTTTCATATGTGGTGTCTGCGAAGAATTCTTGTATTAAGTGGCAAGACAAAATCACAAATACTGAAGTATTGAAAGATCAGGTTGTGTGACAGTTTATTCCATGCTCAGTCTTCGTAGACTTAGATGGATAGGACATCTTAGGAGGATGGATGATGGTAGAATACCAAAGGATATCTTTTTTGGTGAATTACAGATGGGTAAGAGATCTCAGGGTCGGCCTCTACTACGATACAAAGATGTGTGTAAGCGGGACATGATTGATACAGGCATTGATAATGCACATTGGGAACAAGTCGCCGCTGAACGTGTTGCATGGAGGGCAAACATCAGAAATGGAATAAAGACAAAGGAGAAAATTATTGCAGATAAGTCATCACACCGAGCGTTTGAGACGTAAGATGGTGCAATGATGGTGAAAATGACCACGTGTTCAATTGCCCCAAAAACCCACCTTGGTTTGAAACCCC
>JACEFZ010010902.1:0-11762 GCA_014155875.1 Cepaea nemoralis | reverse complement strand
TTCTTTTTCCCTTTCCTTTCTTTTCCTTCCCGGTTTAAAATTTCCCCGGGTTTTTTTTTTTCGGGCCCCCCCCCCCTTTTTTTTTTTTTTTTTTTTTTGGGGAATTGCGTTGTGCCTGTTACAGCAGAGCTGCGTTCTTGCGCCGTTAGGCCGACACATCCGACTTCTGCGGGCATTTGTTGACCGGGTTAACCTTCCCGGGGGGTTTCTTAGGACGTTCACTGTTGTGGTGTTATCTCCCATCCCAGCTGGCCCATATAGAACAGCCAAAGGCATCCTGGTCGCCCTCAAGGGAAGGCAGGGGCAGACCATGGGCATTCCCCGCCATCCAAGGAGGCTTCCATAATTGCAGAGCCTCACACAGCGCTCTGGTACTGGGCTCACCCAAGAATCGTCACGTCCTGCACATGGCTGCTTAGCCTTACTTCCGTATATTGGGCCTTCCGTTCACCATAGGCTGTTCCTCCAGAAGCCAGAAGAATGCAGTTTACAGATGACATCCACACAGTGAGCTTTCGATTCAGACTTTCCACGTAATGGATTTGCTATCCAAGCAATATTCCATTTCATGCCTCTGGGAGGCTTGTGTAACCGACATGCCTGTGGTATGAAGTGTGGCAGTCTAAAAACTTCTTCATGTACATTTAAATGTCAACCTGAATACAGTTAAAGTAAGCTGCAGTCGACTTGAGCTTGTTGATATCTCCATAAGCTTGTCCTCGAATGAAGCAGGTGTGGGCCAAAATATCTTTCTCTGTTCTGCATATATTGGGCACTCTTGCAGCAAATGTTTGGCTGTCATTCTACCAGTTCCACAATTACATTCATCTGTATCTCCTATCTTTAGTTTATTGAACAAGTGGTATTTCAGCCTGTTATGTCCTGAGCGGAGTCTGAAGATTGCTACTTGTTCTCTTCGGTCGAGTTTGTAATATGCATCATCCTTCTGGTGGCCTGGATGCTCTGATTCCCATTTGGTTCTATAAGTGCTTTTTATCAACCTCTTTGCCTCATTATAGGTTATGTCTATGTCAGGCTGTGGTAGTCGTCCGCCCTCTTTTGCCAGTCTGTCAGCCTCTTCATTTCCAGGTATACTGCAATGTGATGGGATCCACTGTATTACAACTTTTTAGGATTTCTGGCATAGACCATGGAGTGCTGCTCTTAGGTCAGCTAGTTCTGTGCTGTTTTTGCTCTTCAGTATTGAGACAGCTGAATTTGCATCTGTAAAGATAGCTATTTGTGTGTCTTTATTTTCCTCCATCAAAAGCATTTCAGCTGCAGTTTTCAGAGCCTCTACCTCCGCTTTGAAGTTACTTGAAAACTTTCCAGTTGCCACTGAATGTGTTTTTTTCACTCCATTTTTTAAATTTAGGAGAATTCCTCCTCCTCCATTCTCTACTGAATTTTTGGCTGATCCATCTGTATATGCATGGGTCCAATTGCTGCTTGGGTAATGATCTTTTATGTAGTTTAGGGTTATTTCTCTTCTTTCGGTTTCATGCTGAGTGTTCTTTTTCTCAATACCAGGAATGTTTTCTATCATCTCAGGCAGTTGCTGCCGTCTCCAAGCTGGGAACTTGTCTGCATTGTAAATGGGTTTGACTGTTGATATGTTAAGTATGGGATCTGCCCTAATCTTTCGTTTTGCAGTTTCTACAAAGTTGCTACGCTTCAGTCTTCCCTTTCCAAAACCACTAAACCTTTTATACATAGGGTGGTCTGTCAATCTTCTAAATTTTTCAGCTTGTTGCTGGGCTCTGCTATCTCTTCTATCCTGCATTGGTTGTAAACAAGTTATCTTTTCTAATTCATTAATAGGCGTTGTCTTCAGGCTTCCATTTATGATTCGCATTCCTTGGTTTTGGACTCTACTTATTTTGTTAAAGTTTGACTTAGCTGCTGTTGCCCAAGATGCAATGCCATATTCCAGTACTGGCCTCACCCGTCCAGTATATAACTTCTTGAGAACTTTCTCATCTGCTCCCCACGTTGTACCAGCAAGCTTTTTCATGATTGCCATTCTTTGCCTTGCTCTTGTTCGATTTTTCTCAACCTGTGTCTTCCATGTCAGGCGACGATCAAAGGTGACCTCCTAGATAGTTTGGATTTTCTTCATGGCGCAATATTTTTCCATTCAATACCAGCTTAGGTTGCTGAGTTTAGTTGAGAGGGAGAACACTGTGCATGTTGTTTTCTCCTCACTTATCTTCACTAGCCATGATTTTGACCAGTCCTCTAGCGCTAATAGGGCTTGCTGTATTCTGCTGTTAGCTGTACTAATATATTCTTCAGATGTCCATATGGCTAGGTCATCTGCAAAGGATGATGTGTGTACTCTGGCTGGAAAATTTTCCGTGATGTCGTTTATATATGCTAGGAATAATGTTGGTGAAAGAACTCCTCCTTGGGGGACACCTTGCTCCAACAGCATCATTTTGCTGGTTTGTCCTTGTACTTTTGTCCTGGCAGTTCTGTTCTCAAGGTAGTGGCTGATCCATTTGTACATTTTCCCACAAGACATGCATTTTTGTAGTTTTACTTTCAGTCCTTCCTTCCATACTTTATCAAATGCTTTTTCTAAATCTATCCAGACCTCTAGTGTGTGCTTTTTCTCTTGGAAGGCATCCTCTATTTCCTGAGCTATATAGGTTATTTGATCTTCAGTGGATCTGTACTTTCTGAATCCTGCTTGGTGAGGTGTTAAGAGTTGGTTTTCTTCCAGATGCCATGTTAGCCTGCCATTGATAATGCGTTCCATTAATTTTCCTACACAGCTAAGTAGACTGATAGGTCGATAGCCATTTGCTTCTTCCAGGTCTTTTCCTTTCTTTGGGACTGGTATTAGTATAGCTTCCTTCCATGCCTGTGGGACTATTCCCCTCTTCCAGCTGTAATTTAGGACTGCTAGTAGTTTCTTTTTTGCCTTAGTGCCTAGTCCTATTAGCATTTCATTTGTGATTCCATCCTTTCCTGGTGATGTCTTCTTTTTAGGGTATTCATTGCCTTTTCCATTTCTTCCATTGTTAGATTTGCCATCATATATTCTGCTGCTGTCTCTGTATTATCTATGATGTATCTGTTTATCTTTGATTGCTTTCTTCTGTTCGGCTGTAATATCAATGTGGTTTGCACTGGCATAGTGTTCCATTAGTGCATTTGCAGCCTTTTTTCCTGTAAGCAAGGCATTTCCTTGTTTAATTGTTATTTGTTTGTTTCTAGGTCCTTCATTGTTCATGGCTTTCACTAGTTTCCATAGTTTGTTTCCATCCCTGTCAAAATTCAGGTTTTCTGTTTTTTCCTCCAACATCTCTTGTTGTTTGATTTACTGTTCTTTTATATTTTGCTGAGATGGCTTTGAGAGAGATGTTCGCTTCAGTTGTTTGTTCTCTCTCTGCGGTCTTCCTAGCATCTTCAACTTTGTCCTCCAAAATTTGTAGTTCTTCAGTCCAGTATGGTTTGTAATTTTTCCTCGCTCCTCTTGGAATAGACTCAGTGGCCGCCTGTATTATTGCTCTGTTTAGACTTTCCACCATTTGCTTCATGTTGCCATATCGTGTATTTATGTTTTCACAATATGTGTCTGTTAGTATGGCAAATCTGTCCCAATCTGCTCGTTTGTAATTCCAACGGGGCAAAGGCTTTTGCTCCTGTGGAACATACTCCATATTTATTACAAGCTTGATTGGTCTGTGGTCACTACCTGCTAATTGGTCAAGCCCATGGCGATCGATTTTGTGGAGGATGTCTCCTGTGCAGAAAGCTAAGTCTGGAGTAGAAGTGGTAATCCATCTTCTGGAGTAAAAGCTCGGTGTGTCATCCGCTTTGTTGAGTAGATGGAGATTTGAGTCTATTTCCCAGTCCTCCACTTCATCTCCTCTTTTGTCAGTATCTGGGTATCCCCATCTTTCTGAACGGCTATTAAAGTCTCCGACAACAATGCAATTTGTGTCAGTTATTTCATGTTTGAGAGTGTAAGATCCTTATCTGGGAAGGTTAAACCCTAACAATGCCCGCAAAACATTTCCCTAACGGGCAAGAACGATCTCGTGCCCAAGAATAATCGAAAAAAAACTCCGGGGGTCCTTTCTGCCGGGCTAAAGATGAAAATTCATTTTAGTCCTTTATCATTATTTAACCCTATAACCGTTTGGGTTTCGGAAAAAATCTTCGCTCAAGGGATTGTATTTCGGTGTTTCAATCCCCCTTTTTCCTCTCCTGGCCTGAATTTCCCGACGAAAAAGGCAGGGTTGGGTGGCCTTGAAGCAGCCCACTATTTTACTTTTTTTGGGCCGGTTAGGACTTTCGTTAAAATCCTTTGCATTCCCTTTTAATGTTAGTTCCGGGGGTTGGCAATTCTTTTCCCTGTGGCTCCCCGACAAATCCCCCAATTTTCGACAGGGGGGCCCCCTTTGGGTTCCCGGGGTTGCCCCTTTTTTTTTCCCTTTTTTTGGCCCTTTGAACCCGTCCCAGTTTCCCTTTTACCCCCACCAAGGCAGCAGGTTTGTGCGTCACTTCGTCTGGTCCCTCTCCCTTGACCTGTCCGACATGGGTGACCCTACCAAGTAGCTGTGCTACCGTCGGCATAGCTCTTGGGGTCATTGGAACGCTCAAGCCCCTCTACCTCGTCAAGGTGGACGCACGGCAGAGGGGATTCGGCTGTTCTAAAATTTCACGTTCATTCGGCTGTTCTAAAATTTCACGTTCATTGGGCTGTTCTAAAATTTCACGTTCATTCGGCTGTTCTAAAATTTCACGTTCATTGGGCTGTTCTAACATTTCACGTTCATTCAGCTGTTCTAACATTTCACGTTCATTCGGCTGTTCTAAAATGTCACATTCATTCAGCTGTTCTAACATTTCACGTTCATTCGGCTGTTCTAAAATTTAACGTTCATTCGGCTGTTCTAAAATTTCACGTTCATTCGGCTGTTCTAAAATTGCACGTTCATTCGGCTGTTCTAAAAAATTGTTCAGAATGTCAGTACGGTACCATCGGCATTGATAGTGTCGTTGAGGAAAATTGTTCCAATCAAAAGTGCTCTAATGACGGCACACAATGCCCCAATTTTCTCATCGTGTAGAGTTGCTTCATGAAATGCATTGGGATTAAAAGTGCTCCAAATATGATTATTTTGGCTATTATCGTATTCAGTTAGATCAGTTGTTTCTCAACATTTTTTTGGCCCGTACCTCCCTTCACCATATCTTCAGTAACGTCATTCCCTCCCGCCCCCCTTTTCGTATTTCCTACCTAAAAATGTGGCCCGTGCCCCCCTTCACCATATTTTTAGAACGTCATCCCCCCCCCCCCCCCCGTATTTCCTACCTAAAAATCCCCCCCGCTCCTACCCCTACACAGTATACGTAATTATGTAAGCACATACCAAAACAAGTCTAGACGTCCAAATAAAACGTGATTTGTGGACCTACTACTTACTTTATAAAATAATTTTAGAAGGGGTGAGTCGTACAGAACCGTAAAGTATGAAGGGAAAAACAATATCAAGTTATCGGTTCTTGTATTAACGCGATCTTGAATTAATCTTCATTTCCCCCCCCCCCCCCCCCCCCTGGAAACCATAAAATTCCCCTCTGGGGATTGGGGGAAATTCCCCCACCGGTTGAGAACCACTGAGTTAGATTTAAACCATGTCTCATCAGAGAAGAATGCTACATTGAGAATTGACTGGTCTTCTTTAGCTAAAAATGCTTGAAACCACGTGCAGTTGTTGACTCTTTATTGATAATCCTACTCTTTAATTCAGACACAACAGAAACCCTGCACGGATGACATTTTAATCGTTGTTTAAGAATTTTATGGCATTGTGCTCACTGATACGTCCACTTGTTGCGACATTTTCCTTAATGGACTTGCTTGGACTTTTCAGGATTCTGTTTTGGATAACTAGACATATTTCTTCAGACACAGCAGACCTACCAGATCGCGGAGTATCTTCCACATTTCCCGTAGCAAGAAACTTATTCAACAAATGTCTAACCGTAATGCTATGAGGAGGTTGTTTACCGGGAAATTCTTGCTATAGAATCTTTGAACAAGCAGCCGTGTGTATTTACCGCCATTTCGAAAGACTTGTTCAACCAAAAAAAAATTCTTTTTTCTATTGCTAACACCATTCTGTTTGGAGTGCAAAGAATTATCCCAGCAGACGACAGCCATTTCGCTGCATATTGTTTCACGATGGATTGTGGATCACATTTTTTAGGACGTCACGTACTTAATTTTTCAAATTTGTTCTACATACAAAGTGTAGTGAGACATTACAAACACCCGAACTACTTGTAGCTCAGCCAAACACTATCAACTCGAGCTTTTCCACCGCTTGTGACAACTATCGGATTTCTTAATGAATCTCTATCACTACTCAATGAATATGTTGCTTTCCATTAAATCTATCACGGTTCCCTTAAACTATTACTCCTAATTAAATCTATCACAGCTCCTTTAAACTCAATCAATCATGTGCCATGCCGGAAAGCGTGTGCGATCATGAATCGCCATTTCACTCGATCACCAGAGTCGTGAATCAGCTCAGTGTTCCTGTCTCGACCATGCCATGTGGCCAATCCATCCAGAGTAGTTACTTCTCGGTCTTCCTCTTGGTCTGTTCCCTTCGATCTTGCCAGTTGTCACCAAGTTCTCCAAGTCATTTCTTCTCATAACATGTCCAAAAAAATTTGACTGTCTACGTCTAATTTCTCTAATCAATTTACGATTTTCATTTGTCTCCTTGTAGTACTTGGTCATTTTTCTGTCTGTCCATGGTATTATTTGCATTCCACCCAGTTTACTCCAGAGGAAAGGTAACACCAATACGTATGGAACAAGATAAGCTGGAGGAGCTGTTGGATCAACAAAGCAATGCTATAACTGTCCGTCTGTCGGAGCTTCGATCAAGACCAGTTGCCGACCAAGGCTTAGGGCCTGGTCTGCCCTGCCAAGACATTTAGTCTTTAGGTTGCATTT
Source organism: Cepaea nemoralis (assembly GCA_014155875.1). Taxonomy (NCBI): domain Eukaryota; kingdom Metazoa; phylum Mollusca; class Gastropoda; order Stylommatophora; family Helicidae; genus Cepaea; species Cepaea nemoralis. Next base: position 4,774 of record JACEFZ010010902.1, on the reverse strand, counting down.
ACTCGCACCAGAATAAGGTTTGTACCCTCCTAATTGCACTCCTCCACCCGAAGTCGGTGGCACAGTGTGGGGTGTCGGGTTTGGTTGTTTCATTACACACGGTTGTATTTATTCTACAGTCCAGATGTCTTATCTACGAATGTTTCCCCCGTTAGCTGTGAAAACTATAAACATCATGTGATCTTACGGCTAGCGTTCGAATTGTCTAATTCTGTGATATTCCTGTTAGTTCTGTGATCATTTCGTTAGATCTGAGAACTCTGTGTAACTCTGTGAACTCTCTGATAATTCTCTCTATGTCCGTTAGTTCCGAACTCCGTAGCTCTGTGATCTCCCTAATAATTATGGTCTTTGAATAACGAAGACACCAACAATAGATTGCACGATTTATTGCCTGACATATTTCGCTGCATCTCCCGAGATCTTGAAATGCAGCGAAATATGCGAGGCAATAAATCATGCAATCTATTGTTTATGTCTTTGTTATTCAAATTCACTACGGGAAAACATGGTTTTAATTATGGTCTTTCCGTTAACTCTGTTATTGCCTTTTTAGTTCTGTGATCTCCATGAAAATTACGCGATCTTTCCGTCATCACCGAATTGGCCTAGATCTGTTATCTCCACGTTAGCTATGTAAACTTACCACTGCTATCCTCGAGATGCAACCACATCTACCAGTTAGCTCAGTTACCTATCCTTTAGCCATGCGATATCTCCATTTACACCGTAACACCTCTGGCTCATTGGCGTAGCAATGATAGATTGGAACGTCTTGCCCGCTGCTAAAGTCGAGGTGTTTTCTAGCGTGGGCTGGAGTCACGGACAGTGGCAGTAGCCACTTGAATTTGAAGTGTTTGTCGGGTTCCCCCTACGCAGGTCCAACCAGGGCGTGTCAACAAGCGCTGATGTTGTCTATCTCGTGTCTTCCGGTCTGATTGCTGTCTAAAGACGTCAATAAATGTATTTATTGACATAGGTTCTGTCTAAATCGCCATTACCCTTTTTGGACAACACTTACTTTCAAATTAATATCCTATTTGTGGCTGACTCGGTCACATGATTATTAATCTCAGCCAGGGATGGATCCTAATATAACTTCTCTTTTGATGTTGAACGGGGTAGGGGTAATGGTAAAATCGAAATCGAAGTAGGTTCTGTTTTGTTGCACTTCCACCTTGTATAGGGTGTCAAAGGTCAAACGTAAACATGAATCTGGGGTGGTTGATTGATTCGGTCGTTGATTGTCTGATTGGTTGAGTTGTAGGCTGGTTGGTTGAGTAGTTGGTTTATTTGTTAGAGGTGGTTGGTTAGTTGGTTGGTTGGTCGGATTGTCGGTTGGTTTGGCTGTCAGTTGGTTGGCTGAGTGGATGGTTGGTTGGTTGGTTCGAGTTGTTGATTAGTTGGTTGGTCGGGTTGTCGGTTGGTTGGGCTGTCGGTTGATTGGTTGAGTGGTTGTTTGGTTGGTTCGGGTTGTTGGTTAGTTGGTTGTTTTAGTTATTGGTTGGGTGGTTGAGTGGTTGGTTGGTTGATTACGTGGTTGGTTGTTTTGTTTGTTAGGTTGCTGGTTGATTTGGTTGAACATTTGGTTGGTTGAGTTGTCCGTTGGCTGGTTGGTTGGCTGGTTTCTTGGCCGGTCAGTTCGCTGGTTGAGTGCTTGGCTGGTTGGTTGGTTCTTTCAGTGTTTGCATGGTTGGTTTGGTGGTTGGCTGGTTGATTGGTTAGTTGTACACAACTAACAAATACACACCTATACAACTAAATGAAAAATTCTACATGTATATATATACCTGGTGTTTGTAAAGTCTCACTACACATTGACTGTTGAACAAATTTTAAAGAATGAAGTTCACGATGTTCCCAAAAATGTGCTCCACAGCCCACCGTGAAGAAATATGCAGCGAATGACTGTCGTCTGCTGGGGTAATTCTTTACATTCCAAACAGAATGGTGTTATCAACGGAAGAATACAATATTTTTTTTTCAAATTTGTTCTACGTGCAAAGTGTAGTGAGACTTTACAAACACCCAGTATATATAAAAATTACTCAACTGTTTCCCTGTTATTGACTTGAATGAGTGTGTGGTTGAATACAACTTGTTTCGTTTATTACCACTTGTATGGTTATAACCATGATGGTTTGGTTATGGTTTTTAAGCCCGATTCAGAACGTCGTCCACATAACGGCCCGTAAACATGTTTCTCGATCTCTGCCATCCCTCCTGTCTCTTGCATCCTCATGCCCCAGGTGTCTGCAGTGTCCTGTGACTGTCTTCGTTCTGGTCGACCCCCTGTCTCTTCTTCCTGGAACCATACCTTCCATCAATGTTCCCTCCAATCCAAGCCACAGCAGACCGCCTTGCTTTGGTTTTTATTAAAATGGTGTGAGTGTCGGTCTTTCAGAAGTAATGGCAAACTACTGAACGTAAACTTGCCATGAAATCACCATCAACCAAAATATGCTGGGGTTAATGCGACGTCTTGTAAATGATATGCAACTAATTTTTGTTTACTGATTACGAAATGGTAATCTATTCGCAAGCGTATGAACTGATACGCCCATCATGAACTCATCATTTCAATTTTGTGTTTACAACAGAGCGTCTTTTCTGATAGATTTTAAAGTTATTTGTTGACATTGCGGCCATGACAGTTTGGGCGGTTATTTACGCGGGGAAATGAACGCAGCGTATGCCGGAAGTCAACTCTTCACTTCCGTGTGAAACGCTGTGATTTGACCTAGCTTCGTCGCGAGTTTAATTCGTCGATTTCCCGCGCTCTTGATTGTAAACTAATTGAATTCTGGCCTGCTACTTAACACTCTAGCTGGACCTCGGATTTCGATTAGCATCGACAGCTCAAGTAGTTCTGGTTGACACATTTAGCCACTGTCCCCTACTTTAGTGCGTACTGTACAACCTCTGATGTTTGGTAATCATATTCACTTGATAGGATGGTACCGTATTCGCGGCCTGCCGAAGTAGTTTCTGGCTCGAATCTTGCAAGCGAAACAAGCGATGCTTTTAGTTCTGTGATCAATATTTAACCGTGTGTATCATCATCATCATCATCATCATCATCATCATCATCATCATCATCATCATCATCATCATCATCATCATCATCATCATCATCATCATCATCATCATCATCATCATCATCATCATCAGCATCATCATCCTCTTCATCCTCTTCATCATCCTCTTCATCATCATCATCATCATCATCATCATCATCATCATCATCATCATCATCATCATCATCATCATCATCATCACCATCATCATCATCATCATCATCATCATCATCCTCTTCATCCTCTTCATCATCCTCTTCATCATCATCATCATCATCATCATCATCATCATCATCATCATCATCATCACCATCATCATCATCATCATCATCATCATCATCATAATCATCATCACCATCATCATCATCACCATCATCATCATCATCGTCATCATCATCGTCATCATCATCATCATCACCACCATCATCATCATCATCATCATCATCATCACCACCATCATCATCATCATCCTCCTCCTCCTCATCAGCATCCTCCTCCTCATCATCATAATCATCATCATCCTCATGAACATCATCATCATTATCTACCCCAGAAGTCAGAGTGGGTTCGCCTGATTCCGATGGACACTGGTAATAGGGAAAGCTAACTCACACACAAACATCATCCCAGTGCTAGAAGTGGTAGCACGTGCATGGACGACGCTTGAGTTCAAAGAGGGTGAACGCAAAAACAAAATCACCACCATCATCATCACAGTTGTCATCATCGTCGTCATCATTATCATCTTCAGTATCATCAATACCACTATCATCGACAGATTTATAATCATCATCGTCATGATAATCATGTCCAGTGCCTATTACCGCTGGTGATTTTCAATAGCATCATCATTATCATACTCGTCAACAATAATAAGAAGTACTTCATAAGAAATACCATATGCTTAGATCATCATCACCGTCACCATAATGTGCTTTGTTCTTAATGTCCACTAGTTTTTCCATAGCCACGATGGCAATCTATTCAACACATCTTTACCCGGGGTCTTCTGTCTAATGTATTACTGATTTTAACATTTGTTACGCTAAAGCGATTTAAAGGCTAAAGGATCGTCTTCATTGCACTGGGTTTGATCCCATCTGGCTCGTACTCTTTCCGCAAGGCGACCTGCTGAATGCACGAACTCCGTAGCTCCACGATGACCCCCAGGAATTTCCGAGAAAATTGCACTCGGGAACCGAACATTGGTGGCCCGCAATTGAACTCACGACTTTCGGCTTAACCAGTTCGCCACGGAGAGACACCCCCCCCCCCTCCCCCCTCCCGCCCTCTTCCCACTGAATCTGTTAATCTCAGACTCGGATGGGCCCTAATTATAACTTCTCTTCTGAGATTGAATGGAGTGGAGTTCATGCAGAAATGGCCGACCAACCATTTTCAGAAGTGTGTTTATGGGGAGGTAATTCAAGAACACTAATACACCAAGGGAGGCGATACAAATTTAAAGGGTTGAATTGTTGTAAAACTGTAAATTAATTAACAAAAACAGACAGTTGAAAATGTCATCTTTTTAAAATTAAACCAGAGCCGACGGAATGGATGCTGCGAATAGAAAGTCTTCATATCACACAGACAGACAGACAGACAGACAGACAGACAGACAGACAGACAGACAGACAGACAGACGACAGACAGAAGAACAGACAGACGGGAAAAAGACAGACAGACAGAAAAAA
>JACEFZ010010901.1:0-249817 GCA_014155875.1 Cepaea nemoralis | reverse complement strand
AGAAAAAAACCTTTACAAGTGTGATGTTGTGGGGGGCTTTTTTACTGTAGCTAGCAGCCTAAAGATCCCCAAGAAAATACATACGGGAGAGAAACCTTCCCAAAGTGTGATGTTTCTTTGGGGGCTTTTTTTACTAAAGCGGCCCATCTAAAGACTCACAAGAAAAAAACCTTAAAAAGTGTGTGATTGGGGTGCTTCTTTTACTCAAGCTGGTTACTGAAACACATAAGAGAACACAATCAGAGGAGAATTGCAAGTGTGTTGATTGTGGTGTTTTTACTACAACTGGCAGTCTAAAGAAACTTTTTTTTAGAAAAACCCTTTACTTGAGAAAAACTTTACAGTTGTGATAAAAGGGGGATGCTGCTTTTATCACGCTAGCAGTTTTCAAACAAATAAGAAAATACATATGGGAGAGTTTTACCTTCATCAGTGAAGCGACCCCCAACATTTCATTCCACAGGGCTCAAAAACCCCAACCACTTTATGAAAAGCTAAATTGCACAAGCCTGTGGTCCCATGAAAATGTTTTAATCTATGCTCAACTTTGCCCAACACAGGAGGGGTGAAAGGCTTGCGTAACTGAAAACCAGTGCAACAGTCATTAAATCCGTTAATTTTAAAAAAGATTCATTTAAACCTGGCCCAAAACTACTGGATGGTTTTCGGGCTCGAAAGGGAGGATGGACTTTTAAAAATGGAGGCCTTTTGGAGTGTTTATGCTCGTTCCCTATTTTTGGGCATTCACATTTTTTTTATTTTGGGAAATGGAAGTGTATGGTTCCGTCGCCCTGCTACTGATTGAGTGGTATCGCGAAAATGTGAGCGTGAATTTGGGTGAAAGGCTTTTACACCTGCCCAAACATTTGGGTTTTGGAGTGTCATCTGCATTTTCCCCGAAAAATGGCGGTGGTTTTCCCTCGAAAAATGATGGTTTTGCAGTATGCAAAAAAGTGTGGCTGGGGTTTTTCTATTTGACTTTTGGCTTCCATTGACGATGAACTCTTTTTTTTATGGATGATTTTGTTTTGGCATTCGGCGGCGACCCTTTTGTACAGTGAAATGTTTTTCATCTGGGCCGGTGGTTGTTTTTAGCTGAACCCGCATGTTTTGGAAAAAAGGCAGCTGGGTTTTTCACAGAACTGATGGTTTTCCCTTTTGCAGTAAGTGTGGCTGCTAGTTTTTCAATGACTGCCCCTTCCATCGACGAAAAACTGTATTTTTCGTGGAGGACTTTTGTTTTTGGGATTTGGCGGCGATATTATGCACAGTGTACTGTTGCAGGTTGTTGGTTTTTTCGAGACTCCGTCTGTTCCACTTTTTTACATGGGGCAGTGGGGCAGCATTTTTTGGGGATATTCACTGGCCCCATGAACAAATAATTGGGATAACCCATTGCTGTGATGTTGGAACCGCCCCAACAACTAACCTTTCTGGATACTATCCTTTTTACATTAAGGCATATGGTGTCCCGGTATTGCCTCTATTTTCACTGATTTTTCCCCTGGAAAAAACAGTGATCATATTTTGTGATTTCATGCAGAGCCATATCGAGAACAAGTGACCCAAAAGTTTTAAAACACCATTAATTTCTTTATTCGCTTGAACTGCAATGTTGTTTTTGATGAAATTAACTATCTTTTTTAGTTTACTCAGCAGTCCATAGAGTTTTTTTTTCCACGTTGTCTTCTAGGCCAGAAGGTTTGCCTAAATATGTTTTATTTTTTTTTGCGTCTTCGAAATATGTGCTCTGCTGTCTGCGATGCCAATCCAATGTGCCATGGCTGTTCTCCCCAAATTGAATTTTGTAGCATGTGGTTGCGTAATCTATTGTGCCCGTTTTAAGGCGCAAAATAATGACTTGTTCTGGTTTTGTTCATAAAGTGGTTTGTATCTTGAGCAGGTTTCGGTGGATTTTTGGGCATGTGATCATTCTTTTTTTTTGGTGGTAAAGGAACGGGCACATCTGGGGTGCTCCGTCATGTGGTTCCACTTAGTTTTCTCAGGATGGCTATTTCCTTTTGGCTTTTGCTATGCTTTGTTGATGTGCTTTTTTCCATGTCAGCCTGCCCTCAAAAGTTACTCCAAGGTATGTTGGGTTTTTATCTTCTCTTTTGGGGGATTTCATTTATTTTGGATGATCCCTGCCTTTTGTTTTTGGGGAGAGGGTAAATAGGGGGGTGCTGCACTTTCAGTGTTTATGCTGACACCCATTTATTTTGGGCCCCTGCAACAATTTTCACTAAAGGCCCTTTTTAGGATCTTTTTGTGACGATGCATCTTATTTGTACTCCATAAAAACCAGGTTTATCAGGGGAAAATTGCCATTTAATTCCATGGGTAAATTAGCAAAAGTCATGATGAAGTTAGAAAAAAATGCGGGGTAAGAAATCCGCCCTGGGGAACACCGTGACCAGTATATTTTCTTGCTCTTGGTCTTTTTGTGACTCGGGGTCTTCTGTTTTGCAAGTATGCTTTAAACCCCTTTGTACATTCTTCCATTCACTTCACAGTTTCTCAGTTTCTTCACAGACCACTTTTTCCCGCTTTTTTTAAAACACCAGATACAGGGGAAAAGAAGGCATGTTTCCAAGCCTAAAACTAGAAGACATAAATTTTTTCAAGAGAGAAATGAAAAAGCTGCCACCCCATAAGGTCGCCAAGAAAAGGGATGAGAGAACCTGCCTACTAGCTGTACAAAAGTCCACCATTGCAGCCAAAAAAAAAAAAAAAATTTTCCAGAACCAAAATGAATGCCACTGGAAAGGTGATGACAGCCGACTGAAAACAAGATAAAAGAATCAAAATCGACTAGGAGAAAGCCCCATAGTCGAAAAAACTGACATGCGGCAGACGTCAAATGGGTCATCAAATGCCCCAAGCATAGCTTAAGGTGACCCGATACAAACGAAACAGCAGGAGAATCTCCCCATTATGTATAAAGGCGGGGTGGCTTCTGGCCTGCCCAAGATAGCAACAACAGTTGCGGTCATGAAACAGAGGGGAAACAAGATGCCTGTCAAAATGATGATGGCAGGAAACAAAAGCAGCCGAAAAGCTTTGTTCCTGAATTACCAAAATGTCCCGGGGTCGAGGGCGGTTACTCTAGAAAAACATGTCGCAGCAAGACAGAATCGCCGATGCTGTCCGAAACCCGCCTTTAACGAAGTCCACTGGCCACACAGGGGTGCTTTTAGAGCCTGTGAAAAAAAAGTGTGCGAAATGCCTTGGCAAACATGAAGCATTTATTTCCCGGGCTGCCCGTACCGCCCCAAAAACACAGAGATGTCATACAACCCCCAAAAAACAAGCACACCATTCAAGGGAAACTGACGGAGCTGCAAGACACCCCAAAAGCCTTTTCACAAGATGACAAAAGCAGTTTAAAAGGCCCCAATAGCTGTTTTGGGAAAAAACCCAAATCAAAAAAACCCCGGGACCTGAAGCCGAAAAAATAAAAAACGAAGTACAATACCCGGAAAGCAAAAAAAAGGGTTTTAAAGGAAAAAATGGAATTCTAGGCCCCGATAAAAAAAAAAAATAAAGGCATACTAAAAGAAAATTAAAAACAGAAAAAGAACAACTAAAAACGACGGGGGGCCCAAACCCAAACAAAAAAAGCCAACAGCTACCCCAAAAGAAAAACTGAAAAAATTAAAAAGCTGAAGATCCCAAAAAACCATAGAAAAACCCTTCAACGGGAAAAAAAGAAAAAACCCACTCACAATAATGATTAATTCAAGGGCAACCCATTTTCACTCAGAAAGAAGACAAAGCCAAGACAGCCTAGAGAAGAGAGCCGATAAATTTATCAAAGATCACAAAGAGATATTTAATTGGACCAAACTACTGAAGAAGAGGCAGTCAATTGGATGGCAGCACTGCTCATGGTTCAGGCACAGAAAAAGGGCCACACAAAAAAAATAAACCAATGAATAAGTCCTTCTAAGGAATACAACCACTTTAAACAGATAAGCTGGGAGCAACACTGATGCCAATGACTTACGTCTCATTATGAATCGTTGGCAGTATTAGTTACAACAACGAGAAATGACTGGCCAACACCGGCATCCTAAGGTCCACATCTTTTATTATAAACACTTAGTTTAGTTTAGTTTATGGATCAACATCACGGCACACGGGTGCAACCCATAAGTGCTCCGTTCTCCTCCTAACTCAAACCTGAGTCTGGAGAAACTCAGCTCAGTGTACGAACTCCGTAGCACCGCCGAGGATCCTGAACTCGAAATTTTGCCCGAGCAGCGCCATTAGGCTACTCTTTTTCGATTTCCAACTGCCAAGGGAATTTTTACGTGCGCAACAATACACACGGGCGTTCGATCTCACTACCCAGAGACCAGGGGAAATTACTGGAAGTCCCGGTGGATGTTTTTAATAAATCCTGGTCCTCACCGGGGCCGGGACCTCCAGCACTCGAGGCGGGATACCATACCTCGAGTACCACGCAGCCCCCTATTATAAACACTGTTACCGTAGCTAGGAAGATATGCACCCAGGACACAGTCCTGGCAGTCTTGTGGAGAATTGTGATGTTAATTAGACACTCACCATGGTGAGATTATTTATTGTTATCTTACAGAAGACTGAGTTTTAATTCTTATGGTTGATGCACTGGTGTTTATTTCGTCTATGCATCTTTTGAGGCTTGCATCTAATGTTATGTTAGAAGTTATTGTATTCAAATTTAAACTGATTATTTGAAACACCACAAGTCAATATAATGAATGAAATGTTACAATGAAGATAGTATCAATGCTTCTTTTATTCACAATGGAGACTTAAATATCCTAACTTAATAAATGTGGACTAGAAAACCATTAAATTGTGTTTATAGTGGTGTACGTATTTATTAAATTGGCAGTGAATAGCATATATAACACAGGTGTAGAATTTGAAGTTGTGGTGTCAGAAATTAACAATATATGAGAAACCTTATAGTTATGATGTTTATTGTGTAGTTATTGTTTACATATGTAGCATGTTGTCTGTATTCATTTTCGTATTATTATTTATACATTTCTTGCTTTTTACAATTTATTTAATGTGTTCACGTGTATTATAAATATATATTCCTTTTCTCATTATTATTTATATGTCTGTCTTCTTGAAATGTATGGTTGATTGCTGTACGGTATTTGTCCTCAAATAAATTTGCCTTATTGCTACACGTTGTCAACTGTTTTACTATAATTGTCATCAATAATTGTAAACAAAAGTTCCTGTCAACTCGTCACTACAAATTCCCAGTCTCTGCCTAACATTCTTGTATCAACATGTGACCTGTGTCAGTACTTGACTGATGCATTATCTTCTGGTGCTGAAGCATGCGAGTGAAGGAGAGTTAGTTGTGAGGGGCAGCTAGCACTGTAAAATACGTCCAAACTCTGTAAAATAGCCATAACTTCTCCACCTGTTGTCTTGCATAAATACCCCAATGGCTCATGCTTTCATCACCTATGCAGCAAAAGTCCAACTCCTGGCCTTCTCGTGGCGGACTTGTTTTAACTAACAGGAGAAGAGGCAGCGGTGAGTCGCTGGCCCCCATAAATAACCAGAAAGCTCTAGATGTGTATGCAATCAAATGAAGCCATGAAATTTGTCATTACTGCTAAATTTGATGATGCTCACTTTGAGTTGGACCCCCAGGCAGGTGCAGTGCTGGGCCCGATGCCTCGAAAGAGTCAAACCACAACCACTGGAGATCCTTCTCAGATGTCCTGTGGAGCCATGGGGCCTGAGAATAGAGCGTCTGGCCATACTAAACAAAGACCTAGGGGTGGGGGGGGGGGGGGGTCAGCAAAAACAAAATAGAACTAGAAAACACCTTGAACCATGAAAAAGTAAGCGTGTGTTGCTTGCAAGAAACTCACCTCAACGAAAATATAGCCTTCAAAATCAGAGGCTACCAGTGTTACCGATCTGACCGAAAGGATAGGCGAAAGGGTGACCATTGTAAAAAATAACATCAATGCTTCCCAAATTGAAGTTTACATGGAAGGGGCTGAGTATCAGGCTTTTAACACTTAAGACAGGCAATACAGACCTTCATTTAATCAATTACTACAGTCCATGTGACCGCCCACAGGCACTGGACACACTACCACTAAATGAAAAAACAATATTATGTGTGGCGACTTCAACAGCCACTCGCAAAGCTGGGGCTATGATCACATGGTCCAGGCAGGAGAGAGACTTGAAGATTGGCAGAATGAGAATAGATTCATCTTGATTAACAAGCCGTCCGACCCACACACTTTCTACTCGAGATCATGGCACACTACAACTACACCTGACCTGGAGTGGGACATTACACGAATTGTTGGGAAACAACTTGGTGGCAGTGACCATCGGCCACTCTTTCTAACTAAAAAAATTAGCTTGTAAGTGAAAGCAGCACCATCTCGAGGTGGAACTACAAGAAAGCAGACTGGACAATGTACAAGCATCGCACCAGCGTACTGGTTAGAAACCTGAACACTGAGAAAGACATAAATAAAGTAGTTGAAGAGTTTGGGAAATGCATACTACAGGCAGCACGAGAAACAATACCAAGAGGAGCCCGTAAACATTATCAACCCTACTGGAGTAGTGAACTGGAACAGTTGCATAATGATGTGGAAGTGTGTAGAAAGCAAGCAGAGGCCAAACTCTACCAAGAACACCACAATAAATACCAGCACGCAAAAGCCAAGTTTCAAATGACCAAGCTGCAGGCTAGACGGAAAAGATGGCAGGAGAAAACAGAGTTACTGAACTTTGAAAGAGACGCAATGAAGTTGTGGAAGCTAATACTAATAAAACAACTTAACGATGAGGGCACAGGGAGAAACTCAAAAATTGCACTACATAAAGACGAAACATCTTAACAGAAAAGCAAGCAGCTGACCATTTTGCAGACTCATTTGCAAATTAACCTTATCAAAATTAGCCCAGAGAAACAACAAGAGATTCGAGAGAAATGGCAACATACAGAACAGAATGAAACAGTACATGAGAATCTGGAGGCACCTATCACAATCAGCGAACTGGAGCTAGCTATATCAAAACTGGAAATTAGAAAGTCATCAGGAGCTGATGGTATCTCCAATGAAATTATCCGTAACCTAGGAACAGAGGCCAAAGCAAAGCTGTTGCAGATCTTCAATAGCAGCTGGACCTTAGGCTGTGTTCCACAAGCCTGTAGAGAAGCAATCATGATACCCCTCCTAAAATCATGGAAAGATAGTTCCAATTCCCCCAGCTACAGACCAATTAGCCCCACCAGCAGTCTCTGCAAAACAATGCAGCGCATCATCAATCACAGACTGCAGTAGTACATTGAAAGTGAAAACATCCTTGTGCCACAGCAGGCTGACTTTAGGCAGTGATATTCTACGGAAGATAAGACAACCTACCTCACTCAAGAAATTGAAAATGCATTACAAGAGAAGAAGCTGGTGCTTGCTGCATGGATAGTTCTGAAGAAAGCCTTTGACAAAGTCTGGAAAGAAGGTCTGATGAAGAAACTGAGAAACTACAAAGTCAATGGAAGAATGTGCAGATGGGCGAAAGCATACTTGCACAACAGAAGAGCCCGAGTACAGATAGACGGACTCAAGAGCAAGAAAGTACTACTGCGTCACGGTGTTCTCCAGGGCGAAGTCTTGTTCCCTACACTTTTTCTAATCGTCATCAATGATCTTGTTGCTAATCTACCGTATGGAATTAAAGTGGCAATTTACGCTGATGACATGTTTCTATGGAGCACAAATGAACATGCATCAGTGGCCACCAGATCGCTACAGAGAGATGTAGATGCATTTGTTGCATGGGCAAATAGATGGTGTGTCAGCATAAACACTGACAAGTGCAGCACCACTCTATTTATCCTCTCTCCAAAACAAAAGGCAGGGATCGTCCAGATACCCCTTAGAGAAGATAAAGAACCAACATACCTTGGAGTAACATTTGATGGCAGGCTGACATTTAGAAAGTGCGTCAACAAAGCAATACCAAAAGCCAGAAGGAAAATAGCCATCCTGAGAAAACTAACAGGAACTACACGGGGGGGGGGGGGGGGGGGGGCAGTGGGAAAATACATAGCAAAGCTTTTCAACAGAGCATGCGGCCACACCTGGAAAACAGGTCAACTGCGTGGTGTTCAGCATTTAAAAAAAAAAAACACCACAAGAGCTTGACAAGGTGCAAAATCAAGCACTTAGAATCAGTACATGAATTATGTGATCAATCACTATAGTGGAGATGGAGAAGATGGTGAGGACACAATCACCGAGAGAGCGCAGAGATTCGAAAACGCTAATACAAGCAGTAAAGTTCCTCAGCATGCCAGGCCACCCTATGAAGAACAGATTTGAAAAATTAGCTATGGGGCGGTTTAAAAGAAGCAATTTTATCCACTAGGCCAAACGATTCTGCTGAGAAACCACTGATCAGTCCACAGTTGGTATCGCCCTGAACACTAGTCCAGAGCGAACTCCATGGAAATATGAACATTACTACACATCCAGACAAAAGTGAGAGGAATATTTGACAAGGAAGAACAGAATATTGTACAGCGCAGAACAGCCACTATCAGCTATTTTGAAGAAGAATACCCACATGACCTCTGGATCCGAATCTACACAGATGGGTCAGCAAAATGTGCTGTTCGAAATGGAGGGGCGGTAGTGTAAATAGTATACCCAAATAATACTATGGACACGGTCAGAGTACCAATAGGAAAGTACTGCCATAACTATGATGCTGAAATTGAGGCAATCAAGATAGCAACAGAGAAATTACTAAATACCAGACTTGGTACACATCCTGTAGTGCTATTGACAGATGCAAAATCAGTACTCGATGCATTCCTGTCTGGGAAATTGCCAGTACTAAGGACACTACTTTCTGAACTTAGCAGTCAGCTTAAGTTCACCATACAGTGGATACCATCCCACTGTGGAGTACCCGGAAACGACAGAGCTGATCGATTGGCTAAGGAAGGAGCAAAAGAAGAACAGCGTGATGTGCCTGTTACATACCACCAAAAGAAAAGAATGATCACATCAGTCAGAAAGCCACAAAAACCTGCTCAAGATGACTACCACATTATGGACAGACCAGAACAAGTCATTATTCTGCGCAAATAGATTACGCAGCCACACCTATACAAAATTCAAGATTGGTGAATCAGCCATTTGATCGAGGTTTTCCGGAAGATTGTTATGGGAGTGAGGTTATTTCAAAGGGCATGCTACTGAATGAATGAATAAATATGGAGATATTAAACGTTCCAATGATGGTAGCAAAATCAATACCTGGGAGATTAGTTGCCTGAGGAGAGCTTCCAACTTAACAATCCAAGACCGCGTAAGAAATGCTGTTTTCAGAAAGACAGTGGGATCAACACCTTGTGCCACATTTATTGAAAGACAGAAGAACAAATGGTTTTGTCATCTCGTTAGAATGTAACACCATCAACTACCAGCACTGGTCTTACATCAAAGATCATCTGCGACGAGAACACGATGATACCCGAGAAGAAAATGGATTAGCGATATCAAAGACGTTGTACAATCACACAGAATGACACTATTCAGTGCCACCCATCAGGCTCTGGAACGACAATTAATCCTCCCCCACATCGCTTGACGGCAAAAATGGAAGATGATGATGAATGATGATACATTCCCCGATTATTTCAAGATCGCGATAAAACAGAAACCGATTACTGATAATTGTTTTCCCCTTCATTACAACGCAGACTACACTTTCCAAATTAAAATATTGTACTGCTATTCAGAGGTCTGGAGTGTCTTTCCAAGACAAAAGTAGACCCCCATTCCGTTTTATATAGACGTCTTGCGTTGTTCTGCAATATATTATTCAATTTAGCATCGAGTTTTATGTGTATTTTGTAGTTTTCGTCAAATAAAGTTGACAATTATATATCAAATTGAAATTATGAAGATAGCATGCTGTAATGTGATACTTAAATTGCGGCAAATAGCCGTTTCCCTTGTCATACTCCAGCGATGAACATGTAATATTGTTGTGGAATATACGCGGCGACTGCAAAGCCATTGAATGGTGTTTGCATTCAACACCCATTATAGTATTTATGTGTTATTTCTCGTCACGCTACACGGGCCAAACCATTATTGATAATTTTGCCACTTTCCATCACGACTTCAGTACTTCAGTTCTCAGAATGTTATTAACGCTGACAGACTTTCCTTGTCAGAATGCCAGTAGACAGCGTGTGTAGACTAACGTCATCACAGCGTGACGTGGTTTGTGTATGTTTGTATCGGTCATGTTTCTCCATCTCACACCATCACCAGAGTTGTGGATCAGCTCTGCGTTCTTGCCCCGAACATACCACGTGGCAAGCCATCCAGATTAAGTGTATTTAATTCTCTGTCTTCCCCGTTTTCTCTTCCCCTCTATCTTGCCAATTGTCACCAAGTTCTCCCATTTTTTTCTTCTCATAATGTGGCCAAAAATGTTGACTGTACAGATAATTTCTCTAATCAGTTTACGGTTTTAATTTGTTTCTTTTGGTGTTTGTCCATCAACAATGATGATGAAGACTATTAATTTCATCCAATGAGGTTGTAAGTTTGGAGCCGTGAGTTCTAAGAAGGCTGGTAAGGTCTATGTTTGCTCGAAATGTTCTTTGACACTGTGGGAAATGAATGCTTGACGTTACAGGAGGAGGATCTCCTGCCGTGTGTGTGTGTGTGTGTGTGTGTGTGTGTGTGTGTGTGTGTGTGTGTGTGTGTGTGTGTGTGTGTGTGTGTGTGTGTGTGTGTGTGTGTGTGTGTGTGTGTGTGTGTGTGTGTGTGTGTGTGTGTGTGTGTGTGTGTGTGTGTGTGTGTGTGTGTGTGTGTGTGTGTGTGTGTGTGTGTGTGTGTGTGTGTGTGTGGTGTGTGTGTGTGTGTGTGTGTGTGTGTGTGTGTGTGTGTGTGTGTGTGTGTGTGTGTGTGTGTGTGTGTGTGTGTGTGTGTGTGTGTGTGTGTGTGTGTGTGTGTGTGTGTGTGTGTGTGTGTGTGTGTGTGTGTGTGTGTGGTGTGTGTGTGTGTGTGTGTGTGTGTGTGTGTGTGTGTGTGTGTGTGTGTGTGTGTGTGTGTGTGTGTGTGTGTGTGTGAACTGCCCAGTTTTTTTCTCACATCTGTGGTATTTAAAGATAGAAATGGAAGAGAGATATTCACTATTCGTAGTTGCCAACTTTTAAGGAAAACCAGAAATTGGCTCGTAAGACTCCCTATAGATAAAACAGATATAGACTGACACATGCCTGTGGTCATTGGCATTAAGGTGAGTGGCCGTACAATATAAACAGTTCACGAGATAAAATAGGGCGTATAGTAAGTCCCCCAGAGGGCGAAAATGAGAAGACAGTAATTGAAAGGGGGAGCTGAGAAGAAGTCAGCTGGCTAGAATAATTGGGAGGCAGACAGTTGGAGCAGTGAGGTTGTGTGTTGTGTGTGAAGCAATGTGGGGGATAGAATTGTTGAAAAGAGAGGGACAAAGATTGACGGAGATCAGTTGATGTTTGGACTCCGAGCTGAGGGGAGTTGAGTCTAGACCGGACCAGGAGAAGGTCGTGGTCTGAGAAAGTGAAGAATTGTGACGGAGTTCGGAAGATAACTCCGCACTGTGGGTTCCAGGGATAGTGAGTGGAATTCGAGACCCAGAGTGGGTTACTTTGAGTCGGGCCTAGAGAGAGGCTAGTATACCTGTCGTGTGGGACGAGATTTAGTAGCCGTGAGAGGCAGTGTTATTCGAAGTGTTCCATTGGGATGGAGATATATTCTTAGAGAATTATTGTTCCTGGATTTATATGCTACATGTGTCTGTGTTAATTCAGAATTAAAGGAATATTATGTGCGCAAATTAACGCTTTTTCACTGACTGGTGTTTGGTTGTGATGCATCTTGGTTAATCTGTTGTTCAACATCACATTTTTACAAGGACATACCCTAGACACAACCATAGCCACTTTATCTGTCACTTAGTCAACATTCACTTTGTGTCATAGACTATACGATTCCAATAGGTATAAGCCAGGATTCTAACAGAAGGCCAAGAGGGCACAGGGAAGTCACTGCGTACAGAACAACAACAAAACAACAGGCACCAAACAAAACTTTAAAGCTCAATATGGTTAGAATGGAAGCTAGTATTATCCCTTTCGCCTACATTCTAGGTGGTGTAGTCAAATGACGTATTACTATCAAACTGAAGTTTAACGCAGTAATACTCATATGACTCTAACTAAAGTAAATAACACCATAGGAGAAGTTTACATATTGTAATGGAAGAAAATGGAGTGGCAGTATGCTCCATGGGCATAACAATATTACAGGTTATTATTATACACTGACACAATTAATCTTAATAGTCATACAGAGGTAACTATCTGATTTGTTATATCTTACAACAACAAAAAAGACCTATGGAAACACCAGACAAAGGTCTAGCACAATTAACAACGGCTGACTGTTCTTATGTCTCTAGTTAAGTTAATCACTGAGGGAACATGTTTATTTCTCGGGTAGATCTGGTAACAACTAGTTGATCTTGATACTTCTGATTCAGGTTTGCTAAACTATGGTTCAAGTTCCTTTGTGGAAGGATCACTGTAGGTATTAGTGGAGACCAATTGGTGTTGTTTAACTGTTGTTGGCCTCCGGGTATAAAAGGATATCGAGGCTACATGGGTGATGCATGCCACTTTGTTGGCTTCTTGAGTGGCACTGTCCGATTGATGTTCCTATTCTCCTCATAACAAAATACAGGCGAAGCTCCTTCACCACGGATTGCATCACTCAGGCCAGAGATGTCCACAGATTAGGGTATCATAGATACCAACGAACAATCACCCATCATCTGTTACTAACACAAACACACCTTTACTCATCCTCATAAAATATTGTGAGTTCGAGAAAAGTGCACATATACTACTACTCCACATGTGCAAGTTAACTATACCGCCTCCTCTACTGTGTGTGGTCACTCCCATGAGTTGACTGTCCCTTTCTCACAATATCACCACATGACATAGGCATCCCTCTCTCATCCCTTTCGTGCACCGAGCGTCATACTCAGTAGTACATTCAATCACGCATTGGTTATTGTATTGTTATAGCTCCAACTACGAGTACCATTGTTGAAAGTTATTAGGAACTTTTTCTTCTTCTTGGGGTTAAAATGCTGCATAAAGTTATGACACGGTCATTACACACAGATTAATAAATTTGTCCCATACACATAAGTGTATATCATATAATATAAAAGGCATTCGCATTTTGGCACATCTAAAATAAATGTTTAGGCAATAGCAAAGAAAACCATCTTGGCAAACATTTTCATAAATACCAGGATTAGGATAAGCAGGGAAGACAATCCAGAGATATTTTATTACCCAGGGGAACTAACCATTATATATCTCCAGAATATGTCCCTTCAGGTGACGGAACTCGCTAATATCTTTATGAGACAAAAGAATATTGCATTCTCCATACAGAATGGGCTCAAATCCCTTCACATCTTATATATAAAAGGCGATCTCCGTCTGTCTGTCTGTCTGTATGTCCCTATGTCCTTTATGCACTCGCGAACGGCCCATCCGATTGAGATGAAATTTTCTACACGTCTTCCTTTCATTCCAGCGCAGCCCATTGTCATATTTTTTTAGTGTGAAATCGGCTGCTTACCCAATATTATTTCATTTCCCATTTTTCATTATAATTTCATATATCTCAGGGGACTTAACTCTGTAAAAGTTATTTCAAGGGGCATAACTTTTCTGTATAACTTATAGTCATATTGTGGCATAGTTTTCAAAGATTTATAAACTCTTTGTCCATAGTTATGTACCGGCATATGAGTTATAATAAATAATGATACAATCTTTAAGGCATTTTCAAAGTTGTCATAAAAATAATGCACAATGCATAACATTGTAACTCATCTTTTTATGCTTAAGAAGTTACTGTAGTCATGCAGGTGATTAGAAAGAGTTTTCATTAAAAATAATGGATGGTGTGTGGAAGGACATTCTTTTAAGTTACTTTTGTTGTTGTATGAATTTAATGAGACGCTACCCTGCCAGGAGCTGGGCGAAGCCACGCCGGGTCAGATAGATAGACAGACCCACCTTTTCGCTGCAGTTGTCTACTCATCCTTTTCCTTCTTCTGCTGATGCTGCTGCCGCCGCTCCATTTACCCAAGTTAATTGTTGGGGAAGATGTAAAGATCTTTCAAGTGCTCTTTCTAATGCTTTTTGTAAGTTGGTCTTCGTTTATCTGAGGTTGTTCTAACTGCAACCAATAAATGATTAGACAGACAGGCAGACAGACAGACAGACAGACAGACAGAGAGGGGGGGGACGGACAGACAGACAGACAGACAGACAGACAGACAGACGGGAACTTATATGACTACTTATATGAATTAAATGAGATGCTCACCATCAGGGGCTGGGCGAAGCCCGGCCGGATCATACAGACAGACAGACAGACAGACATATAGACAGACAGACAGATAGATAGTCGGGAACGGGAACGGGAGCTTATATGACTACTAATATGAATTAAATGAGATGCTCCACACCAGGAGTTGGGCGGTGCCGGGCCGCGTCAGATAGACAGACAGGCAGAAAGACAGACAGAAAGACAGACATACATACAGACAGACAGACAGACAGACAGACAGACAGACAGTCGGTAACGGGAACGAGAACTTATATGACTACTTATATGAATTAAATGAGATGCTCACCATCAGGGGCTGGGCGAAGCCGGGCCGGATCAGACAGACAGACAGACATATAGACAGACAGACAGACAGATAGATAGTCGGGAACGGGAACGGGAGCTTATATGACTACTTATATGAATTAAATGAGATGCTCCACACCAGGAGTTGGGCGGTGCCGGGCCGGGTCAGATAGACAGACAGGCAGAAAGACAGACAGAAAGACAGACATACATACATACATACAGACAGACAGACAGACAGACAGACAGTCGGTAACGGGAACGAGAACTTATATGACTACTTATATGAATTAAATGAGATGCTCCCCACCAGGGACTGGGTGAAGCCGGGCCGGGTCAGCTAGTTAGTTATAAATACAAGCTAATGTAAGTACTACAAGCGGTCTGTCATACCTTTTGGTAACAGCAGGCACCCGTTAAGTCCATGTTAAGTCCAAAAGTCACCACACTTTTCTCTGGTCATCGCCACATACTGACTGCTTAAAACAGACTTCTATCCTCGCTTATATTAAATTAATCTATTGTTCCCCTACGTTGAAAACAAGATGGCGTCTCGTGAATTCCACTTATTTGCAGTGTCTGCCTTAAAATAACATATCTACTGGCTAATGATAACAGCTTTGTGCGAATACTTGGGCGTGTTGTGTTATTTCAGGTTGAGCTGAACTTCATCAATCTCTGGGGAATGTGCTGTGCCTACTGCCATGTTTGTAAGTTTTAATTCTCAAGCTTGCAAGTTTGAAACACCGTCGTCTAGAAATGTGCGTTTTAACTCTTCAAATGCAAATCCGAAAAAATGCACTTTTGGTGTTGAAACTGCAAAATGTTACAACAGCTCCTGCTGTCCTGCTTGCTTCATAAGTACCCCTTGCATATTCTTGTACACACCAATTGTGGTCTTTGGCAGCAGTCTCCTAAGTTTCGTGAAGAATTCCAAAAGCTTTAAGTTAAATTATCAGAGTGTCTTTAAAGCTTTTCCTTTGCCCGCCTTAGGAGCATTTACCACAGTAGCTCACTGTAAACAAAAAATCTGGCATGCGAGTTAAGTGACCAGCCCAGCGAATCTGATTCTTCTTAGTAGAGAGTGACTATTGGGCGTGGACGGCCTTTCGAAGATTTCAGTGTCTGGGATTTGTCTTGTCATTTAATCTTCAGTAGCTTCCTGAGGCAGACTGTGTGGATGTGGCTTAAAACTCCCGAAGTGTCGCTAGGAAACAGTCCAAGTTTCACAAGCATATAGCAGTGTAGATAATATGAATGCTTTGTAGACTTTCAGCTTTGTTTGCACGGTTATTCCATCTCTGTCACACACATTTTGTACGGTCTTCCAAAAGCCCTGCTGGCCATGGAGACTTTGGTATTCGGCCCGGTGTGATTAAGCCCTGGAACTGGCTGGCACATAACTATAGTATGTCCCGAAAAGAATGCCTTCATTCACGATCAATTATTTTGAAAACTGTCTGTTGCATTGTTATGAAATTTTTCCAGCCGTCTTATATTTACCCCCACCCAAGGAATATGTCTTTGATAGGTCCAAAAGCAACTTAACATCGATCTTTGATGTTTTGCTGAAAAACTAGTGATTTCTCGCTAACAAATATATGTTTACAGTAATGAAAGCCCCACCAATTCAGATGACACACAAGGCATATCCGGATTCGTATGGGAGTTGGTGCAATGAAATAAGTAGCTTAAAATCGACAGGGTCGGCTGCATTGCACCGGGTTTTTATCCCATATGGCTCAGTTTCTTTCCGCAGCGCGGAAAGCGTCGCACAAAGCGCGAACTCCGTACCTCCAGCGACGACCCTCGGGAGTCTCCGAAAAAATGCACTCGTGAAATGAAGGACGCGGAACGGAATCGAACATACAACCTTCGGAGCCCGAGTCAGACGGCTTGACCACTTCACCACGGATAATCCCGAGAGGGGTGCAATGTGTAATATTAGTAAAGACAGAGAATTTACAGAGGCATGGGGTAAATAATTTGTAAATTGACAGGAAAGTAGAAGGAATATATTTCTTACCTTATTTTTCATTTCCTTCTTGTTTCTTCAGCTGCTGGTTAATAATGTGTACACAAGTATTCGTGTTAGCTTTTTATATTGAGTTCGTGAAAGCTTCCAAATAGCTTTGCTTTAATGTGCTTATGGAGTGACCAGAAATGATACCGCAATTCAGTCATCATGTTTCCATTTTTAAGGATCTGTTCAGCTGTCTGTGTAGTTTGTTCACACGTACACATGGGTGACAGACCCGCTTTTAGTCTTCGTGAAAAATTGTCTACTCTGCTGTTTACCGTTCAGAGACGGAACATGATTACCCGTTTTGCACTATGAAAATAGTTGTCAGTGTCTCTGTAGTGGGCTTTCTTCTTAACGACCAAGATGCTGGTCCTCTTTTAATTGAAGTTTATAGATTGATTCGTATGCACGTGTGTTGTCCCCTAATTTCACAACGTGTTTGCTCTCACGTTTCTTGTTATGCAACAATATGTCAGTTTCCACCGCAATATTACTCTTCTGTTGGTATTCAATGCGTTTAGTGTGTGTGTGTGTGTGTGTGTGTGTGTGTGTGTGTGTGTGTGTGTGTGTGTGTGTGTGTGTGTGTGTGTGTCAATACAGTTTGTCACGGCTGAGGGCTTGCGGGTTTGAAAATTCATCACTGTAGAATACAAACTGTTGCCATTGACAGTATGCTGATGCTGTATTGTTTAGGGCCTGCAATTCTTCTGAATATTTGTAGCAAAATATCCCAGTTGGTGTGCATGTGGATTAAGGTCTGCGATCTGCTCAGACCTTAATCTGTGTCGGACGATTCCAGTAGCTTGATGACTGCTCTCGGTTGCATAAAATTCAATCCATCCTTTCTCTAATAATCCTCTTCCTCTTTCAACACATGGTCCTCACATTTTTTCCAGTAACTTTTATCAATATTTAATAGCGTGGACTGGATTAGTATCCTGACGTCAGACAATTTGAATATAGTATTGTCAGCTGCCACCTGTCTTTAGTTTTAGCCCACACAAGTTCTATAGGGTTAAAATGAGAATGGTACGGCGGAAGTCTCAAGCAACCATGACGATGCTCTTCTATCAACTTGTCCACTTGATATTTCTTGCTTTTTGGCGTCTGTTTTAGAAGGGACAACAATTCTAGCTAGAAATACGTTTCTGGAAATGGTATGTTTTCCATTCGGAGTCATATCTTTATTGCTCCCTTTGTGCTTAAAGTCGGTTAAAAGTCGACAGGGTCGACTTCTTTGCACCCGGTTTTATCCCATATGGCTCGGTCTCTTTCTGCAGCACGGAAAGCGTCGCACAAAGCACGAACTCCATAGCTTTTAGCGACGACGCACAGGAGTCTCCGAAGGATTTAACGCGTAAACCGTAGGACGCGGCCCGGAATCGAACCCACAACCTTCGGAGCACAAGGCAAACGGCTTGACCACTTCGCCACAGAGACTCCCCTTTTTGCTCGATGCTGTAGGTATTTTGTCATCTTGGGCAACAACATTGATATCATGCATTGTCTATAATTGGACACGACGGTCTATCTAGGGATGGAAGCACAGTATTCTCAAGCCAATCTGTAAATACATTACCATTCATCTTATTATGATAATCTGTAGCGTAGCGTCAGCTACGATGATAAGGAATCTATCAAAGTGCTGCGGATAGACTTTCTAAGAATAGAAAAATAAGTCACTGGAGAAGACAAGACAGAATAGCTCGTAATTCTAGACGGAGTAAAGGTCCCAGAACAAGTCTAATCTTCTGACAGTGTTCAGGCAGACAGGAATGGCGTACAACTATACTGGTTTGATACAGACAGTCTGCCAAGGTTGTCTAGCTACGTTGCCTGAAATAAAACAAAGCTCGAGCCCCCAAACTCTACTCACTCTCACCGACACGGAGAAAGACAGAGTAAAATATTTAACAGCGACAAACTTTCATAACTTCTCACACTGCTATGACTAAGGTTACTGAGGTAACAACTAGAGGTGGTAAAATTAAAATTACATTAATATTTAATATATGATAACACTTTGGGTGCTCCACTGGAGGCAGCCCTGTACATAAAAGGGTGGTACACTTCCCTCTATTCTATTGAATATCTAATATTACGGTTTGGATCTACTAAACTGTCTAATCATTGAAGTAACTCTTTGGCCTATAGTATATTTTGAGTTGAATGATGATGGTGGTGGTGGCCAACGGTAAGTTTGGCCACTTATCTTCTGGTTCTCCGGCTTACACAGTGAGTGTAAACCCTAGTTAGTAAGCATAAGTGAGATGGTGAGTGATGCTTCACAATGAGTCAGTCACACAGGTTAGCGCATCTAAAGCTTGGTGCTGAAGGTGTCAAATCCTTCTAATCTTCTGACCACACTTGGGTACGAACACTGCTCTAGGAATCTTTCTAATATATCTAAATATATTTATGGCCGTAATACGCGCCAAAGATAAAACTCTTAACACTTTCAACGTATTTTATAGAGCCTAGCGACTAGCAGATGTTTCAACCCCAACGTCTGGATTGCGAAAAGCCGAGTATAGCTATTTTTCTCCTGACCGGAAGTGGTCGTGCCAGGGAGTTCGTTTCCTTTAATTTATCCGACCAAATTGTGAAATAGTCGTAGCCAAATTTGTAGATTAAGCCTCTCCCCCTATACTTCTGTAACGTATTATTTCCTATTAGAGTAATAACATTAAATAGCAGTTGATTTATGCTATAGACGTGGACTATCTATACATATATAATTAGGTATAAATATGCAGATAAACTCGTATACAATTAAATAAGGGTTTTAAAGAGAGGTGTCCCCAAATTAAGCAAAAGATGATGGGGAAGCTGGAGACTTCGTCACATATGCCCACCGTTGAGACCAAGGCTAAGCACTCCTCAATGGTAGAGTAATTTTTCTCTGCCCCATTGAACTTACGGCTCGCGTACGCCACAGGGAATAACATTTCTGCCTGTTCACGGCCGTGTTGTAAAAGTGTCGCCCCAATCCCCACATTGCTCGCGTCCGTCCTCAAGGTGAATGGGCGAGACAAATCTGGTAACTGTAATATGGGTTTATCGGTAAGCTTGTCCTTCAATGCTGTATATGCTTCTTCACATTCCGGAGTCCACTTAACTTGCTCTGGTGCCCCTTTCTTTGTCGCATCAGTCAATGGTGCCACAAGCACATTAAAGTTTTTGATGAATTTTTGATAAAACCCGCCTAACGATACGAAGGATCGCACATCTTTCTTTGTCCTGGGTCTGGCCGCTTTCAACAACTTATCAATATTCTTCTGTTCCAGGAGCATATGTCCTTGCGCTACCGTATGTCCCAAGAACTCCAACTGTCTAAAGGCGAGCTGACATTTTGTAGGTCTAGCAGTCAATCCCGTCTCCGCTAATCTTCCCAACAGCCTGTCGAGGGACTGTAGATGGTCCTCAAACGTTTCTGACGCAATGAGGATATCATCCATAAAGTTGCTAATGTTAGGATCTTGTAAGGGCTCTAACAGTAACCTCATCATACGGGTGAATACCCCCGGCGCATTGCTTAACCCAAACGGTAGTACATTAAATTCATAATGCCCATCTGCGGTGCTGAAGGCTAGATATGGCCGAATTTATTTCCTTACCGGGATCTGGTAATAGCCCTTACTAAGGTCAATTTTTGAAAAATACTTAGCCTTATTAAGTTTGGCAAATAACAATCCCTGGTCGGCTAAGGGTTCCGCTTGGAATTCTGTTACCCCATTTAATTGGCAGTAATCAATACATAGTCTATGCTCGCCACTGGGTTTTCTTAATAGTACGACACTGGCGCTATACGGAGATTCGGATGGCGAAATAATCCCTTCCTTAAGAAGATATTTTATTTCTTCCTTTAACGTGTCTCTTTTCGCGTACGGAACCGGGTAGTGTCTTATTATTAGGGTGTGTGGTGGCTGAACAATACACACACACAAACCGTCATCACCGCCTCCCACTATGTAGGGGAACTAAAAAGAAAACTGGAAACGGGGTGGAAATTGGCAAATTCTAATCTCCGGCGTGCCAGAAAGAAACATGCCTCCTATTACAACAAGAAGGCAAAAGAGAGAGCGCTAGAGGTAGGCGACAAGATCTTGTTATTATACAATCACTCAGTCAAAAAAAATGCACCACAAAAATATTGAAAATTGTGATGCACGATTAATAATCAGTAGTAATATATAAGAAAAGTGGACCACCACAATCTGACGGATAAACACCCTATATACTACTCGCGCCAATAGGCCACCTATGCAAACTTAACGGAAACCGCATATCTTGTGACAACCACCGAGGCAACTCCTTGCTCTCAATTGCAGGGAAGATATTCTCCAGAATTCTTCTCAACCGCCTCTCAACCCATCTCGACTAAGGCCTTCTTCCTGAGAGTCAATATGTCTTTAGAAAAGAAAGAGGAACAGTTGACATGATTTTCACTGCAAAGCTGTTGCACAAGAAATGTTAGGAACAGACCTCCGAAAAGTCATCATCATCATCATTGGCACCTTTCCGTCTTGACAGACGATAGTGTGGTACATTGTGCTTCAAAAAGGCTTAATAACTACGATCCATGGCGGTGGCGAGAGTGGCTGGTAAGGCCAATTCTTGCTGCAAATGTTTGCCCACAGTAGGTGCATGTGAAAACATGTTAATTTCCACCATTTTGCACCATCTTACGTCTCTCAAGCTCTGTGTGTGCTTTATCTGCAATCATTTTCTCCTTTGTCTTTATTCCATTTCTGATAGTTGCCCTCCATGCAACACGTTCAGCGGCGACGTGCTCCCAATGTGCATTATCAATGCCTGTATCAATCATGTCCCGCTTACACACATCTTTGTATCGTAGTAGAGGCCGACCCTGAGATCTCCTACCCGTCTGTAATTCACCAAAAAAGATGTCCTTTGGTATTCTACCATCATCCATCCTCCTAACGTGTCCTATCCATCTAAGTCTACGAAGACTGAGCATGGAATACACCGTCACACAACCTGATCTTTCCAATACTACAGTATTTGTGATTTTGTCTTGCCACTTAATACCAAGTATTCTTCGCAGACACCGCATATGAAAGCTGTTTAAACGTTTCTCTTGGCGTGAGTAAGTTGTCCAGGTTTCACTGCCATAAAGAAGAGTACTAAGGACACAGGCTTGGTAGACGAGGACTTTTGTTTTGGCAGTAAGCTTCCTGTTCTCCCAGACTCTTTTTGCTAACATGTTCATTGTTGTTGTTGCCTTGCCAATCCTGATGTTGAATTCCTGATCGATGGATAATTTGCTATTTACCTCTGATCCAAGATATGTAAAATGGTCTACTATCTCCAGTTCGGCGTCGTCAATAAAGATTGATGGTACACCATGGGCACCTTGTGACATAATCTGTGTCTTCTTTTTGTTAATTGTTAAACCAAATTCAGAACAAGCATTGGAGAATGCAGATAGTAGATGTTGTAATTCTTCCTCAGAGTGGGTCGTAATCGCAGCATCATCTGCAAAAAGCAACTCTCTGATTAGTACCCTGCTAATTTTGGTCTTGGCCTTCAATCTCTGAGCATTATAGAGGCCACCATCTGAGCGTGAGTGAATATATATACCGTCATCCTAATCACGAAAGGCATATTTCAGTAGAAGTGAAAAGTATATCCCAAAGAGGGTGGGGGAGGGGGGGGTCTAGTACACAACCTTGCTTAACTCCACTCTTGATTTCAAACTCTTCTGAAGTTGAGCCATCAAACTTGATTATACCCTTCATGCCTGTGTGGAGCGATTCCACAATGGACAGAAGAGTTGGTGGGCAGCCAATCTTCTTTAGTGCTTTGAACAGACCCTCACGACTGACCAAATCGGATGCCTTTGTGAGGTCGATGAAGGCAATAAACAGTGGCTGATTTTGTTCCCGGCATTTTTCTTGCATCTGTCGCAATGAGAATATGGAGGCGAGTTATATATATAATAAGTCATTATCACTAAATGTAAGAAAGAGAGTGCTGAAATGCTATGTAGAACCAGTTTTGCTGTATGGCAATGAATCTTGGAATGTAAATGAACAAATTAAGAAGAAATTAGAAGCAACAGAGATGTGGTTCCTGAGACGAATGTTGCGAATTCCTTGGACTGCCAGAGTAACTAACGACGACTGCCTGACTGACAGGCTAATGAAACTAGAACATTATATACAACAAGAAGACAGATACAGACATCTTTCTTCGGTCACGTGATGAGAAGAGATCCATTGGAGAACATCGTGACAACTGGAAAGATCGAGCGGAAGAGAGGCAGAGGCAGACCAAGAGAAATGATCCTGGATGGATTGAGACGGTGGCATGGAGGAATATCAGCAGCAGAATTGATCCAGAAAACCAAAGACCGAGATCTATGGAGAGCCATGAACGCCTACGCCAGCCGGCATGGCACTTGATGATGATGGTGATGATGATGATTATATATATATATATATGAAGCCGCTCAGCACGGCTCTTAATAATGATGACGCTGGGTTGATTTAACCTCTATAACTTGTTGCTTAGTCTAGGCACGCTGGGTAATTTACCCGGCCAAAATTAGACTCAGATTTTGACCCTGCAGTTAAACTCTATCCACGACTCTGGTGATCGAGTGAGATGGCAGAACATGACCGCCCACGCTTACCGGCATGGCACATGATGGATGGATGGAGTTCAATTCTGCTGTGGCCCCGGCTGATGCCTGATCAGCACCAAGACCAAAGTGGGAATGAAATTGCCCCTCTTACACCATCTCTGTTCATGAACGTATAATAGTGATAAGTGTCCACCAGGCTGTGTCACAAATGTTAATTCGGGTGCATACATCTGTGAAGAAGTGAAACCGTAAAGCGAATTCGCAGAATATGGCTTGCAGAAACATGCCTTCTGGAACACTGGTACACGATTTTTGAGGTATGTCGGCAAATCGATTTGCTCGCATTTACTAAACAACATAAGAGATTTTGGTTATAACTAGTCATACATTTAATTACCACCTAGGGTTCTGTAACAGATAGCTAGAATAGTTGTTGGAATTAAGAGAGAATGTTTGAATAATGTTAAATTTCTTTGTAGAATAGACATGAAGCCTCACTTTTCAAAACAGAAATAGCGAACAGGTAAATCTATTAATAGTTACTCCTGGCTGAGCAGCAAAGCTGATGAAATTCAAGGCTTTGCTGACAGACATGATATGAAAAACTTCTATGACTCACTGAAAGCGGTCTATGGTCCTACATCACCAGGCGCAGCTCCCCTCCTCAGTGCAGATGGGGGAACATTGGTCACCGATAAGAAAGACATCCTTCAGCGCTGGGCAGAACATTTCAGCAACATCTTAAATGCAACTTCCTTCTTCGATGATGAAACCATCAACTGCCTTCCTCAAGTTCCCATCAATGATACACTTGATGACCTGCCAACCATAGTGGAAGTAAACAAAGCCATCCAGCAACTCTCCAGCGGCAAGACACCTGATCCGGACTCCATCCCGGCAGAGATATACAAGGCAGGTGGGCCAGTCCTAACAGAGCAGCTTCACCAAGTCTTTACAAACATATGGGTAAACGAGACCATGCCACAAGATTTCAAAGACGCGTTAATAGTCCACCTTTACAAACGAACAGGAAACCGCCAATCCTGTGACAACCACCGAGGCATCTCCTTGCTTTCAATTGCAGGGAAGATACTCGCCAGAATTCTTCTCAATCGCCTCATGGCCCATCTCGATCAAGGTCTTCTTCCCGAGAGCCACTGTGGCTTCAGAAAAGAACATTGAACGGTTGACATTTTTTGCTGCAAGGCAGCTGCAAGAGAAATGTCAGGAACAGAGCTGCGAAATGTTCTCCACTTTCATTGACCTTACCAAGGCTTTTGATACAGTCAGCAGAGAAGGACTGTGGAAGATTATGGCAAAATATGGCTGTCCACGAAAGTTTGTCCTAATAGTGCGGCTATTTCATGATGGCATGCAGGCAAGAGTACAGGAAAATGGTGAACTGTCCGAGCCCTTTCCTGTCACCAATGGAGTGAAACAAGGATGTGTCCTGGTACAGACACAGTTCAGCCTCAAGTTTTCTGCTATGTTGACAATTGCATTCGAGAACGACGACA
Organism: Cepaea nemoralis; assembly: GCA_014155875.1. NCBI lineage: Eukaryota > Metazoa > Mollusca > Gastropoda > Stylommatophora > Helicidae > Cepaea > Cepaea nemoralis. The sequence continues at coordinate 224,881 of JACEFZ010010901.1, read as the reverse complement.
TTGGAATAGACATCAACTACCGTATGGATGGAAAGTTATTCAATCTCAGAAGGCTGAAAGCTAAAACCAAAATTGACAGCAACACGTCAGAGAGCTCCTGTTTGCTGATGATTGCGCTCTATACGCCAACTCAGAGGCGGACATGCAACATAATGTTTCAGCTTTCTCACATGCCTGTGCCAACTTTGGGCTCAATATCAATTTGGAGAAGACTGTAGTTATGTACCAGCCAGCTCCAGGGAATAATCACACTGTGCCGAATATCAAAGTGAATGGTCATAGACTAAGTGTTGTGGACAAATTCACCTATCTTGGCAGCACTGTGTCACAAGCTGCCACAATTGATGATGAAGTGAATGCAAGAATCTCCAAGGCCAGTGCGGCCTTTGGCAGACTGTACAAGAATGTATGGGACAGAAATAGAATAAACCTGCAAACAAAGCTGAAAGTCTACAAAGCAATTGTAATATCCACACTGCTATATGCTTGTGACACCTGGACTGTTTATCAGCGACACGCTAGGAAATTAAACCACTTCCACACAGTCTGCCTTAGGAAGTTACTGAAGATTAAATGGCAAGACAAGATCCAGACACTGAAGTCCTAGAAAGAGCGTCCATGCCCAGTATCCACACTCTACTAATGAAGAATCAGATTCACTGGGCTGGTCACTTGACTCGCATGCCAGATCACAGGCTCCCTAAACGAATATTTTACGGTGAGTTACGTTGTTGTTAGCGCTCCCAAGGTGGCCAGAGGAAATGCTTTAAAGACACTCTGAAAATCTCACTGAATGCTTTTGGAATTCATCATGACACCTGGGAGACTGCAGCCAGAGACCGAAATTCGTTTCGTGCATCATTACGCAAGGGTGCAGTCACTTGTGAGGCAACCAGGACTGCAAGAGCTGTGAAGAAAAGACAGGACAGAAAAACCACTGCAGGAAATCCTCCTCCAGAAACGTCAAGCAATCTTTGTGCACATTGTCAAAGAACATTTCGAGCCAAAATAGGCCATCTCAGAACTCACGGCTCCATACTTTCAACCCCACTGGATGAAATGAATGGTCATCATCATTCTTGATGGACAAACAACATTAATAGTTAACCTGCCGGTTTATTACTGCTGGCATTAGCTGACAATGAACAGAATGTAAACAAAGGCCAACATTAGTGTTTCAGTTAACATAAGAAGTTCCTAGTTGGTGTAAGTAACATCTAATGGTACATAAATAAAGAAGAGATCTCGAGAAGCTATACTAAATGGTTTCAGGCCTAATTTTGTTTCGTCCATCAAGTACATACGAGTAACTGTCAGGACTGTTCAGATATCAAATTATACGAGAAACGAGCCCCTGGTCGCTTGAAACTAGAGCATGAAGGTGAGGGGCTGGTTTCTCTTTGCAGTGAAACATACCATTGTTTCATCGCCGAACTAAAACCATAACCAAAGGTCTGGTTAAGAACCAAATACAAAGAAAATGAGAATAAATTATTGGATATACCCACAGTGCAACTGATATGGGTTAAAAAACACGCCTCAGATATCATCATTTTCGAGTTACACAGAGTGCCCTCTATTTCTATCCATCCATCCATCATGTGCCATACCGGTAAGCGTGGGCGGTCATGTTCTGCCATCTCACTCGATCACCAGAGTCGTGGATCAGTTCCGTGTTTCTGTCTCGACCATGCCACAAGGCCAAGCCATCCAGATACTTGTTTCTAGGTCTTCCCCTTGGTCTGTTTCCCTCGATCTTACCAGTTGTCACCAAGTTCTCCAAATCATTTCTTCTCATAACATGTCCAAAAAATTGTGACTGTCTACGTCTAATGTCTCTGATCAGTTTACGATCTTCATTTGTTTCTTGAAGGACTTGTTCATTGGTCTTTCTGGCTGTCCATGGTATTCTTTGCATTTTCCTCAGAAACCACATTTCTACAGCCATCAGATGTTTTTCAGCCTGGCTGCTCATTGTCCAAGCTTCACATCCATATAAAAGTACAGGTTCTATGTAGCACCTCAACACTCTTTTTCTCGTTTCAATTGACATCTTTTTATTGGTCAGTATGTTTTTTCATCTTGCTAAAGGCTACTTTTGCCATGGCGATTCTTGTTCTAATCTCTTCCAGGCATCTCCCATCAGATGTTATCACTGTTCCGAGATAATTGTACCTATTCACTTGTTGAAGAATATTCCCATTTACTTGCATATTACACTGTGGTATTTCCTTCTTCCTAGTGACGACCATAATCTGTGTCTTTTTACAATTTAATTCTAACCCTTGTTGTTCACTGTGTGTAACAACCGCATCTACTAAATTTTGCAGGTCCTGTTCATTGTCTGCAATTAAGACTGTATCATCTGCATATCTAATGTTATTGATGCATCGTCCCCCAATGTTGATTCCTTCCATATCTTCAATATTTCTGAAAATATTTTCACTGTACAGGGAAAACAGATCTGGAGACATTACACATCCCTGTCTCACACCTCTCTTAATAGGCTGATATTGGCTTATTTCATTATCAACTCTTATGGCAGCTTGTTGTTTCCAATATATGTTTTTTACAAGTCTAAGGTCTTTCCCATCAATTTGTAGATCTTCAAGCATCCTTATCATGTTGACATGTCTCACTTTATCAAAAGCCTTTGTGTAGTCAATAAAGCAAAGGTGTAGATCTTTGTTTACTTCTATAGAACGTTCGATTACGGTTCTCAGTATATACACAGCATTTACTGTACCCTTGCCTTCTACAAACCCACATTGTTCTTCTCCTATTTCAGGTTGTATTTTCCTCCTCACTCTTTGCATGATAATTCTTAGCAAAATCTTCGTGATGTGACTCATTATACTAATTGTTCGATGTTGATCACATTCCAAGGCTCCCGATTTCTTTGGGATTGCAATAAATACAGAATTACATAATTCATGAGGTATATTTCCAGTATCATATATTGTATTAAGCAGACTGGTAACTTTATCTATTCCATATTCTTCTAAAGCATTAATCATTTCTGTTGTGACGCTGTCTGGACCGGGGGTCTTGCCAGATTTCATATGATTAAGAGCATTCTGAACCTCCATCTTCAAAATTGTTGGCCTTCATTATTATTCTGAACATCATACTGTTCGTCTCTGTTATCGTCATAAGGTTTTTCATGTAATCTGACCATACATGTAAAATCTGTTCTTTTTCTATTATGACTCTTCCATCTTTTGTCTTTAGGCAGCCTGCTGATGTACGTGTTCTTTGATTAGTAAGCTCCTGAATTCTTTTGTGCATTAGTTTCGCATTTTTACTGTTGTGTTGTTTTTCAATTTCTCTGCAATTTTTCTCAAGCCATGTTTCTTTTGCCTCCTTACATAAGGTTCTGACTTTTCTGTGAATTTCTTCATATTTGGCAGGATTATTTTGTTCTGTCTTCTTGTTTCCATTAGTTGCAAAATTTCTTCAGTCATCCATGTCTTACGGCCCACTTTCTTTACTTTTGGAATAGTTTTTTTCTGCTGCACAACTGATTGAATTCTTCAGCATTTCCCATTGATCATCTACATCTTGAAATAGGATCTCTAGATCAGACAATAAATCAAATTTGTTCTTTACTTCTATGTTAAAATTATCTTGTATTTCTTTGTCAGTTTTCAATTTGCACAAGTCATATTTAGGGTTTCCTGCTGTATACTTGACTTTCTTTAACTTAACCCTCAATGTGCCAGTAATTAATCTGTGATCACTGTAACAGTCTGCATTTGGAACTGTTTTTACAACTGTTAACTCATTTCGAAACCTTTTGCTAATCAGGATGTAATCTATCTGGTTTTTAATCCTGCTGTCAGGACTCCCCCATGTCCATAATCTTCTAGGATGCTGTTTAAACCAGGTGTTTCCTACCACCATTTCTTGTTCTTTTGCCCATTCTACAAGTCTGTAACCTCTTTCATTTCTCTCTCCCAAACCATGGTTGCCTACACTGCATCCATCGCTTTGCTTTAATATTTTTGCGTTGAAATCACCCATTATGATATTTATTTCTGATTTTTTACAGTTCTTCAAAGCAGATTCAATGTCATTATAAAATTCCTCTATGCTTTCTTCACTGCTTTCACTTGTTGGGGCATATACTTGAATGACATTTATTTTAAAAGGTCTTCCGTTTAATTTTACTAATATAACTCTGTCTGACACAGCCCAGTATCCTTTGACAGAATTTGATGTTTGCTTATCTAACATAATGGCTACACCTCTTTGCTGTTCTTCTCCCCCAGAGTAAATAATCTTACAATCCTCTCCTGTCCTTATCCCTGCTCCTCTCCATCTCGTTTCCGATATTCCTAATATGTTAATCTTCTCTCTCTCCATTTCTTTTTTGATGTCTTCTAACTTTTCATCTGCATTCATTGTTCTAACATTCCAAGTACCTATTTTCAATGATATTAATCTTTTGCACCTAGTAGCCTGTTGACGGTCTGGAGTCACCTGGTGCGCATGACTATCCCTACCGGGCGAGGCTGCTCCTATGGAGCACCCATTTACGCCGTTTCTCTGATTATCGATAAGTGAACACAACATGATTTTCTTGGCATCTGTAAAGAAGGTAGTTTGTCATTGCTTTCCTTCCCAGCAGTGACCATACTGGTCAGTGACCGTAGCCATTGTCTCCTCAAAAAAGATATCCTCTGCCTACCGTCGTGAAGGTGGAGACCATACCTACAACTATCTGTCGGCTGCTCGCCATCTTCATATTTCTATCATGTCTGCATTAATAGACAGGTCCAGCCAATAAACCCTCTTGCCATTTAAGTTTTTGCTGGTTTAAAATCTCTTTTACTGTTCAGATTATTGTATGCTTACATATCTTTAATGTTCATTATATATGAATTATTCCAATTTCCAATTCCAATTCCAATTTTGAAAACAAAAATTCCAAATTCGGTCTCGTTCAACCTGCTTCCTCAGCGTCGGTTATTGTTGAGGTCCGTGGTTTTTGTGGGTTTATTCACCCTAATTCTTGTCTTGTGAGTCCTATCTCGGACTGGTTATGTTGGTTTGTGTCTGTGACGTCAGCTGGGGGATCAGTCGGCGGCTGTCCTTTGTGCATGTTTCCTCTTGTGGTTTTCTTTGTTGGTGCAGGCTCCTGGCTCGTCTGGCTTGGCTGGGTGCAGTCCTTATAAGGACTTTTTATTTGGTCTTTTTGTCTCCTTTTTTGTGTATTTTCTGTAGGAGCTTTTCGACGTTTCCATTTTCCTCCTTGCGCCTGTTTTCACTGTCGCGTTTGAGTATCTGCTGCCTTAAGTTTTCTTCCTCCGTGGTCAGCCATGGGACGATTTTACCGTCATCTATATAGTACTCGAAGTCGGTCTCACAGTCGTAGTGTAAGACTGGGTATTCCATCGGTTTCCCCCGGAGTTTCTTAGGCTTCTTCTTTTCTTTTTCTTCCCAGCGCCTTCTGAATTCCTCGCGCTTGAGTTCCTCCTTGCTAACTGGGTATTCTGTGCCTCCTTCAGAGATCCGACGGGATAGTGGTTCCCTCTTGGGCGTTGTGGTTGGGCTGCTGGCTTTAGCTTGCGGTTCAGGCTCGGTCTCTTGGTTTTCATCTTGCGGTTTCTCTGTGAGTTCTTGTATGGCTTCTGTTGGTTTGTTTTGAAAGAGTTCCATTTCAGCTCTATGCAATTCTCTTTCGGTCTTGATCATTTGTAGGATTTCTTCGTTCTCCTTCTTCATCTCGGCCATGCGCTCCATCTCTTGTTTGATGTTTTTCTGAATCTCCTTCATTTCAACAAGCAGTTTTTCATTGTCGCTGGTTTGTGGCTGTGATAGGAGTAGCTTGATTTGCTTCTTTAGCTCGTCTATTTGGCTTTGCAGTTGTGCTCTTTCCGCTTGTGAGCAACCCATGGCTGTCTCGCACCTCCGCATTGCTTCGTTGTATGGTGTCCTTGTGGTGATGGCTGTCTTCAAGACGTCTCTCTGTCGTTGTAGGTACGGACAGCCCAAGTATCTTGCTCCATGCTTGCCCAGGCAGTTGGCGCACTTTCTTCTGTTGTTAGGCGCTCGGAAGTCCGTGTCCAGCTGGCCAGCGGACACTCCTTGAAGGCGTGGTGATCGGCGCAGTAACGGCAGATTTCTGTCTTACTGCGACATATTGCTCTGCTGTGGCCGGCCCTCTGACATCTGGAACATTGAGTGATTCTTGGGATGAATCTCTCTGGCTGCTGCATTCTCTTGTTGATTGATACTGTGGTCGGCATCTCGCTGCCCTCCGATGTCACCCACGCCAAGGTTGTGGGTATCTTGGAGTAGGTGAGGAGCCGCTCCGCCTTCAAGAATCGGATGTGAAGATTCTCTTCTCGTAGCTGCTTCAGGATTTCTTCATCTGTCAGCTCCACTTGGATCCGCTTGACAACCCATCGGACTGTTTTTGAGTCGGTGTTTCCGACTCTGGTGTCTTTCTCCTCCTTCTTCTCTGCTGTCTTGATTCTTGTACTGTGTTGGGCTGTCGATCTTCTCCCTCGTGGTAGCTTCAGTAATAGCTGTAGTATCAGGCTCTTTGATGCAGCTAGCAGGTAGGCTCTCCACGTTGTTCTTCTTGTTGTCGGCTCCCACGCTGCACACCTTGGCTACAGCGTGTTTCTTGTTGTTGAACTTTCGACGTGGCATTTTCCCGCTTATCACGCTTCTTGACAGGATAAGGCGACTTGACTTGTTAGCGCTCGCAGTGCGAATGACGACGCCACGCGATTTCAATTTATGTCTTCCCTTCATTAAAAATATGTTTACCTCTATGCCTTATCACTTCCTGCCGCACCATTCTCTTCGGGCAATGGTGATGTATCTCTTCTTCCACACTATATAAACGATCCCAAGGAATCCTGGCCACATCTGCTTATCCTGCACCACTACACCACCCAGAGGTGCAGATTCAGTCAATTTGTCTGCTTGCTCATGTGACAGGTTGATGCAATAGATACGACCTATTTAAGAATGTTTAATTGACACATTCCACTCTGGACGAAGCATACCTGCCTTCACCCTGCTCAGCATGCTCAGTGAGTGCGTTACATCCACAACATGTGTGTGATGTTTATTTTTCAACCAGCAAAACACCGCAGTGACTGGTTCTACCTCCATTTTCACACTAGGTTTTGTGGAATCATATGCCAGGCTCTCCTGCACTAAACTGTTAGTTAGTTAGTCAGTCAGTCAGTCAGTCAGTCAGTCAGTCAGTCAGTCAGTCAGTTAGTTAGTTAGTTAGTTAGTTAGTTAGTTAGTTAGTTAGTCGACAGATCATCCTCATTGCACATCGAACCATTCAGTCCATAAGTGCTCGGATCCCCTCCTCAGCAAATCCCGCAGCGTGTAGCGGCTAACGACACCAGTTCTGTGTTGGTTTATCAATCTTCTTTGGCTTCCTGCTAGTGTTCTTGTTTGGCCACACCTCTTTTAATTTGCTGTTCTCGCAGTCTGGCCATGGTTGTAGATTCACAGTCATCACTTGGTTCTCGCAAAGTCTTACTTCTCGTAGAGCATTCAGAATGTCAGCCTGGTCCATGGCGCGTCCGCCCTCCACAGTAGCCTTACCTGCAAGCTTGTCAGCCCGCCCATTTCCTTGTACTCCCGCATGCCCTGGCACGAAGATGAAACTAATCTTTGCCAGCCGAGACCACTCCAGAGACAGCAACCATTCTCTTTGGATCCACCCTGTCTCTATCCTCTTGAGCATGCTCATTGAGTCGCTAAGAAAACATGCCCTAGTGAATGTCTGTGTTTCGAGCCATGTTATTGCTTTGCTTACTACCACAACTTCCATAGTCAGGATACTTGAGGTCTTAGCAAAAGCACCAGAGTCCTCCTTTACAATTTTCCCTCCGGCCTGACCCTTAAAGGCCCATGAGCTTCTCACATGTCGGACGACCGACCCATCTGTGTAGATGACCGCGTCACCGTCTAGCGAATTCTCGAAAATCAACGCTTGTACTTCAGCTTCAACAGCAGCCGGATTTTCTTGTGTGCATTTTCTGTCTAGTTGGATGCAAACTGAAAAGGACGTGCAGAAATCTGTTGGCACTTGTACACACTCCTCGCTAGGTTATAAGTCCATCCAGGCACTTCTTGTGCCTCTTAATTCATACCCATCCTTGTAAACGAGCTAGGGATTGGAGAGACTGATGAGTGTAGCTGTACAATTTGGGAAATGATAGCTAAGTAAACATTTGCTGCAAGAGCGTCCAACATATGGAGAACGGAGAACATTCTTTGGCTACACAAGTTCCGCTTAAGAACATACAGAGAGACTTCAAAAACTGTCAAGATTAATGTTGTTTTGTTTTAATGAATTAATGTTTGACATCTGAATGCACATAAAGGTGACTAAGATTTCTCACAGGAAAAATATAATATCTTCAATCAATCAGGTGCCGTCTCCACAATGAAGATTGGTTGCAATGGATCTCCAACACTGTCTGTCTCTCACCTTGAGTGTACATTCTGTCAGGCTGATGTTCGTCCATCTCTTGATGTTTTTTGTTATCCCCCCACTTGTACCTTTGTCTACCTCTTGCCCTCAACCTTGCCTTCCAGTATGGTTTTTATAAGAGTATCTTGTCTTTCAACGTGGCCAAAATATTTCACTTGTCTCCTCTTTATTTCTTTCATCAACTCTCTCTTCATTCCCATTAGTTGGTCGTGCGTCGAAGTACACTTGTTCCTGCAGCGGTCATTTGGAGGCGACAGGTTCGATCCCGGTTGGTAACTATTTCAAATTTTATGTTGTCTAGTGCGTCTTCTAATCTCTATTTCCTTCTTCTTCCGTGAGCGCCAAATAATACTATGTGTGTCTATTTACTGTCACTAAGTTCTCCAGTCCATTTCTTCTCATAACATGTACAAAACATTTTGACTGTCTACGTCTAATTTCTCTAATCAATCTACGATTTTCATTTGTCTCTTGTAGTACTTCGTCATTGGTTTTTCTATATCTGTCCATGCAAAGAATACCATGATGGCTTGGCCACATGGCATGGACGAGACAGCACTGAGCTGATCCACGACTCTGGTGATCGAGTGAAATGGCGAATCATGACCGCCCACGCTTTCCGGCATGGCACATGATTGATTTGATTGTGTCTATTTATGTAATCGACTTAGTGGCCTCAACGGTTCTCCCATTTAATTCTTCATTCCCAGTTTTTCTGCATTTGATTGTTTTTGTTTCCATGAAATACGACATATTCGTCTGTATATCCACATCTCCAGGGCTTCTATGCGACTTTCTAGTTGCTTGTTCAATGTCCAGGCTTCCGCGCCAAACAGTAGCGTTGAATATACGTAGCATTTGACAATTCTCATTTGTAATGTGTTAATCTCTCTAGATGTTAATACTGATTTCATTCATGCCCATGTTATTGTTTCGGTAATGAAATGCTGTTGACCATTTGCGAGTATCTCCGAGTTTTGTAGTTGTTGGAATCATGGTGGCGTGTTTATGCTGACTACTGGACTAAAACACTGTCTCAGTTTTGGTAAAGTTGAATATTTTACTGCATCATTTATGTATCGTTTAATGGTGTTGAATATCATCACACTATCTCGGGGGGGGGGGGGGGGGGTAATCGGTGACCAAGCAGCCCGGCTCACATATCCGAAAGTTGTACGATTGTATTGTACTTTCATTTTCGTACCGTATAATTCAGCATCTTTAGCACACCTATTTTTCCCTGTCAATAATTATTAATGAATGTTTGTAGCTTATTATTTAATATTAAATTAATATTTAGTGTATTCCCTTCTCAATGTTTCTGATCCATACGGACAGTAGTACTAGTACTACTACTACTAGTACTAGTACTGTTTACTTTACTGTTTTAATGTTTTACTTGAACAGTCTGTTGTTTAATTTAATTAATTTGACTTCCACAACCAATTGCTATGAAATTCCTCTTGTCTTATGCATTCTTATTTTAATATCTTTATATGTTGACCCATCTTTGACTACATTGCTACCTAAATAACTGTATTTCTACCCCTTGAAGTGGAAGTTTCACCAAGGGAGATCAGGTTATCGTTTGTTTGATTTATTCTCATTATCTTTGTCTTTCCCTTTGAATTTTTAGACTTAACTATTGTGACCTTCTATCCGATGTGTTTAACTAAATCCTGCATCTCATTTCAATGTGTGGGACAAGAAGGCAGTGTCATCAATGAAGTCTAGATCATCGAGCTTCAATGTACAAGCTGACAATAGTGGGACCAAATGTAGTCATTGTCAAATGTAGGCATGCTCACAACTTTCATGTTAGAAGCTCACAAAGTAATAATATTCTTATTCCTAAGCAACCATTTAGAGGGAACATTGATGACAAGATGCTCTTGCTTTTCTCTTCAGTGAAGACTATTGGTTGCATCGAAGGGGGGAATATATACAACAAAGAATGGCTGATGCTAACTATAAGTATTGCATCAACTTTAATGTGTGTATGTTGTGTAACACAAGTAATATTACAATAATTATTTCCAAAAAGTTGTCATGTATTGTTATGTTATTTTTGTCATGATAAACTGATATTAATAAACTGTGATAGATTCCTTGACTCAAATTCTTAAACATACTTGAGGAATAACATATTCACAATCATGTCTTGAAGTAATCATAAGACATTTTGTATCATTAATCATCTTGAAAAACAAAATATCAAATGCATTTATATAGTTTATGTTTGCATACAAATGTAACTTATCAATCCTATCAGACTGACTGTAGACATAAGATGGAGCATAAACTACCATCAAGTGTCGAGATAGAACAACCTGAAGTCTGTGCAGCTCAAGGTAAGATCAAGTGGAATATAACGTAACAGTTAGTTGAATATTATTTACAGGATGTTGCAGTTAACCCCAGCATGTATTGGCTGTTTGCGATTTACTAGATAATTATACATTTAGGACTTCACCATTGCTTTCTGAATTGTTAAAGCATTACACCATCAAAATCAACACAATTGCAGGATGTAAATCTACTCAGACACTGGGTAAAATAAGGTCATAGGTGTGACCAAGTATCCACTGGGATCAGTGCACAAATCTGCGGTGGAGCAGAGCAGGGCATGCTCTTGATCTGACAATTTGGAAATTTCTATCAAAGGCAGATGTGAAAGACTCTCATGTGAATATGGAGGATAAGGGAAAACCACCACATCATCTTCCCAAGACAAGTTTAAAACAGCAACATGGAATGTCAGGACATAGTTGAGATGCAAAATAAATGAAACATATGAGGATTAATATCCTAGACATGAGTGAGATGAAATGGAGTAGATATGGTTAAATAATAACAAACACACAATAATTTGTTCATAAATTAATACTTACAGGAAATGGAGTAGGTCTAATGTTTGATGAGGAAACGGCTAAATCAATTAATGGTTATTTGAATAAATCAGATAGTTATTATTGTCAGATTCAGAGTCAAGCCAAGAGATATAAATATTATTCAAATGTAGGTACCAAAAACAAGCAGTAGTGACGTGAAGTTACAAACATTTTATGACTAAGCAGAAATTGTGATGGATTGGGGGGGGGGGGGGGGCACATTTAAACATGATTCAGAAGCCAGTACCTTTTATCAGCAGCCAGCATATGCATTTTTTTACATGGCTAAGAAAAATATGAATCAATCTCTGATAAAGTTACATATTTTGAAATGAGCCATTAAGTGTCCTTCTTTGAAGGCCTAGTCAAAGGTATCACTGTTATAACACTTAAGTTATTCACACATCTCTAGAGCTTTAAAGTGGATGGAACTTGTTGCATCTTTCAGTGGCACAATAAAAAGAAATGTCTCCTTCACTTTCCTTATGTTGATGGGTGGGTGCGGGATATGTGGGTGTGAGTGGTTGAGGGATGAGTACACGGGTGGGGGATGTGTGGGTGTGGGGATGTTTATGGGTGGCGTATGTGTGGGTTGGTGGGGGAATATGTGGTTGAGGGATGCATGGATGGGGGATGGGTGATTGGGAGTGTGTAGGTGGATGGGTGGAGGATGTGTGGGTGGGTGAGTGTGTGTTGGATGGGTGTGGTGTGTATGTGGGTGGAGTATGTGTGTGGGTTGGAGATGTGTGTAGGGGTGGGTGCATAATGTGTGTGTGGGTGGGGGGGGGGAGAATGTGTGGGTGGGGGGTGTGTTGGCAGGGGATGTTTGTGTTGGTGGAGGAATGTGTGTTTGGCTGAGTAGTTGGGGGTGTGTGGGTAGGTAGAGGATGTGGGGGAGTGTGTGTGTGGTAGGGGAGATGTGTGTATTGGGGGATGTGGGGTTGGGTGAGTGAGTGGAGGCATATATGTATGCCCGGGGTGTGTGCATGGTTGGGGGGGGGAGGTGTGGGTGGGGAATATGTGTGTGTGTGGTGGATGTGTGGTGGTCAGGGGATGTGTGGGTTGGTAGGAGATATGTCTCATAACATAGTAATATGCATTGTTTATGTTTACAACATTCATTTGACAATGTTTTTTCCTATGTAAATGCATCATGCACTATTAATGAATGAAAGCTGAGTGACTGGAAGGGCCGAAGTAAGACGGGCCTGCATGCCCAATTTGTAACCCTTCTAAAATAAAGATCAATCTATCAATTATTCAATCAATCAATCAATCATTCCTTTCTCTGATAAAATGAATAGTTAGTATTAACGCCTCATCATCATATCTATCTGCATCTCTATCATGTGAGATACTGGCATATGATTTTCCTTTATTTCAATATCAAATCTTCATTAATATATGACACTGTAAAAACACAAGACAAATGCCTTCTCGTACGACAACACTGGTCAAGACACCATAAGCAAGATCAGAAGAAGAAAACTAACTTCCTCCTGCAGGAGACAAGAAAGATGGTTGCAGCCACCATGGTGGAATGGAGAGGTCGAGAAGGCATGGCTGGGAAAGAGGCAGGCTGTCAAAGACTGGCAAAAGGCCAGAAAGGCTAACATGCCACAGGTTGAATTGGCGAACCTGAAGACTGAGGTCGATAGGACGACGACGTTTTTCAAATCCTGCGCCAGACAGGCCAAGGCCGAGAAATGGGATGAGTTCTGCAGGAAGGTGTGCTCCAAGCGATCTCTTACGACATTCTGGCGCCTCCACAATAGCATGAATGGTGCTGCACAACGTAGGGGTATTCCAGACTTTCAAGGCACAGACCTCGCATGGAAAAGTCGGATGCGGATAAAGGTAAGGCCCTTCTTGCACGCTACATAGAACAGACTGACCAGAAAGACGAGCCCGCCAGACAGAGGACCACAACGACACTCTCTCAGTTGTGCGAGGGGGTCGGGACAGACGAAGAATGGATAATCACAACTGAGATATTGCGTGCTATGCTCAAGAAATCACCTAACACCGCCCCAGGCCCAGACGGCATCCGATATGGTGACCTACTGGTGATATCAGATGGTGACATGGAAGAACTGGCCAGAGAATTCAACACCAGTATCCAGAGGGGTCAGGTCAAAGAAGAATGGCTACACAGCTACTTGCTGCCGCTGCCAAAACCGAACAAAGACCATTCCAAGATAAGCGGCTACAGAATCATTACGATGCAGAATACTGTTGGCAAGCTACTGGAGAAAATTGTAGCACACAGACTTGCTTGGGACTTGGAACAGCTCGGCTGCTTCCCGCCCACACTTGGAGGATACAGATGCAACAAAGAGTCATGGCTGAATGCGGTGGTCTTTGCTCAAGATGTTTACGAAGGATTTTCAGGTCAGAGAAGAGACATGTGCGGCCGCCATAGACTTAGAGGACGCATATAACAGAGTATCTTTCGAGCACTTGACACAAACCCTCCTCAGACTGAAAGTGCACCCTCACCTTGTACGATGGATAGCTGCAGTTCTGCTCCAAAGGAAGGTGGTGCTAAGATGCGGGAGTTGGTCTTCTGAGCCGATAACGATACGTCCAGGATTGCCGCAGGGTTCACCACTGTCACCAGTACTATTCAACGTGTATACGGTGCCGATCACTGAACAACAGTTGGACGGGAGGGGTAGGACTCTGTCATTCATTGACGACATCCTCGTGTATCGACAGGGTCGAGATAGACAGGCGGTTGCCAATGATATGCAGGGCGAACTAGATCGAATTTCCTCATGGTGTGCTGATGCCGATGCCCTTGTCAACCCTGCAAAGGCAACGGTTACATGGTTCTCACTAAACAACCATATTGTGAAAACAGACCTGCCGGCAGTAAGAATGGATGGGAGCAGTTTGAGTAGAACCTAGTCGATGACATACCTTGGCGTGAGGCTTGATCGTAGCCTGTCCTTCAGAGATCATGTCGATTATGTCATAACAAAGGCTCGAAAAGGTTTGTCAGCAATGAGAGTCATGGCGACTGCCAATATCGAGCAAAGACTGCTAATACTTCTGTTCCAAGGACTTGTACTTTCACGCATCGAGTATGCCCTGGCCATCCTCACTGTCAGCCCTACACAGATTGGAAGACTCGAAAAGGTACAAAACGAAGCCATGCGCATCATTTTGGGCTGCACGAGAGACACCAGCTGTGTAGCAATGAGATACCTCCTTGACTTCCCGACAATGGAACACAGGATCAAGATCTGGAGAGCTCGTGCATACTTAAAAATAAGTGCAGATGAGCAGCACCCTCTGCATGACGCTATTTCAGAGAAAAGGGTGACAGGCTAAAGAGGGGCAAATCATGGATGGGTCGGGCGGAAGATGTCGTCAGACAGGTCTGCAGTCTTACCAGTATCAACCCCGGCAAGGAATGGGTGCCGGTGCCTCCAGCCTTTAAGTGCACTTTCTCCTGCATTATCACACTCGACAGACGGTGCAGAGAGCAGAACCCTGCCGCTGTCAATGCAGAGGTTAACGCGCTCATCTATGAACACTCAGATAGCCCCGAAGTGCTCATCTATACAGATGGATCTGTTGTAAAGCAGCAGAGAAGTGCGTGGGCATTTACAGCCCGTTCAGCGGGCCGAACCGTTCAAGAATCCAGTGGTGCCCACTCTATGACCACGAGCAGCATGACGATGGAGGTGATGGCAGTTACACAGGCTTTCATATGGCTGGAATCACAGCATTATACCAACGTGTATGTACTAAGTGATTCAATGAGCATGATTCAGAAGGTCGAAGCTGGATCTGTACGTAGACAGTGGACTGAATCGCTGCGGAAGTCTGTTGTCCGTAAAGTCACCTTCATCTTCGTCCCGGGACATGCGGGAGTCGAGGGAAATGAACGAGCTGACAAACTGGCTGGCTCTGCACCCCCTGTAGATGGCCAGCCCATGGATCGTGCCGATGTTATTAACGTCCTTAAAGATTTGGCGAGAACAGAGGATTTTGACGTCAGTGATTCCACATCGCTGTCCAGGATGAAAGACCTGGGAGTAAGAATCGGCACAGCCAGACGCGAGAGGTACATCGGGAAAACAAAGTGCCTCGTCAACCAACACAGAACTGGCACTATTAGCCACCGGACGCTGATGCATATGCTGGGGGGAGGATCTGAGCACCTATGGAAATGTCCGGAGTGCAACGAAGATACCCCAACTGATAACTGATAACTGTAAAAACAATTAATTCTCTGTGTTTTTTCTAAACACTTTTTTAAAAATCAATCCCATTAAGCTTGCTCTTTGCTCTTCTGATCTTGGGTTTAGCATATGGGGTTAAATCCCCTTAACCCACCAATGCTGGCCCATTCCCACAGCAGCCTGCCAATTCACACAGTGCGGTTGAAATTTCCCTGACCTGCTGTGCTAAACTGGTGAGGTACAAGTCGGCATTTTGTTTCATGCCAAATTGTTTGCCGTTGTCATACAACCTTGCAGCTCCCAACTATGTGTTTAATTTGAGATATTTTCAAGCATAGGAACCAGACCGCATTCACTTTATGTGCTGGCAGTTCTACTTGCACAATGTTTCATCATAGAATTTCAAGCTCCAAATGCCAATTTTTAGTTGTCTTTTAGTTAGCTGCTCATTCCTCCTTTATTCCTTATCTTGTCCATCTTGATTGTAGACTGAGAGAATCTTTCTGGCATGACTGTGGTGTTCTATTTAAATAGGTTTCAGAATGAAATCTGTGACAAAAGCTTGCGGTAACATCCAAGAAATCAAAATCAAATCAACTTTATTAGGGTCACAAATTGGGCGCACAGGCCCGTCTTACATTCGGCCCTTCCAATCACTCGTCTTTCATTCATCAAGAGCATTATACATTTACATAGGAAGAAAGATAAACATTGTGAAATGAATGTTGTAAACATAAACAAGGCAAATTACCATGTTATGAGGCCCACCTCCCACCTACCCATACATCACACCACCCACACACACACCCCCCCTACCCACACACATGCACACCAAGGGACACATACATACCCCACCAACCGACCCATCCCCCTTCTGCACATCCCCCACCCACACACTCTCCCCTCACCTGTTCCCCCAACCAAAACACACTCGCCACCCACAAACATTCCAGAATGTTAACAAAGCACTCTCAGGTCTACATCTGCCTAAAGTTCTAGGTTCCAATATTCTTTATAGCAGTGGTTTGTCCTGCATCTGCAAAAGACATCCAATTTCCATAATTCCAGTATAATCTGGATATGTCTTTATCCCTGATATTATGTCAGGTTTTTGTGCAACAGTTCATTAATTTCTGGTAATCATCAGGAGGTTGTATCTTTACCCATCAGACATCAGCCTAGATCATACCTGAACTGAGATCATACATCAGCTGTAGGTCAGCATGGCTGAATGGATAAGAATGGGTGTTCTTAAACTTTCGGTGTGCTGATCCCAGGCTATGGGGTTCAACCCCTACACCAGTCAATTGGACTAAAATGGTGACCTATTGTCCTTGACTTGGGGACGTAAATTACAAGTACATCTGAGGTTGGTGTGGATTCACCTGATGGTAAGGGACACTGTTAATAGGTAAAGTAAATCCATACACAAAATTCAGTACATCACTACTAGAAGTAGTTTGTATGGACTACATTTGAGTTCAAATCGAGCGAAGACAATAAAAAAAAAAACATCAGCCTAGATCAAACATCAGGTTAGATCCTACAACAGCTTATATCAACATGAACTTAAATCATGAATCAGCTTATATCACCTTTAACTTATATCATACATCAGCTTGGTGATCAGCCACAGGAGTCTCTGTGGTGAAGTGGTCAAGCCGTATGACTCGGGCTCCGAAGGTGTGGGTTCGATTCCAGGCCGCGTCCTTTGGTTCACGAGTGAAATTTTTCGGAGACTCCTGTGGGTTATCACTAGAGCTACAGAGTTTATGCTTTTTGCGGTGCTTTCTACACTGCAGGAAGAGACCGAGCAATATGGGATAAAACCCGTTGCAATGAAGTTGACCCTGTCAACTTTTAAGCAACTTTTTTTTAAAAAATACATCAGCCTAGATCATACATAAGCCTAGATCAGAGATTCTCAAACCATGGGCCAATTGTGGCCCACCAGCTGTCAGTAAGTGGCACGTGAGCCTCGTTATTTAATATATTTTAATAATTTCAGAAATGGACTCGGAGTGCCCCGTCAGCGTTTCGCAACAAAACGTTATAAAGTTCCCATATCCCAGCCCTTTCAACCAATCAGAGTGTGCAAGGCGCCATGTTGTCGTCTGTTACAACTGTTTAACAGAGTCTGTAGTATTGTGTTGAAATTATATTTTTGTCAAATAAAAATTTACCGTTAAAGCCTATAAACTGAGTGTGAGAAATCTAAAATCAAACAATGATAGAAAGCGAAAATGTGAAAACGTTGCTTGTCATTAATTCAACGAAAATTGGATGAAGAAATGTTATGTTTGTGCCTAGCCGTAATGGTAAACCAGTTTGCTTAATCTTCGGATTTTGTGTTTCTGTTACAAAACAATTTAATCTGGAACGACACTTCACGGCCTCACATTAAGACAATAAATGCTCAATATCCGATCAATTTGGAGTAGAGAAAAGATTTCATAGCTAAAAAAGAAAGTTCTCTGACCAGGCAGCAGTCATTTTTCACCAAGGCTAACGAACAGAGCAAGAGTGCTGTTGTTGCATCATACAAAATCGTTCTTCTGTTGGCTCGCAAAAAGAAGCCATTAGAAGAAATAAATCAAGCCTTCTCTTAAAATTGCTGCTAGAATGCTTGGTGATAAAAATTGTGAAACAAAATTTGATCAGATTCCTTTGTCTAATAATGCTATGGCCAGGTGAGTTGAAGAATTAGCCAATGATGTTCATCGTCAAGTAGCAGCATATTATCAACAATTGTAAAAAAAAAAATTTTTTATTTGCAATGGATGAATCCACTGACATTTCTGACACAGCTCAGGTTGCAGTTTTTGTTCGAGCAATAAACGATAATTTTGAAGTCATTGAAGAACTTCTAGGACTTAAATCGATGCATGCAACTACCAAAGGGGCTGATCTGTTTGATACTCTGAAGTTGTGTGTAGAGGAAAAACAACATAGAATGGACCAAATTGGACAGTCTATGCACCGACTGTGCTCCGGCTTTGACAGGTAAAAAGTCTGGATGTCTAGCATTATTGGAACGGTTTCTTGGCTGCACTATATTAAAATACCATTGTATCATTCACCGAATGTTGGGCGGTGCTTACCAAACCCGACAGCCCACATTGTGCCAGCAGCTTTGGGCGGAAGAGCGAAATTGGGAGGGTACACGCCTTATCCTGGTGTGAGGAAATGTAGCCTAAAGACTAAATGTCATGGCAGGGCAGACCAGGCCCTAAGCCTTGGTTGGTAACTGGTTTAGGATCAAAGCCCCAACAGGTGGACAGTTAGAGCATTGCTTTGCTGATACGGCAGCTTCTGCAGCTTGTCTTATTCCAGACGTATTGGTGTTACCTTTCCTCCTGAGTAAACTAGACAGGCCGAGCGAGGGATCATGCTGCTTGGGCAACACATGGTCTCTAAATTCAGCCCAGGCTTTGTGTTATGGAGAGATAACTCCATTTTAAAAACTATCGTCTGTCAAGACGGCAAGGTGCCAGTCATTCACAAAGAAGCTCTGTGTGGAAAGACAGTAAATGTGAAACATGTCATGGATGTTGTTCTGAGATATGTGAGCAAAATTCAAAGTATGGCACAGAAAAGGCATGAGTTCAGACAGTTTCTATCAGACCTGAACGAGGAATACGGGGAGTTACTGTTACGTTTCTGGGCACTGAAAAATATTGTCTATCTGTTTCTGTCTGAAATAAATGAATTGTCTACAGAACGGGAATGTCTGCTGAACTGTGACTGACTTAATGACCTGGCATTTTTGATGGACATCACGTCTCATTTAAACTCTTTAAATGCAAGGATCCAGGGTAAAAACAAATTATTCACAAATTTGTGCGATGACATTCTTCATTTAAAATGAGACTTCGACAGCTTATAGTACAGCTGACTGAAGGGACTTTAGAGGTGTTTCCAACTCTGAAGACACTTTTGGTGGAAAAGAAATGTGACTTGTTACAGTGCAAAGTAAAAGTTGAAAGTTTTCTGGATATCTTTCAGTCGAGATTTCAAGAGTTTACAATAGAGTAGGATAATGTTGCCCTCTTCATAAATCCATTTGTATTTCATGATGCCAAGCTCTATCAATTACAGCAAAACCTTCAGCACGAAGTTAATTGATTTGAAATGCAATTCTGCATTGACATGTAAATTTCTTCAGCTGCCTGCTTCACCTTCAGCTGATCATATGATTTCATTCTGGTGACTATTGCCTGTCGAACAATTTTAACACTTGTGTTCATTCGCCCAGAGATACATTTGTTGCTTTGGTTCGAATTACAGATGCAAGCAATCATTTTCCACAATGACCGTAATAAAAAACAAGCAACGTTCCAGGCTAGTTTAGTTAAGTCAACAGATCAACATCACGGCACACGGGTGTAACCCATAAGTGCCCCGTTCTACTCCTAACTCAAGCTTGAGTCTGGATAATCTCAGTTCAGTGCACGAACTCCGTAGCACCGGCGTGGATCCTGAAATACTTTGGGTAGATTTGTAACTAAATATTTTGCCTGGGCAGAACCATTAAGCTACTCTTTTTTTATTTCCAACTGAAAAAGGGATTGTTTGCATGTGCAACAATACACATGGGCATCCGATCTCACTACCCAGAGACCAGGGGAAATTTTTTTACTAGAAGTCTACGTGAAAAAATCCTGGCCCTCAACGGGACTTGAACCCAGTACCTCTAGCACTCGAGGTGGACACCTCAAGACCACTCAGTTCCCCCCCCCCCCCCCCACTCACACACACACTCCACCCCACCCCACCCAAGTTAATAGGTATCTTTGGTAATAGAATATATCTCATAATAAGGTTTGCAAAATATATAAATAGGACTGGCCTATATAAACAGCTTAGAGCAGAGTTTTTCATCCGGGGTTCTGCGAGTGGCAGCCAGGAGTTCTGCCAAAACAGACAGAAATCACCTAAATGCAACATTTCTGCCCATCTGTTTTATTACATAAAGTAGGACAGACACTTGAATCATCGTACAGAGTTCCTTGAGCAAGTAAACAATTGTGTAATGATCTGAGATCAGCTCGATTAACACCTTGACCAGGGAATTCTTCTGAGCTGGGGATAATATTTTCATAATTAACATGGGGCTTCTATGCATTTCTCACTGACAGCAACCTAGCTGCGCTTATGACTTTGGGCTTGACAGATTTATGCCCAAACATTGATAACCTGGCATCTGAACTTAAGTAACTGGTTATGAAGAACAGTTACAATTGTAAATGAATTACATTAATAGCGATTTTCTAAACTGTTTTAAAATTTATTGTTAAATGAACTTTTGATTTTAAACCAAAATATGACCGCAGTGTAGTACTGACACTGACTGCCTTTAAAGTTTTAGAATTTTGTTGACAAAAGTTAGGAAAGGTAAGAATGATATTGCATGACTTTTATAATTTTATAACTTTGTGGCCCACTTAACTACCAAAAATAGTAGACATGGCCCTCTGCTTGAAAAGCTTGGGAACTACTGGCCTAGATCATACATTAGTTTGTCATCATGAATTTAGATCATACATCAGCCTAGATTATACTTAGCCTAGAGTACACATCAGCCTAGATCATATATCAGCTTTTATCATCTTGAACTTAGATCATGCATCAGCCTAGATCATAAATCAGATTATATCATACATCAGCATTTATCATCATGATCTTAGATGATAAATCAGTGTCATGTATCTACTTGTACTTAAACATAGATAAAGGTCTATGACAAGTTATATTACTCTTTCGTCCAAACACTCAACACAGAGCCAAGCTCGTAACTCGTTCCAAAGTGGAACGTTTAAAAGAATGATATCGAGCTTCACAAATTCCACAGGGGTTGCTTGCTACACAAAAGCCATCCCGACTTAACACACTCATGTCGGAACACAATATTATTAGTGAAGTTTTTTACCGAGTCATTTATGTGCAAACATTCACGTTCGTGCCCAATCTCGCCATAGCACTCAAAAGGCATACACTGTCTCATTCAGTCAGAGCACGCAAGGTGTCTCACAGTTGTATCACCGGTACTCTAACGATCATACTGCAAAGCAGTCTCAGTAGCTTTCATACTTCTAATATCAACAGTCTACTTTCAAACAGGTCTGTCTCCGTCGCTAGTCTCATACCGTCTGTCATAAACTCGGTCCGGTCTCTCCCTGTCACGGGTTCTCTCATCCAGTGATTCATGCTTGACCCGCCTTAGTCCGTCCGTCTCGGGTCTGTCCTTAGTTACAGGCTCACCTGTCCTTAACCCTTTGGCATCTGTCAACAGTCGCAACCTGCCCCAGTACTTCTACCTACCTGTCTCATACTGATGTCCCTGTTGGCTGGCTGTCTTCTCTCTATACTGTCCTGTCAATACTGTCTATTGTGTCTCTAGTGGGGTTAGCTCTCTGACAATCAACCTAGATAATACATCAGGTTTTATCATCGTGAACTTGGATCAAACATCAACTTATATCATTATGAACTTAGATCATACATCAGTATAGATCATACATGAGCACATTAATCGTTTTTCTTCTCCATCTTTCATTCACTTAAAATTGATTGACTATAGCTGCAATGTGTGCCCGTTTGATCACACATCTGTTCATAATTAATACCTGGTATATTCATGAGGATATTAATGATTAACTTTGGTGTGTTTCAGAAATACACTCTTGGTCTCCAAAGAGTCCTTACCACTCCACACAAGAGTATTCACAAAAGTGGACATATGACAGCATTGTCTTAAGTTTGTGAAAGAAGAGCTATCAGATTTTCTGTGTGAGGACAGGAGTCACAGATTCAGTAAAATGGTAGACATATCTGGGGGTAGAAGCATTCAAGAAATGACAGAACACAGCAGCTCAGAATCAAGAATGGTAGAGAACAGTTGTAAGGCATCAGTAAAAGAGGAAAATTGTTGTCAAATGTCCGAAAATGTGTCTTCTGTGATTGATGCAAACAATAAACTATCTCTGGCTATTGAGAATTGTCAGCAGCAAAATAAGGAAACACTAGAAAAACATACACAGAGCTTTGCACAGTCTCTTGATGGCATTTTTGATTATGTAAGTTATAGCTCTCATAGAACTCACACAGGAGACTTATCTGATGTTTCTTGTCCAAATATTTGTGTATACAGATATAAGAGAACATATGTTGAAGGAATGCCAAAAATATGTAATGAATGGGATGATGTTTTCATTCAAGATGACCATCTAGAGTGCCAAAAGAACATGAATCACAAAAGAATACATGCAGGTGAGAAACCTTACACGTGTGACATTTGTGGTGTTTCTTTCGCTGAAACTAGCAAACTGAAGCGACATATGAGAACACATACAGGAGAGAAACCTTACAAGTGTGATGATTGTGGTGCTTCATTTACTCAAGCTGGTGATCTGAAACGACATAAGAGAACACATACAGGGGAGAAACCTTATAAGTGTAATTTTTGTGGTGCTTCTTTTACTGAAGTTGGCAATCTGAAGACCCACAAGAGAACACATACAGGAGAGAAACCTTACAAGTGTGATGATTGTGGTGCTTCTTTTGCTGAAACAAGCAAACTGAAGCGACATAAAAGAACACATACAGGAGAGAAACCATATAAATGTGATGATTGTGATGCTTCATTTACTCAAGCTGGCGGTCTGAAACGACATAAGAGAACACATACAAGAGAAAAACCTTACAAGTGTGATTATTGTGGTGCTTCTTTTACTGAAGCTGGCAATCTGAAGACCCACAAGAGAACGCATACTGGAGAGAAACCTTACATGTGTGATGTCTGTGGTGCTTCTTTTACACAGGTTGGCAGTCTGCAGTACCACATGAGAACACATACAGGAGAGAAACCTTACAAGTGTGATGATTGTGGTGCTTCTTTTACTAATGCTGGCCACTTAAAGACTCACAAGAGAACACATACAGGGGAGAAACCTTACACATGTGATGTTTGTTGTGTTTCTTTTACTGAAGCTGGCAATCTAAAGACCCACAAGAGAAAACATACAGGGGAGAAACCTTATAAGTGTGATGATTGTGGTGGTTCTTTTACTACAACTAGCGACCTGACGACACATAAGAGAACACATTCAGGACAGAAACCTTACATGTGTCAGATTTGTGGTGCTTCTTTTACTCATGCTTGCAGTCTGAAGAGACACAAGAGGACACATACAGGAGAGACCTTACAAATGTGATGATTGTGGTGCTTCTTTTACTCGAGCTGGCCATCTGAAGGTCCATAAGAGAACACATTCAGGAGAAAAACCTTACAGAATCAACTCTGCTGTTAACATTTCTCAATGTCACCATACAGGCCATCCAGCATAATCTCTCTCAGTCTGCCCATCTCTCTTTTCCCACTGAGCTTTCCAGTCGTCACAATGCTTTCCCATGCTTCTCTTCTCATCACAGTACTAAAGAATGCTGTTGTCTCTTTCTGATAGTTGTATATAATGTTCTACTTTCATTGGCTTCTTTCAAGCAATCATTGTTAAGTTACTCTGGCAATCCAAGCGATTTACAACAACCATCTTCCAACAAATTGGAAGACATGTTATCAAATCCAACAGAATTGTACTTAGATCGTTAAGCCAGTAACCCCGAGGAATTGGATGCAAAAGTGAGGAAAGACATTCAGTCACTTGTAGATAGTAAATTCATCAGTGAGGCGACTGCAAAGTTAGACATTCCACGGGGCTCATACACACTCAACTTTATGGCCTTCCTAAATTGCACAAGCCTGGTGTACGACAGAGATTTATTTAATCTATGCTGAACTCTGTCCAACACAGGATGGTGAAATGGCTTGCAGACAAGGCTTAACCAGTGTGAAATTCTTTCAACCATTTAATATTACAAGATTCATTTGAACTGGTCAAACTACTGTATACTATCAATCTTAAACTAAAGCATGTGGAGTCAGTGGATATTGATTCTATTTTCACTGAGGTTCCCATGGAAGAAACTGATCATAAACTGTGATCACATGCAGAGCCGTATCAAGAACAAGTGACCCAACTGTTCAACACACCAGATACGGGGGAGAAGAATGGCATGTTCGAAGCCTAAAACTAGAAGACACCCAATGTTCAAAAAGAGAAGCGAACTTTACCGACACCAAGGCCACCAAGAAGATGGGGGAAAGAACCTGCCTACTAGCTGTACCAAAGTGCCACCATCACAGCCAAAAGAAGGAAAATTGCAAGAAACCACAAATGAAGCGACCACTGGGACAGATGATGAAAACCCTCCGCAAACAATATCAAGACTATCCAGAAGCAGACTGAGGAGAAAGACACCATAGTAATAAAACTGACATCATCAAATCAGTCAGAAAGTCACCAACACCTGCTCAAGATGACTACCATATTATGGACAGACCAGAACAAGTCATTATTCTGCGCCTCAGAACAGGACACAATAGACTGCAAACACATGTATACAAAATTCTACCCCATGTTAAGAAACACTGCAACATTTCCGAGGCAGAATATACGTTTTGTCATTTAGTCTGGAAAGATAATCACATGTCTACACTAAAATACTTCCTTGAATGGTACAGTATCAAAGATTCAGTCCCCATTTTAAGTGGGCTGGAATGTCACGTCGTCGTTTAGGCCGAATTGGGAACTGGAATGTGCAAACTGTCGATTTCTGTTCCTGGAATTACATTACACTATATATTTAACACTATAGAGAGAAAAACAATAATTTACACAAAATGATAAAGGAAAATATTGTCGGTTATATTCCATCGACATCATAAAGCAAATATGACGTTCATTAAGGGCGGTGAATGTACCATGTGCATATGAAGCTTTGAAGCTAATCCTTTGTATCTTTGGGTCTTCATGGTAAACGGCATATTTCCCTTTTTTTTTAATAGAGAGGATGGGTGTAGATCACATAATTTTCACAAGTAAAAGTACTTTGCGTCTGTTAATGTTATTAGTGAGTGACACTTGCTGAAATTTAATAAAATTGATTTGACAATCAAGCTGTTCCTCGAAGAGAACTTTCCGCCATCAAAATCCCCTGGGATTCCTTGACTGAAAAACAGATCCTCAAGGCTGTAGTTGATAAACGAATTTTCGGTTTAATTGATGTGACATTTATGTATCAGATGCCATGAAAGAGTATTTTGCTGAGATGTCTCCAGTTTTCAAAACCACGGAAGTTGATATAGGCGCTTTTATAAAAGAATACACAATAAGCTACTGACTACTCCGTGATGTACCTTGATTGGAAGTTACAGTAGAAGAAACTAGTAGTTTTCACACCACTCATAAGATGGTATCTAGCACATGTGTACTGACCTATTAGGTGTTTTAAACAATTTAGAGAGACAGTGTCTAACATCAAATGAAAGGGTGACATAAATCACACCAAGACTATTACAGTGGAAACCATGAAACTTCTAGGTAATGCAGCTTATGGAAAGATACTAATTAATAAATCAAAACACACAGATGCACGTACTGTCTTGGGGGAAATATGAGAAAATTAATCAATAACCCCCGCTTTAGAAACAGGACCACCGTTACCAACGATATTTTCCAGCTAGAAATGTTAAAAAAAGAAAACTCTTGTGATCTCCCCTTCCAGATATGCTTCTTTGTGTACCAATATGCCAAGTTATGGATGTCGCCCTTCTACTATGATTCTTTTTTTAGAAATGTGTGTCTAGATTTGATTAACAGCTCACTGAAATGGACACTGATTCACTCTACGTGGCTCTTAGTGCTGATTTACTCTCTGATGTTGTTGAACCTAACCTACAAGAATAGTTCACTAGATCCTATAATCAGTGGTTTTCTGATGAATTGTGTTCTGCCCATCAAGTACATACACGTAACTGTCAGGACTTTGAAGGTATCAAATTATACGGGAAACAGATCCCTGGTCTGTTTCAGCTAGAGTATGAGAGTGAGGGGCTGTTTTCACATTACAGTAAATGTACCATTGTTTCGGCTCCTACACTGAAACCAGAAACAAAGGTCTGACTAAGCCACATAACAAATTAGACAAAATATATGCTTGGATATACTCACAACCCAGCAGGCTGGAGGAGGTTACAGATATGGGTATTTTTAAAAACACATGGTCCAGATGTCTTTACTTATGAGCAATGCAGAGTTTCAATCTCTTATTTCTACATTAAGAGACAGGTCAGACCTGATAATGTATCAATAAACCTTTCATAATTTAATTTACTGTTTCTTTTTAAATATCTTTTAATGTTCAGTGTATTGTATGCTTACAAATCATTTATATTCATTATATATGAATTCTGTCTATGTCTTCCCTTTATTAAACATTTTATACCTCTTTTATCGTTCCTTTGTTAGTTGTTTTGTTGTTTCAATATTATACTTTATATTGTACCCCAAAAGAACACACCTCTTACTCATTGAGACAACGCCCAGCCAGTACAAGAAACTAATACATAATCTATATATAGATTTCAAAATGAAGAGCACGATCGAAAGCTAGTAAAAATATAGTGGAAACATATTCCTCCAAATTGCGGTGGATAGCGACCCTATTATTCTACTTTCCTATCCCCAAGTAAAGCCATTTTTAGCCGCCTCTTATGATATGCATGAAAGGTTACAGTTTTACTATTCTTTGCTTTCTCTAGTGATTACCGTCTTCTGTTTACAGCCCATGCCATTTAGCGTTGTGACAATGTCTGCCCACAACCTTCTGAGTCATGTGCTGCTTTCATTTTTGAAACTGATGTTCATCCATTCTAGCATCTTCTCTCTTTGTTCCTCCCGCCTCTTCTCCTATCCATCTTTTTCATTGTAAGGATATACTCTAGCTTTCCCCTTCTCGCGACAAACCAAAAGAATATGGACTTTCTTTTTTTTTTTTTTTTGATGTAAGTAATCGGTAATCTTGGTGATTTAAATTCTTTCAAAATATCTTCGCTGGTCTTTCTATAGGTCGATTGTTTCATGATAATTGTTCTATGCAACCACTTCTCCGAAGCTTCCATTGTTTCATGATAATTGTTCTATGCAACCACTTCTCCGAAGCTTCCATTGTTTCATAATAATTGTTCTATACAACCACTTCTCCGAAGCTTCCATTGTTTCATGATAATTGTTCAATACAACCACTTCTCCGAAGCTTCCACATAATTCCTCTCCTGTCTGCTAACTGTGCATGATTCGCTTCCGTACATCAGGATTGGGTAATATACTCTGAAGAACTCTTGTTCTCGCCTCGACTGACAAGGATAAATTGAAGAGAATATTATTCATCTTCTGAAATGATGCTTTTGCTTAGGCTATTCCACATTTCTTCTTCTTCTTTGCGTTCATCCGCAGTGGGTTTTTTTTTTTTCAGATGCGATTGCGGTGTGTTGTTATGAAAGTCTTGGGCCAACTCATCTGACTTTTGCATGCATTTTTGACCAGGTTAGCATTCATGGCAGACTCACTTTTGTGGTACTGTCCGCATCCTAGCTGGTCAAGTTGGAACGACAGAAGACTTCACTGTCATCCCTTAAGGGAAGGCAGGGACAGTCCATGGCATTTTCCGCCATCCTGGGTGGCTTCCATAGTTGCAGAGCTGACACATACATAGCGCCCTGGTGCTGGGCTCGCCGAGGGAATCATCACGTCCTGCTCATGTCTGCTTTACTTCCTCACTTCAATGTATTGGGCATTTCGTTCACCACGGGCCGTTCCCGCACACACCAGACCAGTCTGCTGACAGTATCCACTCAGCGAGTTTTCGGTTCGGACATGTGCTTGTCGTTGTGCCCTGAGGACAATATAGTCAGAGCTGTTCCGGGCACGATGGACATTCGGAAAAATAGCTAGTCAGAGCTGTTCCGGACACAAGGAGCATTCGGAAAGCTAAGTAGTCAGAGCTGTTCCTAGCACTAGGGACAATCGGAAATTAGCTAGTCAGAGCTGTTCCGAACATGATGGACATTCGGAAGATTAGTTAGTCAGAGCTGTTCCGACCACGAAAGACATTTCACTCGGACGTTTATGCGCTGTGCTTGATTTATTTGCACCCGTAGGCCAGCACATTCGATTTCAGCGGGTGTTTTTATGGGTTTGCCTTCCAGGGGTTTCGAGAGACATCAGACTTTTACTGCTGTGGTGTTGCCCACATCTCAGCTGGTCAAGGTAGGACAGTCAAAGACATCACGGTCAACCCTCAAGGGCATATCATGGGCATTCCTCGCTGTCCAAGGAGGCTTCCATAAATGCAGAGCCGGCACATAGCTCATGGCTGCTTTTATTCCTCACTTCCATGTATTGGGCATTTCGTTTTGCCACACAAACCAGGGACGGACAGTCAGCGGACGACATCCACTCATCAAGCTTTCGCTTCCGACTACCACGTGATGGATTCGCTAGCCAAGCGTTCCATTTCGTGTTTTTGAGACTTTTTCCACCTTTGACTACGCTCACTCTATGAGTATAGATACAGACTTTCATCGTGACCACTTCGTGCGACTAGACCGCTTTGCCGTTAGCCACCTTAAGCACCGCTCAGGCAGTATGCTACATGTGCTGCCGGCTCAGCACCTTACATCCATGCATCAGAGAGCAAGTAACGACCAGGCCCTCTCATCCAGGGATCTCTCATATCCCCCAGCTGAGAGCCTTCGAACAGGAATCTGAACTGGGCATGTAGCGTGCTCTGCAATCTCACCTCCATGTTTCGGTAGGTGAGTATCGGCCCAGCTCTTACATCCGAGAGTTTATAGCTTAGAGACGTCAGCCATATCCCTCAGCTGAGAGCCTTAGAGTATGTGTCTCAACCAAGATTTCTGCCTTCGTGCGCCTGATTTTTACTTTTGACTGCTATCCTCAGTCTACCTGCAGAGCAGCAGGTTGTGTCTCTCTTAGTCTGGCCCCTAACCCAAGTCCTGTCCGACACATAGCTGTGCTTCGTTGGGCTTAGCTCTTGGGGTCATTGGGACATATAATCCCCCCACCCCCACCGCGGCAAGGTGGTGACACATCGGGGGGAGGGGGGGGGGGGGAGAGAGAGCTATTCTACATTTAAAATCAAAACAATGTTTTCCCGTAGTGAATTTGAATAACGAAGACACATACCATAGAATGTACGATTTATTGCCTGGCATATTTCTCTGCATCTCGTCAGGTACATACTGCAGATGTCACACAACATAGAGTAAAATAACTAGATGCATCATTCAAGCTGAAATACACACATGTTAGCACAGTAATATCACTTGTTTACCATGATAACTTTAAATTACTATCTTGTCCTTCTGTTTGCACAAGAATGGCCTATGCAGTAGAATGTCCTTTGCAGAACCTGGCTCCCATAACAACCTTCCGGAAAACCTCTCGATCATAAGCAAGATGTCCCCCGTCCGATACACCCATCTGGAGATCATCCGCCACATCTTGCACCCATCTTCTCTTCGGCCTTCCTCTTCCTCTCTTCCCGGGCATATATCCCTCCATTATTGTTCTCTCCAAACTTTCATGACGTTTTAAGTGACTAAAATATTTCAAGTTTCTTTGTTTTTTTTTATCGTCTTTAATAGCCAACCCTCTTCAATAGTTAGCTCTTGAAGTATGGATGCATTTGTTCTTTTCTTCACCCAAGATATTCTTAGAACTCGTCAATAAAAATTATATTCAAAGGCATTTATGCGCTGTTCAGCTTGTTTAGTAAGTGTCCAGGTCTCACAGGCGTATGTTGCAATGGGAAAGATGCATGCTCTGAAAAATCTAATTTTTGTGGTTCTATCTGTCCCACTCCATAATTTATTCAGTTGCTTTAGTCTTTGAAGAGCAAATGATAGTCGTCGTTTAATTTCTGTCATTGTGCCACCATTGTTGGTAATCAATGACCCAAGATATTCAAACTTTTCCACCACCTCCAATCTTTCCTCATTAACATATATTTCTTTCACCATAGTAGTTTTATCTGTATGCATTATCTTTGATTTTGCTATGTTAAGATATAAATTGTGATTTTCACTATTTCTTTAGGTTGAGGTTATTAAGTTTTCGATACCATTCTGTGACGTGGATCGCAATACTGTATCATCAGCATATCGAATCTCTGGTATTTCATGACCACCGATATTTAGGACATCATATTGCTCCCTGGTTATAACATCTCTGACATTTCTCATATTTTCGGCGTACAGGTTAAACAAATAATAGGGTTATAGCACACAACCATGACCGACTCCTTGCTTGATGTAAAACCAATCAAATTCCACATTTAACTTTCTTAATACAACTTCCATATGCTACTACTACTATTACAGGTCTGAATAGATTAATACATTGGGTGTCCACCTATCCCTCTGTACACTTAAGGCCTGAATAATGCGATGGTCCTAAAACATCATGTACCCACATTAGGTTCCTACAAGGCTTCTTGTGGAATTAAATCAAGGCAAAGAATGATTATTATTATTATTATTATTATTATTATTATTATTATTATTATTATTAAAATAGCTAGATACATCACGGAAAACAGACAAGACAGTTCAAAAGAAGCTATCTATTGGACAGGTAAGGTCATTCCTTGAACGCGTTACAATAGCCAATAGTTTCAATAACAGCAGTTTGGTAAAACTTTCACAAACAAAAATCTAGATCAGTGGTTCTCAACCGGTGGGGAATTTCCCCCCCCCCCCCAGGTGGGGGGGGGGGGGGGGATTTGGGGGTTTTTTTCCGGGGGGGGGGGGGGAATGAAGATTATTTCAAGATTACGTTAATACAAGAACCGATTACTTGATCTTGTTTTTCCCTTCATACTTTACGGTTCTGTACGTTTCATCCTTCTAAAATTCATTTTATAAAGTAAGTAGACCCACAAATCACGTATTATGTGGACGTCTAGACTTGTTTTAGTATGTACTATTAAATTTAGCTTCAATTATTACGTATACTGTAGTAGTAAGGGATGTTGTAACTAATCCCCAAATATGGTGCAGCACCATAATTTTTTACTATATAAAAAGTCTACCACCACAAGCGAAAGGTCACAAAAACGGACCTCATTTTCAAAGGATGCAACCCATGAATAAATAATCCAACATATTTTTGCACTGTTACTTCCCTTTTTTTTTTTTGCAAATTCTTGTTTTAAATTTAATAACTACTGATAGTATTAGTTGTAGTGGGTGATGCTTAAACACTATCCAATGATTGATGCTGTTAGGGTTACAGTGCTATTCCTCCTCGGATTCTCCCTCTTTATTTTTCGTCTTCTTTCTTTATCTGTATTGGGCATAACACTATCATCATTCCATTGGTGCTGTGTAAGGGATAGGGTTACACTGCATTTCCTCGGGATGGTCAAGGGGGCGGGCGGGCGTGGGGGTGGGAGCTCAGGGATGGGGCGTGGGTGTCAGCGTGTGGGATAGGACTAGGCGATTCGAACCTCGGGTTGTGGCAGGTGTCATATAAAAAACTTATAAGAATAATGTAAATATGGCAGATATATGATCTGTAGAGGGTCGTAGTGGTGTAAACACTATCATCATATGGGTTACACATGAAAACCTTAAAAAGTTAAAATGGTCTATATTATTGATGTTAGCAGGTATAGCTTAGTGAAATTCGTTGGCAAGGGGTGGGTAGCGGATATTAGTGATCTGTAGAGGGCCGTATGGCTTGTTTACTATCATCATACAGGTTACAAATGAAAATCTTAAAAAGTAAAAATGGCCGATATTATTGATTGTAGCGGGTATAGCTTAGTGAAATTCGTTGGTAAGGGGTGAGTAGTGGGTATTAGTGATCTATAGAGTGTCGTAGTGGCCTATACACTATCATAACACACGCTTCAAATAAAAACATTAAAAAGGTAAAGATGGCCGGTATTATTGGATGTAGCGAGTATGGCTTAGTGAAATTCGTTGGTAAGGGGTGGGTGAGTGGAGGCGTAGATAGGTAAGTGCATATGATCACTATAAGGGGGTGAGCGAGTGGTGGAGTGACTAGATAAATACGGTCGGTCCTTGATAAGAGCCGGAGGAGATGATAGATAAAGACTCGGTCGATGGTAAAGGGTGGGTAAATGGAGGAAAGGTTAGATAGGTGCTTCTGCTAATTTTTAAGGGGTGATCTAGTGGCGGGGTAGCTAGATAAATATGTCCGGTCCTTGATAAGACCCAGAGGTTAAGTCTCATATTAAGTCTAAAGACTGAACTCATAGATGGACTGAGGTGAGGGTGACCTCCTAGGTGACTCAGTCACGGGGCTATGTCGGCGGGGGTGAACATACGTGAACATGTTCAGACATGTCTTTCGGGAAAACCGGAGGATGACTCAGAGCGTACTGACCGCGGTAAACCTGCTTGAACATGTGTAGACATGGTTTCTATGGTGCATCAACCGCACACGCTGTATAAAAAGGACTACAAAGGCGGGCTAAAGACTTGGCTAATGACTCAACCGATCAAAGATGGCGCTGCAGCCGGTCACGTGTCTAATGGGATACAACCGAAAAATACGTGGCTAAAGCCAATCAAAGATGGTGCTGCAACCGATCACACGTAGGTAATGGGATACAACCGAAACACATGGCTAAAACGAGTCAAATATGGCACTGCATCCGGTCACGTGGCTAATGGGAAACAACCGAAACACGTGGCTAAACCCAATCAAAGATGGCGTCGCATCCGACACAAGTGGCAATGGGATACAACCGAAACATGGGGCTAAATCCGCTCAAAGATGGCGCTGCATCCGATCACACGTGGGTAATGGTCATATCCGATAAAATATAGCGCTGCTTCCGGTCGCCTGTGTAATGGCTACAACCAGACCACGTGCTAACTGACTAAGGCCGAGCAAAGATGGCGTCGCATCCGATCACATGTGGTAATGGTCACATCCGATCAAATATGGCGATGCTTCCGGTCATTTGGCTAAGGGATACAATCTAAACTCGTGACTAAAGCCGGTTAAAGATGGCGTCGCAGTCGATCACATGTGTAAGGGTACAGCTGAGACGCGAAGGTAATGACTACGTCTGGAGGTATTCATGGAACCCAAACTCACAGAGGATGAGATTACATCCCAGTCAACCTTACAAAGCATTTTAAATTTGACATCAGTGTTGTCAACACCTAGAAAATGATCAAGAAAGGACACCCTTCTTCCAAAAAGCAAAAGAAACGTCAAAGAGAAACACGAAAACATGGAGTACAACCCTTGCAAACGAAAAACATTCCTGACTCCACTCACACTGGATGTGACACAGAGCAAAAGCTTCATTCCCAAAGACTAGTATTGGTGCACGCTCAGAGAAATAAAGACACTGGTTTCCAAAATAATGTCTGCCAAAGTTCACCAGAGCATGCCAGTTTTGACAAAAGTAGCACAACTTCTACGTTACCTGTTTTGAAGACTGGTGATTCTTGTTTCTTCATCCCAGCTCTGTCATTAGACATGTTGTTCTGCAAGAAACCTACTTCTTGTAGTCAGACAGCCGTAGACCCGCATGAGACAACATTTGATCTGCTTCATGATTCTTCTTCAGATGAAAATATTGACCTTCTGTCTACCAGTCATGGACCAGACTCTGAGTTTCTCAAGAAAATCAATGCTTTGTGGAATGAAAACTATCCTACCGCTGGTTTCCGAAGTTGCTCCTCTGTCGCAGCAGATGAAATACAACACCCATCGAGTAAGGTATGTATAAATAGTAACGGCCATGATCATAGTTTCCAAGAACAGGTGTGGTATTTCCGGTGTCTAATGGTACATTCTATTATCTGGTACTCTTTATTTCACTATGAACTAGTAAGTGTTGAAGTCTTATAAGTTTCAATGTGATTTTTCTCCTCTACAGGTTAATTTTGCAGCAGAACCTCACTTCTTAACAGTTCATATCGTTGGCACGGAAGAACGCAATGGTAACTGGCACCATGTAAGCAGAGAACGTGCGAATTTTGAACGGCGTATACTAGAGTTGGAGCAAATTCTGACCCAGTCCTGGGGGCCAGTCACAGAGTCAAAGTCCTGGAGCACATAAAAAGTCAAGAACAACAGTGAAAGAGGACGAGATAGTCTAATGCCTGTGTGGTGACTGGTAATTAAAATTAAAAATATCAATCCACACTAGCGGACGAGTATTAAAACACCTACTTAAAAACAAGATGGGTGTAATATACTTACAGTCCTGTCTTTAATAGCTGACCACCCTTCAATATGAAAAAAACTACATTCGCTGTGAGGAGACTGTATATGTATATCGTTGTTATTCTGTCTTCACAGACCATAACTCACAGTTACTACAACGCAAGTAACACTGCGCCCTCTACGCTATCTATTTCATCATGGTGAGAGGTCATAGGGCGAGCATGACCCGCATTCCCCAACCCAGCTCAAACATGCAACGGGTCAACGAGCAGGTAGTAGAGCGCTTAGTCGCGCCATACGGACAGCCGCATCAGCGTAATCTGAGCCGCTTGACCTAAGAAACTGGCTGAAACCGGTTTTATGCGTGGCTCAAAAACTAGTATATAAACCCGAGGCTGGTAACACTCAAGCATTGTGATCAGAAGATGACTACAGACCTCAAGACTGTGCCTGCTAACTGGGTCTACATGACTCGTAGTGGTGAGACTATTAGACCAGTGGGCGGTGGTGATAAGGCCGTGTTTGTCTCATCCTACAGAGGAACGAGCACGTTACACATCCGAAGATTTTACGGTGAATCCGACAAGAAATTCCCGACTAAGACGGGTATGACACTTACTCGGCAAGAATATGAACAGATGAGCGCCATGCATCGCAAGATCCTAGCTGACTTTGACAGACTCAACCAAGTTAACCAAGCCAGTAACGAAGTCAAACAAGGGACTAACAGAGACAAGCAAGTCAGTAACCAAAACATTCAAGTCAAGTGCTCATGTCAAACAAGGCACTACCAGAAGCAATCAAGTACAAAACCCTCAAGTCAGTGCTCAAGTTAAACAAGGAACTAACCGAAACCACCAAGTAGACGCATACTATACCGCTGGTTTTCAACACAGCTACAGTCAGATGTGTGATGACCCCAGCAACCAGATGTGTGATGAGCCCAATAACCAGCCGTTTGATGTGAAACAAGACACCAACCTAAGCAATCAAGTCCAACACACTCTAGGCAGTACTCAAGTCAAACAGGGTACTAAACAAAGCCACCAAGTAGAGGCATACTATACCGCTAGACATACCGCGAGACACAGACAATCACTAGGGCTTGTTTCCTTAGCGACACAATGAACATGATCAAGAGGATAGAGGAGGAGTCAATCCGAAGAGAATGGTTGCTGCCTCTGGAGCGGTCTCGGCTGGCAAAGATTAGTTTCATCTTCATGCCAGGGCATGCGGGAGTACAAGGAAATGAGCTGGCTGACAAGCTCACAGGTGAGGCTACTACTAACAATTACATTTCTACATGAAACATTAAATTTGGACGCAGAAAGAGAAATTTAATTGTTAATTTTTGTACAATCTTATTGTTGAAATTTTCTTTTTTCATTCAACCATAGTGACTTAGTACATAAGATACATTTAATTTTCTGAAATACAGCTGTCGTTTACATAGGGGAAAGACGAATATCTCTAGCAGGTTGGGGATTTAAAATGACAACGTGAGATATTTTTCCCATTTGGTTAAGGAATTGTCCTACTTTTTATAAGTTTTGGTTGAAAATTGGCTTAAATTGTTCATATTTTGTTAACAAAATTTCCTACTTTTCATAAGATTTGGATGAAATTTCGCCAAACTTTTCACATTTGGCTAACAAATGTTCTTACGTTTCATAAGTTTGACTGAGATTTTTATAAGTTTGGTTGAAATGTGGCCAAAATATTTTGCTTTGGTTAAGAAAGTGTCTACTTTTTTTTATAAGTTTGGTTGAAAGTTGGCCAAACTTTTCACCTTTGGTTGCCAAAGTTTTCTTGCTTTTCATAATTTTGGTTGAAATTCGGTCAAACGTTTCACCTTTGGCTACCAAAGTTTCCTATTTTTCATAAGTTTGGTTGAAATGTGGCCATAATTTTTCACTTTGGTTAACAAATTTTCCTAATTTTCATAAGTTTGGGTGAGATTTTTTTATAAATCTAGTTGAAATGGAGTCAACAATTTTTCACTTTGGGCAACAAATTTTCCTACTTTTCATAAGGTTGGTTGAAATTTGGGTTGGTTTTCATATTTGGTTAACAAATTTTCTTATTTTTCATAAGTTTAGATGAAATTTGGCCAAACATTTCACGTTTGGTTAACAAAATTTCCAATTTTTTATAAGTTTGTTTGAAATTTGGCCGCAAAGTTTCCTTTTTTTATAAGTTTGGTTGAATTTTAGCCAAACTTTTCACCTTTGGTTACCAAAGTGTTCTACTATTTATGAGTTTGGTTGAAATTTGGTCAAACTTTTCACCTTTGGTTAACAAAATTTCCAATTTTTTTTATAAGTTTGTTTAAAATTCGGCCAAACTGTTCACATTTGGTTAAGAAAGTTTCCTACTTTTTATAAGTTTGGTTGAAATTTGGCCAAACTTTTCACCCTTGGTTACCAAATTGTCCTACTTGTCATAAGTTTGGTTGAAATTTGGCCAACATTTTCACCTTTGATTAACAAATGTTCCTACTTTTCATAAGTTTGGGTGAGCTTTTTATAAGTCTGGTTTAAATGTAGCCAAAAATTTTCCCCTTTGGCTAACAAATTGTATTACTTGGCGAAGATTTTTTTGCCCTTCATTCTCTCACCACCTGACAACTATATACACCGTAAACACTAAATATTCAACAACCAAGACGTAATTATAAACTATATACCTGTATATTTACAGTATTTCAGTTCATTTTACAAGAATAATAATTTAAAAAATGCATAATGTCATTATACGAAATAGATGATGTGATATAAGCTGGTATACATAGTATCGTCACAACATTTTATTTTCACCTATAGAGCTATACAAATTGTATGCTGTTTCTGGGTTTCATCACACCACTATCTGAGTAGGTTGGTTTTTTCGGCTGGTAGCCTGGTATGTATATGTCACTTGGTATGTAGTCATAATACTGGTCTCCTGATTGGTGGGCTGACATCTGAGTATTGTAGACAACTGAGGAATCACTCATCTGAGTGTCGGGCACATCAAACATCTGGCTATTGGACTCTTCACACATCTGGTTGCTGGGGTCATCACACATCTGACTGTAGCTGTGTTGAAAACCGGCGGTATAGTATGCGTCTACTTGGTGGTTTCGGTTAGTTCCTTGTTTAACTTGGACACTGACTTGAGGGTTTTGTACTTGATTGCTTCTGGTAGTGCCTTGTTTGACATAAGCATTGACTTGAATGTTCTGGTTCCTGACTTGCTTGTCTCTGTTAGTGCCTTGTTTGACTTCGTTACTGGCTTGGTTAACTTGGTTGAGTCTGTCAAAGTCAGCTAGGATCGATGCATGGCGCTCATCTGTTCATATTCTTGCTGAGTAAATGTTATACCCGTCTTAGTCGGGAATTTCTTGTCAGATTCACCGTAAAATCTTCGGATGTGTAACGTGCTCGTTCCTCTGTAGGATGAGACAAACACGGCCTTATCACTACCGCCCACTGGTCTAATAGTCTCACCACTACGAGTCATGTAGACCCAGTTAGCATGCACAGTCTTGAGGTCTGCAGTCATCTTCTGATCACAATGCTTGATTGTTACCAGCCTCGGGTTTATATACTAGCTTTTGAGCCACACGTAAACCGGTTTCAGCCAGTTTCTTAGGACAAGCGGTTCAGATTATGCTGACGCAGCTGTCCATATGGCACGATTAAGTGCTCTACTACCCGCTCGTTTACCCAGTTCGTGTTTGAGCTGGGTTGGGGAATGTGGGGCATGCCCGCCCTATGACCTCTCACCATGATGAAATAGATGGCGTAGAGGGCGCAGTGTTACTTGCGTTGTTGTCACTGTGAGTTACGGTCTATGAAGACAGAATAACAACGATATACATATACAGCCTTCTCACAGCCAATGTAGTTTTTCTTCATACTGAACGGTGGTCAGCTATTGACGACATGACTGTAAGTATATTACACCCATCTTGTTTTTAAGTAGGTGTTTTAATACTCGTCCGCTAGTGTGGATTGATATTTTTAATTTTAATTACCAGTTACCTCACAGGCATTAGACTATCTCGTCCTCTTTCACTGTTGTTCTTGACTTATTATGTGCTCCAGAACTTTGACTCTGTGACTGACCCCCAGGACGGGGTCAGAATTTGTTCCAACTCTAGTATACACCATTCAAAATTCGCACTTTCTCTGCTTACATGGTGCCAGTTACCATTGCGTTCTTTGGTGCCAACGATATGAACTGTTAAGAAGTGAGGTTCTGCATTGAAACTTATAAGACGTCAGCACCTAGTAATTCATAGTGAAATAAAGAGTACCAGATAATAGTATGTACCATTAGACACTGGAACTAACACACATGTTCTTGGAAACTATGATCATGACTGTTACTATTTATACATACCTTACTCGTTGGGTGTATTTCATCTACTGCGACAGAGGAGCAACTTCGGAAACCAGCGGTAGGATAGTTTTCATTCCACAAAGCATTGATTTTCTTGAGAAACTCAGAGTCTGTCCATGACTGGTAGACAGAAGGTCAATATTTTCATCTGAAGAAGAATCATGAAGTAGATCAAATGTTGTCTCATGCGGGTCTACGGCTGTCTGACTACAAGAATTAGGTTTCTTGCAGATCACCATGTCTAATGACAGAGCTGGGGTGAAGAAACAAGAATCACCAGTCTTTAAAACAAGTAACGTAGAAGTTGTGCTACTTTTGTCAAAACTGGCATGCTCTGCTGAACTTTGGCAGACATTATTTTGGAAACCAGTGTCTTTATTTCTCTGAGCGTGCACCAATACTAGTCTTTGGGAATGAAGCTTTTGCTCTGTGTCACATCCAATGTGAGTGGAGTCAGGAATATTTTTTGCAAGGGTTGTACTCCATGTTTTCGTGTTTCTCTTTGACGTTTCTTTTGCTTTTTGGAAGGACGGTGTCCTTTCTTGATCATTTTCTAGGTGTTGACAACACGGATGTCAAATTTAAAATGCTTTGTAAGGTTGACTGGGATGTAATCTCATCCTCTGTGAGTTTGGGTTCCATGAATACCTCCGGACAGTAGTCATTACCTTCGCGTCTCAGCTGTACCCTTACACATGTGATCGACTGCGACGCCATCTTTAACCGGCTTTAGTCACGAGTTTAGATTGTATCCCTTAGCCAAATGACCGGAAGCATCGCCATATTTGATCGGATGTGACCATTACCACATGTGATCGGATGCGACGCCATCTTTGCTCGGCCTTAGTCAGTTAGCACGTGGTCTGGTTGTAGCCATTACACAGGCGACCGGAAGCAGCGCTATATTTTATCGGATATGACCATTACCCACGTGTGATCGGATGCAGCGCCATCTTTGAGCGGCTTTAGCCCCGTGTTTCGGTTGTATCCCATTGCCACTTGTGATCGGATGCGACGCCATCTTTGATTGGGTTTAGCCACGTGTTTCGGTTGTATCCCATTAGCCACGTGACCGGATGCAGTGCCATATTTGACTCGTTTTAGCCACGTGTTTCGGTTGTATCCCATTACCCTACGTGTGATCGGATGCAGCGCCATCTTTGATTGGCTTTAGCCACGTGTTTTTCGGTTGTATCCCATTAGACACGTGACCGGCTGCAGCGCCATCTTTGATCGGTTGAGTCATTAGCCAAGTCTTTAGCCCGCCTTTGTGGTCCTTTTTATACAGCGTGTGCGGTTGATGCACCATAGAAACCATGTCTACACATGTTCAAGCAGGTCTACCGCGGTCAGTACGCTCTGAGTCATCCTCCGGTTTTCCCGAAAGACATGTCTGAACATGTTCACGTACGTTCACCCCCGCTGACATAGCCCCGTGATGAGTCACCCTCACCTCGGCCATCTATGAGTTCAGTTTTTAGACTTAATATGAGACTTAACCTCTGGGTCTTATCAAGGACCGGACGTATTTATCTAGCCACCCCGCCACTAGACCACCCCTTAACAATGATCAGAAGCACCTATCTAACCTTTCCTCCATTCACCCACCCTTTACCATCGACCGAGAGTCTTTATCTAGCATCTCCTCCGGCTCTTATCAACGACCGGCCGTATTTATCTAGCCACTCCACCACTCGCTCACCCCCTAATAGCGATCATATGCACTTATCTATCTACCCCTCCACTAACCCACCCCTTACCAACGAATTTCACTAAGCCATACTCGCTACATCCGATAATACCGGACATCTTTACCTTTTTAATGTTTTCAGTTGAAGCCTGTGTTATGATAGTGTGTAGGCCACCACGACACTCTACAGATCACTAATACCCGCTATCCACCCCTTACCAATGAATTTCACTAAGCTATACCCACTAAAATCAATAATATCAGCCATCTTTACTTTTTAAGGTTTTCATTTTTAACAAGTATGATGATAGTGTGTAGGCCACTGTGACACTCTACAGAGCGCTAATAACTACTACCCACCCCTTACCAACGAATTTTACTAAGCTATACCCGCTACAATCAATAATATCGGCCATTTTAACTTTTTAAGGGTTTAATTTGTAACCTGTATGATGATAGTAAACAAGCCACTACGACCCTCTACAGATCACTAATATCGGTACTTTTGCTTTCTTTCACCCCAAACAAAAGGGAATCCCAGGGTATGACGTCACATCCAGGGGTTCCCTGTGTTGCGCTGAACATCCAGGGGGTTTCCGTGTGATGCGCCGTAGCTCGGTGCGAAATTCTATGCGGCTGTGGTGCGATATTCTTGTGGTGGCCAGAATCCAACAATGTCCGCAAGAAGGGTGTTGAACACATCTAGACCAGCGCATTTAGTCTGTCGGCGCCACATGAATTTGCACATGTAGGACTCTAGTAGATGCCTGCGTGTTCCATTCTGCCTCTTGATTCTCTCCTTGGCCGTTCTCCACATGCGCTCGATACATTGAGTATGTGCACCAATGGTAGGGTCCACAAAGTTGTAGGAGTGGTTGACTGTGAGATGCGTCAATTCGGGAATACTTCCAATTCCGTTGTACGCACGCCAGAGGTCGGAGACTACAGTTGTGCCAGGCCGAATGTGTGTCCTGATCAGTAGCGGCAGAAGCGTTGCTGTTATTGTTCTGTCTG
Organism: Cepaea nemoralis; assembly: GCA_014155875.1. Classification (NCBI taxonomy): domain Eukaryota; kingdom Metazoa; phylum Mollusca; class Gastropoda; order Stylommatophora; family Helicidae; genus Cepaea; species Cepaea nemoralis. The sequence goes on along the minus strand of JACEFZ010010901.1, from coordinate 183,095 downwards.
GAACACAGAACATGAAGCAGTCGGCTGTTTCACGACAGATGCCACCAAATACCCACTGTTGTGGCAACACTCGTCCGACATTATGTTTGCGCCTTGTAAATAGGCTCTCATCTATCTCGACAGTGGTATTTGGTCCTCCGATTACTACTGGATTGACTAACAGTTTGGGGGCACAAACCTCTCGTAGGTAATTACTCCAGTCAACAGTTGCTCTCAGCGAGATCCCCAACTGTAACTGGCAAAATGAAATGCTTGTCAACTCTTGAGACCAGCAGTATATGAAAAGAATGATCTGTCTGTACGGGAGACACGAGGCTTGCAGCCATGTGCCTTGTCTCAGCGGGATGTCCTGCCGACATGATGAATGTCGGCATCTCCATCTGTCCTGTCGCTCAGTCAGCAATAGCACCATGATATGATTATGAGAACAGCGTCTTGCAGAATGTAAGATGCCATGATGCTGCAGAAAAGCCACGCTACTCTGCTTGTCGTGGACAGCTGCTGCCAGTTCCCAGAAAACTCATGATGAGACAGACACTCACACAGAAACGGTTGCCACAGCCAAAGAAACACTGTGGTGTGGGGCAATTGAAACGCACTGACACGAACTCCAGCCGAACACAGAGGAGATCACCGTCGGCGCTAAATATAGCTGGTGACTCTAAATATAGCTGGCAAAGTTTGTTTGGGGTGAAAGAAAGCAAAAGTACCCAAATATCCGCTACCCACTCCTTACCAACGAATTTCACTAAGCTATACCTGCTAACATCAAAAATATCGACCATTTTTACTTTTTAAGGTGTTCATGTGTAACCCATATGATGATAGTGTTTACACCACTACGACCCTCTACAGATCATATACCTGCCATATTTACATTCTTACTTATAAGTTTTTTCATATGACACCCGCCACGACCCAAGGTTCGAATCACCTAGTCCTATCCCACACGCCGACACCCGCGCCCCATCCCTCAGCTCTCATCCCCACGCCCACCCGCTCTCTTGACCACCCCGAGGAAATGCAGCGTAACCCTATCCCTTACACAGCACCAATAGAATGATGATAGTGTTATGCCCAATACAGATAAAGAAAGAAGATGAAAAATAAAGAGGGAGAATCCGAGGAGGAAGAGCACTGTAACCCTAACACAGCATCAATCGTTGGATGATAATGTTTAAGCATCACCCACTACAATACTGCCAGTAGTTATTAAATTTAAAACAAAATTCGCAACAAAATAGGGAAGTAACCGTGCAAAAATATGTTCGATTATTTATTCATGGGCTTGAAAATGAGGTCTGTTTTTGTGACGTTTCGCTTGCGGTGGTGGACTTTTTATATAGTAAAAAATTATGGTGCTGCACCATAGTTGGGGATTAGTTACAACATCCCTTACTACTTACTGTATATGGGCAGGGGGAAATTTTTAGGGAGGAAATACGAAAGGGGGGAATGACGTTCTAAAAATTTGGTGAGGGGGGGGGGGGGGGATTACGTCCTAAAAATATGGTGAAGGGGGGCACGGCCCAAAAAATGTTGAGAACCACTGATCTAGATCATAACTGACTAAGAAACAAACATTGAGGCATCACAGAACTAGCAAATCTGCCAGAAACTAACATTGAATCATAGCAGAACTATGAAATCTGCAAGAAATACTCACTTGACGATATCAGTTTGTTAGTTAGTTAGTTAGGTAGGTAGGTAGGTGGTAGGTTGGTTAGCAGAAATTGATTGCAGATAAAGCATACACAGAGCGTGAGAGAGGGAAGATGGTGCATGATGGTGGAAATTACTTTGTTTTCACATGCATCCACTGTGGACAAACATTTGCAGCACGAATTGGCCTTACCAGCCACACTCGCCACCGCTATGGGTCGTAGTTATTAAGCCTTTTTTAAGCACAATGTACCAAACTATCGTCTGTCAAGACGGAAAGGTGCCATTGTAGTTAGTTAGTTAGATAGTTAGTTAGTTTGTTGGTTGGTTGGCTAATTAGCTAGCAGATCATCCTCATTACAATCGAAACATTCAGTCCATAAGTGCTCGGATCCTCTCCTCAGTAAATCCCACAGCGTGCAGCGGCTAACGACACCAGTTCTGTGTTAGTTTATTAATCTTCTTTGGCCCCTTGGAGAACATTAGGCGAGGAGAGGAGTGCGTCAGAGTGAAAGCGGAGCAGTCAGACTTGTGCAGAGTTATAATCACATTGAGCCTGGAGTGCAGGGAGTGGCTAGCAGGGGCCACGGACGTGAAAATCCAGCAACTAATTCAGGATAATGCTCGCCCGGGTGATGTGATTATCTACACGGATGGATCGGTGTTGAGAGGTAGGAGAAGTGCCTGGGGATTCTTAGCAAAAGCTAATGGTCGACGTTTGGTGCCACAACATCAAGCTTAAGAATGGAGGTGGAGGCGGTCAGTGCAGCTTTCCGCTGGATGGATAACACAATACATACACACATTGTGATTGTAACTGACTCAGAAAGCATGCTGAGGAGGGTGAGAACAGGCAGGCTTCGTGCGGAGTGGGTTGCTTCGCTTCGGAGGTCACGGGTAGCAAGCATCACCTAGATCTTTTCTCCGGGGCATGCCGGTGTGCTGGGGAATGAACAGGCGGACAGATTGGCTAGCTCGGCAAAACTTGGTGGAGTATTGATGCATGACAAGGCAGACATTGTTGCGACCTTGAGGGAGCACGTGTACACCTCGGAGGAGCAGATGGATCACCATAGTTTGGTAAGAATGGGGCAGCGAGGTGTGACGAAGGGATCTAGCCGACGCTTGACGCTCAGAGGAAAGGCGAGATGGACATATAATCAGATTGCTACTGGAACTATTAGTGTTGGAACTCTTCGCTGGCTGCTGAGGATGGGGACGGAGCGCTTATGGGAATGCCCCGATTGCTGTGATGTCGGTTCACAAATCAATCAATCAATCTTCTTTGGCTTCCTGCGCAGTGTTCTTGTTTTGCCACCCCTCTTTTAACTTGCTGTTCTCGTAGTCTGGCCGTGGTTGTTGATTCGCGTTCATCACTTGGTTCTCACAAAATAACATGCTTCTTGTAGCGCATTCAGAATATCAGCTTGGTCCATGGCTCACCCGCCTTTCACTTTCACAGCATGCATATCTGCAAGCCTGTCAGCCTGCTAATTTCCGTGTACACCCGGATGCCCTGGTACGAAAATTAAACTAATCTTTACCTGCCGAGACCGCTCCAGAGACAGCATCCACTCTCACCGGACCCAGTCCGCCTCTTTCTTCCCGAGCATACTCATTGAGTCACTAAGGAAACATGCCCAAGTGAATGTCTGTGTCTCGAGCCATGTTATTGCTTTATTACTTACTGCCATGCCTTCCATAGTCAGGCTACTTGTGGTCAAAGCAAAAGCACCAGAATACTCCTTCACAACACCCCTTCCGACCTAGGCTGTAAAGGCCCATGAACTTCTCACTTGTCGAACGACCGACCCATCTGTGTAAATGACAGCATCACCCTCTAAAGAATTTTCGAACATCAAAGCCTCTAATTCCGCAACAGCAGCCGGATTTTCTTGTCTGCATCTTCTGTCTAGTTTGATGCAAACTGAAAAGGACGTACAGAACTCTGTTGGCACTTGTACTCACTGCTCACCAGGTTCTAATTCCTCAAGTGAACACATCTGCTGAAGAATGTCTTCGGCTTGACCTATCCACGACTTTTCTCTTTTTAACCTGCTGCCCTTTACCTTCTTAATCTCGTTATGCAATGGATGGTTGTGTTTGCGTTGACTCTGAGGTAGGCGCGTGCACGGCAAATCTTTATTCTGTCCCGCATGGTTGAAAAATAAAGAAGATAGCGCATCGCCCTGCATACTGTTTCTCGTGTGCATCCAAGAATAATACGCATAGCTTTATTATGTATCCTTTCCATCTCCATATGTCTGAGAGTCATGATAGCCTTCGCATATTTCAAAACAGAAAGGACCAGACCATCGTAAAGAAAACATAGATGGCGCTGCTCACAGCACGTTAAAGTGTTAAAGTACGCGACAAGCGTGGACCTTAAACCACGGAATGCACGCCGAGTTGCCACCAAAGGGAATAAGCAAGATTGGCGAAGGTGACAGGGCATTCAGCTAGTAGTTGTCGTCGAGTGTGGACACCACGTTATGAACATAGTATTGGCTAGAAATTGTGCCGCTATCATAATAGAGTATTATAGTAACTATTGAGTATATATAGCGTTACATTGTTGGACAAATGATCATGTAATTGAGAATGTACATTGTATAATGTTTTAGAGGAATAGAGTTTAAAAACCGAGTCAGAGTTGTATTCTTACCGGAATGCGGAGTAATGTTCTAACAGTAGTGGCCATGGACTGTATAGAGTGGAAGAGCATAACTATAATCAAATATAATAGTAGAGATGTCTACAGTGATGAGATCACGTCATCATCGTTAGATATTCATGAAACGGCACAGAAGGGCGACCGCACAGTAATCAAATATATAATATTTGCGCCATGGCAAAACTACAATAAAGTTAATCGTCCATAGCAGTGACACAGCCACTGTTGATACAGACAATGTCGATGGTTTCAAATGCAGCTTCGAACTCCTCCCCCTTTGTGTTGGAAGAAATGTTTCCCCATGATCTGCCTTTAGCGTTGAAATAGCAACAGAAAATGAAATTGTTCTCTTGGTATAATATGTCACTCAAGCACTGCCACCCTTTGGAATCCACCCTCGCGTTACGGGCATACATATTAATCAACACGAATGGTTGACAGGATTGAACTCTTACAGCATGTATTTCACCTGGTTGTGTCTACCTCTGAAGCCACTATACTGTAACGAATAAGAATCGGCATTTCCAGGTGTCGCTTGTTGTAAAAAATCTTTAAAGCCGGTTATATGGAGTGAATTAGCACACAGTCTCGCCTCATGAAGCGCTTTAATATCGTTCCTGTAAGCCAAGCTTACCAGAATGGAGCCTCGTTGTTTTACCCTGGCACAATTTCAATATAGAATACGCGTGCTCTTGAGGCCCAGACGTTAACATGTGCCCCTGAAATGTTTGGCTTCAGCCCGTCACCCTGCCTCTTACGTCGTCGTCCTCGTCACCGAATCGGTAGCTTGTGAACCCTTTGTACACATGCTGGTCCGCCATTTTGAAAAAAAAAAAAAGAAAGAAAGAGAAATGCCACAACACCACAGTAAACCACACACTACGACAAACACTCAGGATTGATTCGCCCAGATGCACGAAACTCCATAGCACCGGAGAACATTTTGAGAGGAAACTTCTGGTCTACATCCTGGCGCAGAAATTACACGCAAGAGATGGAATTATCCATCTCCTAGGCGAATAAAAGGAGCGGTAACAACACAACACAACACTTCGTCGCCTTCTTTAACAGTAAACCGAAGAAAAGAATGTCGCAAACAATGTCACTTGACGATGTCATAAATCTAAACGCCACATAACACACAGGATCCCGTACGACTGCAATAGACGAGGACCGTATATTAGAATGTTATAGACCACAATTATTATTTCAGCTAATAATAAAGATAAAAGCATCACATTTGCACCAATTTAGGTTTAAAATCTTCATGGCAGTGAAACCTGGTAAACTTACTCACACCAAGAGAAATGCTTAAACAGCTTTCAAATGCGGTGTCTACGAAGAATACTTGGTATTAATTGGCAAGGCAAAATCACAAAATCACAGATACTGAAATATTGGAAAGATCAGGTTGTGTGACGGTGTGTTCCATGCTCAGTCTTCGTAGACTTAGATGGGTAGTCATGTTAGGGTGATGGATGATGGTAGAATACCAAAAGACATCTTTGTTTGTGAATTACATATGGGTAAGAGATCTCAGGGTTGGCCTCTACTACAATACAAATATGTGTGTAAGCGGGACATGATTGATACAGGCATTGATAATTAATGCGCACTGGGAGCAAGTTGCCGCTGAACGTGTAGCATTGAGGGCAACTATCAGAAATGGAATAAAGTCAAAGGAGAAAATGATTGCAGATAAAGCACACACAGAGCGTGAAAGACGTAAGATGATGCATGATGGTGGAAATTATCAGGTTTTCACATGCATCCACTGTGGGCGAACGTTTACAACGCGAATTGGCCTTATAAGCCACATTCGCCACCGCCATGGTTGTAGTTATTATGATTTTTTGAAGCACAATGTAACAAACTATCGTCTGTTAATGGAACACGAGTTCCATTTAAGGACACATGGTGAGACTTCAAAAACTCTCAAGAAGAATGCTGTTTTCTTTAAATAAATTCAAGTTTGACATCCGATTGCACATGAAGGAAACGAAGATGTCTCACGCGAAAAATATAATAATGTAGGCATACGAGTATCATTGTGAATGAGATTGCCTGAGCATGTGTGCGCGTGTTCACGTAGCACATACATATTAATGTTTAAAGTACACTGATACAGCATGAGAAGTCAATTCACAATCTGTGTTGTATTTCTGCGAGTGCCTATGAATGCCTGCACATTTATTTCTCGTATGTTATTATTGTTTCGGTAATGCCATTGACCGTCTGAGTGTATCTCCGAGTTTTTATTTTACCTTATGCAGTTGGAATTATGGCGGAGTGTTTATACTGAACCAAAACACTCTCTCAGTTTGGTAATGTTGAATATTTTACAACACCATTCATGTATGGTTTAATGGTGTTGAATATCGTCGTACTATATCACTGGGGGGAAAGGGGGGGGGGGGGGGCGCTCAGTGGCCAAGCAGCCTGCCTGGCGTTCCGAAAGGAGACAGTGCGACGCTTTCATCGGCAGACTGAGAGTCAGTTCAGTGAGACTGCCCTGTGGAAAACAAAAAGACGGAGCAAATGAGATAAAACCCGGTGCGATGAAGTTGATTCTCTCTTTCAGCCCCCCCCCCCCCCCCCACCCATTTTATTTACCTCATTATGTTTGTCTTCCCCGTGTAATTTTAGGTCTCCCTCTAGTTCATTTAATTTGCCCTGTGGATATGGATGATACAATAGACTATTGTTATATTATTTTTAGTAGCAATTCTGGTCAATATTTAAAAATTGGGTTTTTACTTATGAAATCATACCAGTTAGATACAGCTTGACAAGACGAACCCAACCTTATCTCAACTAGGAGTATACGTTAATTCTAAGCGGAGTTATGAATTTTTTAATGACGTAATTTAATACCAGAATCGCGGCCCATTAAATTGGAAGCTGATAAATTATGCGCTCTATTACCATGGCTTGTTTATTTTTAAATGGGCAACGCAGTGCCATATATCATTGCGTCCGGGGCGGCGAGGCCTACGTGACGTATTATTTATTTTTCGATAGGATGTGCCATGACCTAATTAACAATTAATTATCCTCCCTCCAAAAAAAAAATGAAAATGTACTTATATTTCCTTGATCTTTTCACTATACACAGCGTTTTCTTTTCCCTATCGGTGTCTATATGAGGTCCTGCAATATATATAGAACTAGCCGACCCGGCCCGACTTCGCCCAGGCCCTGGAGGGGATCTATCTATCTATCTATCAGTCTGTCTGTCTGTCTGTCTGCTTGTTTGTCTGTCTGTCTGGCTGGTGGGGAGCATCTCATTTAATTCATATAAGTAGTCATATAAGCTCCCGTTCCGACTATCTGTCTGTCTGTCTGTCTGTCTGTCTGAGCCGGCCCGGCTTCACCCAGTCCCTGGTGAGGAGCATCTAATTTAATTCATATAAGTAGTCATATAAGCTCCCGTTCCGACTGTCTGTCTGTCTGTCTGTCTGTCTGTCTGTCTGTCTGTCTGTCTGTCTGTCTGTCTGTCTGAGCCGGCCCGGCTTCACCCAGTCCCTGGTGGGGAGCATCTCATTTAATTCATAGTTAAATAAGCTCCCGTTCCCGACTATCTGTCTGTCTGTCTGTCTATCTATCTGACCCGGCGTGGCTTCGCCCAGCTCTTGGCGCACAGTAACTTAAAAGAATGTCCTTCCACACACCATCCATTATTTTTAATGAAAACTGTTTTTAATCACCTGCATGACTGTAGATAACTTCTTTAAGCATAAAAAGATGATTTACAATGTTATGCATTGTGCATTATTTTTATGAAAACTTTGAAGATGCCTTAAAGATTATATCATTATTTATTATAACTCATATGCCGGTAAATAACTATAGAGAAAGAGTTTAACAATAGTGCAAGTAAGTCCAACAATATGACTATAAAGTATATAGAAATGTTATTAAAAGTTATGCCCCTTGAAATAACTTTTCTAGAATGAAGTCCCCTTGCTATATAGAAATTATATAATGAAATATTAAATGTTATTAAGTAAGTAGCCGATTTTACACTAAGAAACTATTACAGTTGGTTGCACAGGAATGAAAGGAAGACGTGTAGAAAATTTCATCTCAATCGGATGTACCGTTATCGAACCCATCCAATACATAGCCAACCACATACTTCATTTTTTATATATATAGATAATTTAATTACACCATTCTGCCAGCCTGAGAAGATAAATAAAAAAAAATTACATCAATAAATGTTAACTCTTTTGTAACAAATATCTGCATGTAAAATTCTTAACTGAAAAATATAAATCATAAAATAACTTAGAAATAGATATATACATATAGCATAATAGTATAGTTTATAAATGTTATTAAAAAAATATAAAAAATATAAAATAACACAAAGTAAACCAGCTTTACAGAAAAAAATTACAAAACGTACAGGTTGTTGCTGCGACTAGCCTTCATCTACAAACAAATACACAAAACACAACATATAACCACGGAGAAGACTCTCCAGTGACTATATTAAGGCATAAGAATGGAATGAGAAGAATAGGACGCTGATAGATTTGGGAGCAATGAAGAGAAAATGAAAATGTTCGTCGTTAGTGAAAGAACAATTCATGAAAATGTATCATATTGTCTTAATGTACTAACTGCATTGCAACAGCTTTCTTTTGTTGAATAATTGCATGCATTAATGTAAGTAAGTAAGTTTGTAACTGCTGCATAAATTAAGCAGTGATGACAGTGATGTCATATAGGACCTGAGGTTTGCTTGAGTATCCATTGTCCCATGTCTGGCTTATTGGTGTGCAGACTGGTTGTTCCTCGCCGTACAGGCAGACACTCTCCGACTTCGGAGGAATTGGCAATCCTACTGACTTTAGCCAGGACCCCGAAGGGATCTGTTGCCCAGGATGCTCGACGAGGACACGTCAATAGGTCTTGGCCTGTATATAACCCGGCCCTGGTGCCTTGGAAATACCTCTGCGTCCCAGCAGTTAATTAACTATTAAGATATTAAATAATAAAAAATAAAAATATTAAATAATTACATATTCACTCAAATTGATTTCTACTTCTGCTCTATAATTACACTGTTCTGTATTTAATGAGAGCAATTAATAAATAAATACTAACTTATTTAAAACATGTAACTTATTTTACAATACTGTATTTAAATTTAAATAATTATGTACTGCTGCGCAGCTTAGAAAAAAAGTACTCCTTACTTACACTACTTACAAGTTTACATATGGGTCTGAAAACTGGCATTCAAAATTATTTTCAGTCATGTCAAATGCTGAAATATTATGCAAGTACACAGATACATTACTGCTACAAATGACACTTGTATTATGTTTAATTTTAGAAGTTAAATTACCAGTTCTAATTATAAATAAATATAGGTCCGCTATAGTTTATTGTATGGGCACCGCAATCTTGAATTCTGTGTTATGACGGCCATGTGGCCATGTCACTAAATATTTTGTCCTGAATGCCAGCAATGATGAAACTCTTCACATTTATGTAAAATTGAACGGGGGATTAAAAAATGCAACAAAAAGTTAAGGATTCTTATTAATGAAGGAATTATAAGACGAATTAGCTTACTATTCATGAAAAGACTCAAAGAAATTCAAGAGAAAACACTTTCTCGGCCCCAAACTTCTGGCGCTCAGGAGAAGGACCAATACTGCAAGTATCAGAGTAGGTTCCCCTTTCGTCATACCATGCTAGTTTCGAATAATTCACATCTAGCAGGACATGGTAACAACCGGAAGTGAATCTTTGGTCTCAAGAAATAGCGCACAAAATAAAAAATAATGTGCCCCCCCCCCCCCAGGGCAAAGGTCGAAAGCTCTGACATTGCTATTTTTAGTTGGGAAACTTTATTCACAATAGAATTGCGAATAAAATGAGCTTTATTCGCAATTGAATTGCGGGAATTAACAAACATGTCACTGCGCCACTCACTAGTCAATTTTTAGTTTGAGCTAGTAAGAAGGTGGTTAAATTGGGGCGATATTTCATTTGGCAAATAAAATTGTCGTTAAACAAAGATATCTATTGGATCCATTGATTCTGACACTTGATCACTGCCTGGGGGTTGCCCCTTGGGCAAAAAAAAATTAATTGCTGAAAAATGAAAAAAATATATTGCCTCCCTACTCCCATACTACTTTAGTTCTTTTAAGTCTACACAACCACCAGTGAATGAATGTTTGTAGTCAATTAATAATGAATTTTGTCATTCCCTGTGTTTCTGATACATATACAGTGAGCAGCAGTAATAATTTAACGTTAGATATTAAAACATGTTGCTCTATGGAAGCTCCTTTATATGATTACTTTGATATCTCTATATGTTCCTCTCATCTTTGTCTACAATGGTACATAAATATATGTATGATTCTACTTCACGAAGTGAGGTTTCACTTAGGAACTCATGGAGAGAACTACAAAAATTTGTTTACGTCTCTTAACATTTATTATTCATTAAGGGAGATCAGATTATCATTTGCTACGCTTATTTTCATTGTCTTCAATATTCACCTTCAAATTTTAGACATAGCTAATCGACCTCCCATCAAGTGACTTTAGATAGTTTCATGACATTTCTCTAATTTTTTGGAAACAAAAATTGGAGAAAAAAAAATAAATAAATATAAGTTGGATAGAACTGACATAATGAAATCCAATGATACCTCATTCAAGACTTTATCAGTTATAATGGATATGTTATTATTATTTGGTTGTAAATTAATTGTGTCCCTCAGCTGCACAATTGATAATAAAATACTACTGCCGGTTGGTCAACTTTTGTCAACAGAATGTGAGAATCCATGATCATAGATCTAGATATGAAGCCTTTTGTGGCTAGTGTCAAAGAACAAATGCCTCTGGCCTGATATATTTTATGATAATTAGGGACTTGCCATGTTGGATTTTATCAAAATCGTTTCTTTTTTCACTTTATCCCCCATTTGGTATGGGCCATCAACCAAGCTGTTCTATCTTTAGCTATCTCATGCAGCTGCTCATGTCCTCCTGATATTATTCATTTCTGTCTTTAACTCTCTTCTCCTTGTGGTTTTAGATCTTCCTTTATTTCATTTGCCCTGTCAATTCTGGACAAAGGTTTTTCATGTGATACAATTCTCAGGTGTCCTCAGAGTATGCGTATGCAGTACATCTTCTATTCCTTTTTGACACACTTGTATTTGTTTAGTTCTGTCCAGGAGTTCCACATTGGTGATTCTGTTATACCATCTTAGCCTACCTATTTTGCCCATTCAACAATTAATGAATGTTTGTAATTTGTTAATTTGTTAATAATCATTGTATATCATTCTCTATGTATCTGATCCATACTGTTTTAATGGTTTATTTGAACAATCTGTTGTTTAATTTTAATTTTCTTTTTTGACTTCCACAAATGTCCAGTTGCTATGAAAGTCCTCTTGCCTTGTACATTTTTTATTTTAATATCTTTATATGTTGACCCATCTGTGTCTACATTACTACCTAAATAGGTGTATAATTCTGCCTCTTCAAGTGAAGTTTCACCAAGGGATAGCAGGTTATCATTTGCTTGATTTATTATGCAGTAAAACATGATGAGCTAATTAAAATGTTGGAAGATATCAACATTGATGGGAAAGATTTAAGAATAATAAAGAATATATACTGGAACCAAGTAGCAGCAATTAAAATGGGAAATAAAGAGGGTAGTTACGAACAGATAAAGCTAGGAGTACGACAGGGGTGTGTCTTGTCACCCGATCTCTTCTCCCTGTATAGCGAAGTAATAATGAGAGAGATCAAAGAGAAGCCAGGAATACTAATCGGAGGATATAATATAAACAATATACGCTATGCAGATGACACAGTATTGGTAGCGGATAATGCAACAGACCTACAACAATTGTTCGACAGTGTAGTAACATAGAGTGCACAGAAAGGACTGTCCTTGAATATCAAGAAAACAGTAACAATGGTGATATCAAAGAAAATGGGGACACCAAAATGTGACATAGAAATAGAAGGGGAAATTCTCAACCAAGTGGATAATTTTAAATACCTAGGGGCACTTATAACATCAGATGGAAGATGCACAAAAGAGATTAAGAGCAGAATAGGGCAGGCAAAGACAGCATTTCAGAAAATGAAGAGTATCTTATGCAATAAGTCGCTATCAATGAATGTAAGAAAGAGAGTACTAAAATGCTATATAGAACCAGTTTTGCTGTATGGCAGCGAATCTTGGAATGTAAATGAACACATTAGGAAGAACTTAGAAGCAACAGAGATGTGGTTTTTAAGACGAATGTTGCGAATTCCTTGGACTGCCAGAGTAACTAACAACGATTGCATGAAAGAGGCTAATGAAACTAGAACACTATGTACAACAATAAGAAAGAGACAAACATCTTTCTTTGGTCATGTGATGAGAAAAGAGGCATTAGAGAACATCGTGACAACTGGAAAGATCGAGGGGAAGAAAGGCAGACCAAGAGAAATGATGCTGGACAGACTGAGACGGTGGCATGGAGGAATATCATCAGCAGAGTTGATCCAGAACACCAAAGACCGAGATCTGTGGAGAGCCATGAACGCCTACGCCAGCCGGCACGGCACTTGATGATGATGATGATTTATTCTCATTATCTTTGTCTTTCCCTATAAACTTTTAGACTTAATTGTTGTGTTTAATTAAATCTTGCATCTTATTTCAATGTGTGGGACAAGAAGGCAATTTCATCTCCATGAAATCCAAATCATGAAGCTTTAATGCACAAACAGACAATATTGCGAACAAATGAACTTAATTTTAAAATGTAGGCACATTCACATTGCTCTTCAAAGACTAAAACAACTGAATAAATTATGGAGTGGGACAGATAGAACTACAAAAATTAGATTTTTAAGAGCATGCATCTTTCCCATTGCAACATTCGCCTGTGAGACCTGGACACTTACTAAACAAGCTGAACAGCGCATAAATGCCTTTGAATATAAATGTTATAGATGTGTTCTAATAATATCTTGGGTAAAGAAAAGAACAAATGCATCCATACTTCCATACTTAAAGAGCTGAATATTGAAGAAGATTGGCTATTAAAGATGATAAAACAAATAAAATTGAAATATTTTGGTCACTTGAAATGTCATGAAAGTTTGGAGATAACAATAATGGACGGGTATATGCCTAGGAAAAGAGGAAGAGGAAGGCCAAAGAGAAGATATGTAGTGCATGATCTCCAGATGGGTGTATCAGACACAGGACATCTTGCTTATGATCGAGAGGTTTTCCGGTAGGTTGTTACAGGAGCTAGGTTCTGCAAATGACATGCTACTGAATGAATGAGGAACATTCACAACTTTTATGTTAGAAGCTAACAAAGTAGAATACTTGCTCCTAAGCAACAGTTTAGAGGGAACATTGATGACAAGATTTTCTTGTTTTTCTCTCCAATTGAAGAATCATTATTGGATGTATGGAAGGGGGAAAAGACACAACAAAAAAATGGCTGCTGCTATAAGTATTGTATCAACTTTAATATGTGTATGATGTGTGGCAATTATTTTCCATAAAGCTGCTTTGTATTGTTATGCTATTTTTGTCATGATAATCTGATATCATTACACTCTGATAGGTTCCCAAACTCAAGTTTTTAAATGGGACTTGTGGAATAACATATCAGAAATCGTGTCTTAAAGTAATCATAAGACATGTTGTATCATTAATCATCTTGAAAAAGAAAATATCAAGTTAATTTATATAGTTTATGTTTGCATACAAAAATGTAATATATAAATCCTTTCAGACTGACTGTAGACATAAGATGGAGCATAAACTACCATCAAGTGTCAAGATAGAACAACCTGAAGTCTGTGCAGCTCATGGTAAGATTAAGTGCAATATAATGTAACAGTAAGTTGAATATTCTTTACAGGATGTTGCAATCAACCCCAGCATTTATTGGCTGTTTATGATTTACTAGATAATTCTACATTTTGGACTTTGCTATTGCTTTCTGAATTGTCAAAGCATTATACCATCAAATCAACACAATAGCAGAATCTAAATTTACTAGGACACTGGGGAAAAAAATAAGGTCATAGATGTGACCAAGTATTCCCCGGAATCAGTGTACAACTCTGCAGCTGAAAAAAGCAGGACACTCTCTTGTCCTGACAATCATAAATTGCTGTCAAAGGCAGAGGTGTCAGAAGTCGGGGTGCCCACCGCCTAGATGAAAGTATTATTCACTGGCGTACAACCCCAAATAGTCAGGAATTGACTAGGGGCAAAATCTATATGGCTGAACTATAGATTAAGCCCTGAATATCCAACGTACAGCTCCAAGTGGCTCGTTACAAAATTGAAATGAACTGTGCTGAATATTCGCCAAGGAATAGGAAAGAGAAGGTTAGCTAGGATAGATTTTTAAGTCTAAAATTAAGTGTAATTAACAACTATCCCAGTACAGGTTTTTCTCCCTGACTGCTCCCTTCCTTGGTGTTTAAGTGAACCCCCACCAATGTACACACACAACACATATGCACAATTGGAATTAATATAATGACAGAACTGTGAGTTACAATACTACAACATTTATTTACTAATCATAATCATAGACCTCTGATGGTTTTCAATATGAGGATGATGAAATCATATAACATATTGTGATGAGAAACATTACATAACTTTACTGTTACTTAAACTATCTGGATCTGTGGTCCAGATCCCCTCTCTCCAGCAGAAACAAAAAACAGCTTGCTGGTATTCTGATGCCTGTCAGTCCTGGCTCTACCTAGTCGTCACTCGTTTTTGAGATCTATAACATATGTGCTCCTTGTGAGAGCTTGAAAGAAAGTCAAGAATGTGTTATATTTAGTTCTACATCCTAGCACACACATATACAATGACCAGTCTGGTCAAGTTTATCTTCCAGCTCTACTGCGTTCACCATCCTCCTTCTCCCTCCATATCTCTCTCCTACTGTCTTAGTCTGGGACGGGCTTTTCAATTGTCTCACACGCCTGTAATGATTACATTTCTGCTGCCCCATGTCCATGTCGCTAATACAGAAATTCTGTGTCGTACAGCCGCCCCGTCCAAAGTTGGTTTAGCAGCTCACAGGGTTGGTAATGGTATTACAATAATGCCTGATCATCCGGGCTTACAAGCCGTGACCAGTATCTGTGCCAGACTTCTGTGAATTACCATCCACTATACGATGAAAAGGTTTAGCGCCATATACCCTATAACGATTGTGGGTAATGTCTGTACCATTACACCTCCGTTTCCAACACAATCGATGGCCAATGTGCCCATGCGCACACAATAGCACAACACCAATTTATTCTTAGTGAGTTACCATATAACAAATCACATCAAATAAACCTAAGGTATATGAATACAAAATGGCATATAAGGCTATTCTTACCTACATTGTATAATGCAAAAAAGTAAGTAATATCCTTATCTACAACAAACTGGGAAACATAGTTTCCATATACGTTACAGACTAAATAAATGTTTGTCAAGTGCATGTCCAAAGTATAACAAAAATGATGCATACGGCAAGTCAAATATATCAAACCTCCAATACTTTAACATAATAGCATTATGCAAAGTTAGTAACAATATTGTTTACATAAATATGAGACATAGAAACAATACTCAGAGCAGTCCCTACTTAGCCACTGCTGTGGTAAGAATTAAGGAAATATAGTCAGTTGACTATATTCTGTACAAAAAATGCACACACCAAAACGAGACTAGTCTTGTTTAGAAAGGAATGGCAAGCATCTGCTACGACACCTCAAGTATATCTTGACAAGATCTGTCTTCCATAAGTTTCTACTTCTTAGAAGAGTAGCACTTAAAGCACAATGATATTGAACACAGAACTTAGAAAGAACACTCAAGTAACCTACGACAATGATAGTTCTTGCGATAACCTAGATCAGATATAGACTGAAAATCAGTACATACATCTAAAAGACTTGACTAGTTACTAAGAATTAACTTTCCTAGTGGAGTCTACCAACATCAGAATCATACATATGCCTACAAAACACTGAGTTGGTTGCCTCACCTGTTCTGAAGTCAAACATTTTCTGACATGAAACAGGCTAGGGACCCTTATTTAAGCCGAGTCCAGCAGACAGTATTATCTCCTTGGTACCTTTCTGTCTGGATTTAGGTACTCATGCCCCACGTACAGGTAATTAATTCTATTCAAGTGTTGGGCTGGTATTACAATGTCGTTTTCACACTACTGATTCAGCCAGTCTGTGCAATTTCAGTTCCCACCCTGTCATGGGGTTAATTGCCCCTAGGCCACTCTGTGTGGTCAGCTGTCCTTGGCATTGTTTACTGCCCTATGGCTATTATCTCCCCCTGGGTCAATATGTTGTTCACGCCTGGGTGGTTTTATTTCACTATCTCTGACATTCTCCACCTGGCTACAGGTAATTTCCTTTATTCAGCCACCGGCCCAGTTCATTGTTGATTTAGCCAGGGATACCTGGGTGAGAAGGTGCCAATGTGTCTGTGGTGTCATAGCCCATCTGGGTCAGCAGTTTTCCAAGGTGTAGACTAATTATCTAGTTGTGTCCGTCTCAAGCAGCCCATTTTACTTGCCATCTGCAAGCTTACGTCATGGCTAGAGGCTTTTTGTGAATAATCTTACCTCATGACTAGATAGCATTGGAGCAGTGTGATTAATTCATTCTTTCTCAAATTGGCCTCTCAATTTTGGAGGCCGAGAAAATATTCTGGGATGTTAACGCGGCATTTCGCGACAAGAGGTATAAGACCCTCATGTGAATATTGAAGATAAGGGAAAAGCCACCACATTATCTTCCCGAGATAAGTTTAAAATAGGAACGTGGAATGTCAGGACATAGTTGAGATAGGAAAGTTATATAATGTAATAAAAGAAATGAAAAATATGAAGTTTGATATCCTGGGCACGAGTGAGATGAGGTGGAGCAGGTCTGGTTAAATAATAACAGACTAACACACAATAATTTGTTGCAGGAGGTGATACATACAGAAAAGGAATTGACTAATGTTGTATGAGGAAACAGCTAAATCAATTAATGGTTATTTGACTAAATCAGATAGTTATTATGATCAAATTCAAAGTCAAACCAAAAGTTATATAAGTATAGGTACCAAAAACAAACAGTAGTGAAGTGGAATTACAAACATTTTATGACAAAGTAGAAATTTACATCTTGAAATGAGCCATTAAATGTCCTTTATTGAATGCCCAATCAAAGATATCACGGGGATAACATTTATGTTACTTACAGGTATCTAGAGCTTTAAAACAGCCGACACTTGTTGCATCTTTCAGTAGCACAATAGAAATAAATGTCTCCTTCACTTTCCCTTCTCTGATAAAATGAATATATAGTATCAGCTCCTCATCATCAGATCTTTCTGCATCTCCATCATGTAAGATACTGACATATAGTTTTACTTTATTTCAATATCAAATCTTCATGAAGATATGAGGCATTGTAAAAAATAAATTCTCTACACTGTTGTTGTTTCCTAAACACTTCTTTGAATCAATCACATTAAGTTTGGTTAACAATGCAACCAAACCTTCAAAGCCTGTGTAGGGTCTGTAATTGTTGACAATACAGTACAATGCCATGAAATGTACATTCATATGTTGCAGCATATTAGTATCCATGTTCCCCCTTCCCCCCTCTCACATTGCTAAAGTAGCACAATTGGGATTCTTCTTTGTACTTTCAGCCTTCTGACACTTGAAGTGTATATAGGATTTGTAGTGCTTTGTAAGTTTCCAATTTTAATGTTCCCAAACTTCCAAGCACAACTTTCAAATTTTGGTCTAGTATTGGTGGGAAACTTGCTGCTGACTTCACAGTTATTTATATCACAGCAGTGGTAAATGTTCTAGCCAATATTGCTGAAATGTTTGACTGAAGGAATTTAGAACGGGTTCCAAATGTTGCTGTATGTAGCCGAGGCGCAGTGTTGGGGTGAGCGCCCAACATTGCTTAAATACTTCAATGGCTCGTGAATACATAACCTATGCAGCAAAAGTCCAACTCCTGGCCTTCACGTGGCGGAACTGTTTAAACTAACAGGAGAAGGGGCGATGGCGAGTCTCTGGCGCCGGAAAATAACCAGTATGCTCTAGATGTGTATGTATGTACATGCATGCGCAGACAGGTGTGTGCGCATGTACACATCTACACTCGAGTGAGACCACAGTCTGCTCTAGCAAAGAAAGGTGCTGAAGACGGAGGCAACCAGCCATGAGGCGCACCACAGAAATCAGGATGCCACGCAATCACGCAAAATGGAATATGTCGACTACTGCTAATTGTTATGGTGCTAACCCTGCTTTGGACCCCCAGGCAGGTGCAGTGCCGGGCCCTATGTCTCGAAAGGGTCCAACCCCAACTACTGGAGGTCCTTCTCAGATGTCCTGTGGAGCCTAGGGGACATGAGAATAGGACGACTGGCCATACTAAACGAAGACTTAAAATAATGCACTGGAATGCGGAGGGAGTCAGCAACAAAAAAATAGAATTAGAAAAAATCTTGGACCAAGAAAAAGTAAGCATATGTTGCTTGCCAGAAACTCACCTCAATGAGAATATAGCCTTCAAAATCAGAGGCTACCAGTGTTACCGATCTGACCGAAAGGACAGACGAAAAGGTGGGATACTGACCCTTGTAAAAAATAACATCATGGCTTCCCAAATCGAAGTCTACATGGAAGGGGCTGAGTATCAGACACTTAAACTTAAGACAGGTAATACAGACCTACATCTGATCAATTACTACTGTCCAAGTGACCGCCCACAAGCACTGGACACACTACCACTAAAAGAAAAAATGATTGTGTGTGGCGATTTCAACAGCCAATCGCAGAGCTGGGGCTACGATCACATGGACCAGAGAGGAGAGAGACTGGAAGACTGGCAGGATGAGAATAGATTCATCTTGATTAACAAGCCGTCCGACCCACATACTTTCTACTCGAGATCATGGCACTCTACAACTACACCTGACCTGGCTTTTCATTCACCAGACCTGGAGTGGAACATTACACGAATTGTTGGGAAACAACTTGGTGGCAGTGACCATCAGCCAGTCTTTCTAACCGTAGAAAATGAGCTTGTAAGTGAAAGCAGCACCCTCTCGAGGTGGAACTACAAGAAAGCAGACTGGGCAATGTACAAGCATCGCACCAGCATACTGGTTAGAAACCTGAACACTGAGAAAGACATAAATAAAGTAGTTGAAGAGTTTGGGAAATGCATACTACAGGCAGCGCGAGAAACAGTACCAAGAGGAGC
The DNA here is from genome assembly GCA_014155875.1 of Cepaea nemoralis. NCBI lineage: Eukaryota > Metazoa > Mollusca > Gastropoda > Stylommatophora > Helicidae > Cepaea > Cepaea nemoralis. Next base: position 163,417 of record JACEFZ010010901.1, on the reverse strand, counting down.
CCGTAAACAATATAAACCCTACTGGAGTAGTGAACTGGAACAGTTGCATAATGATGTGGAAGTATGTAGAAAGCAAGCAGAGGCCACACCCAGCCAAGAGCACCACAATAAATTCCAGCATGCAAAAGCCAAATTTCAAAGGGCCAAGCTGCAGGCTAGACGGAAAAGCTGGCAGGAGAAAACGGAGTCTCTGAACTTTGAAAGAGACACAATGAAATTGTGGAAGCTAATAAAATAGCTTAATGATGAGGGCACAGGGAGAAACTCAAAAATTGCGCTACATAAAGATGGAAAAATCTTAACAAGAAAGCAAGCAGCTGACCATTTTGTGGACTCATTCGCACAAGATAACAATATCAAAATTAGTCCAGAGAAACAACAAGAGATTCAAGAGAAACGACAACATACAGGATAGAAGGAAATAGCACATGAGGTTCTGGAGGCATCCATCACAATCAGCGAACTGGAGCTAGCCATATCAAAACTGAAAATGAGAAAGTCACCAGGAGCTGATGGTATTTCCAATGAAATGATCAGGAACCTAGGAACAGAGGCCAAAACAAAGCTGTTGCAGATCTTCAATAACAGCTGGACCTTAGGCAGTGTTCCACAAGCCTGGAGAGAAGCAATCATGATACGCCTCCTAAAATCAGGGAAAGATGGTTCCATTGCCTCTAGCTACAGACCAATTAGCCTCACCAGCTGTCTCTGCAAAACACTGGAGCGCATCATCAATCACAGACTGCAGTGGTACATTGAAAGTAAAAACATCCTTGTGCCACAGCAGGCTGGCTTTAGGCAGTGCTACTCTACGGAAGATCAGACAACCTACCTCTCTCAAGAAATTGAGGATGCATTCCAAGAGAAGAAGCTGGTGCTTGCGGCATGGATAGATCTGAAGAAAGCCTTTGACAAAGTCTGGAAAGAAGGTCTGATGAAGAAACTGAGAAACTTGCAAAGTCAATGGAAGAATGTACAAATGGGTGAAAGCATACTTGCACAACAGAAGAGCCCTGAGTACAGATAGACGGACTCAAGAGCAAGAAAGTACTACTGCATCACGGTGTCCCCCAGGGCGGAGTCTTGTTCCCCACACTTTTTCTAATCTTCATCAATGATCTTGTTGCTCACCTACCGCATGGAATTAAAGCGGCAATGTACGCCGATGACCTGGTTCTATGGAGCACAAATGAATATGCATCAGTGGCCACCAGATTGCTACAAAGAGCTGTAGATACATTTGCTGCATGGGCAAATAGATGGTGTGTCAGCATAAACACTGACAAGTGCAGCACCTACCCTATTTACCCTCTCTCCAAAACAAAAGGCAGGGATCATCCAGATAAATGGAACACCCCTAAGAGATGATAAAGAACCAACATACCTTGGAGTAACATTTGATGGCAGGCTGACATGGAGAAAGCACATCAACAAATCAGTAGCTAAAGCCAGAAGGAAAATAGCCATTCTGAGAAAGCTAAGTGGAACCACATGGGGAGCCAGTACGAAAATACTTAGCAAAGTTTACCAACAGAGCATACGACCACACCTGGAATATGGGTCAACTGCGTGGTGTTCAGCATCAAAAAACCACACTACAAGAGCTGGACAAGGTGCAAAATCAAGCACTTAGAGTCACCACAGGAGGGATGAGATCAACCCCTATAGTGGAAATGGAGAAGATGGGGAGGACACAAGCACTGAGTGAGCGCAGAGATACGAAAACGCTAATACAAGCAGAAAAGTTCCTCAGCTTGCCAGGCCACCCTATGAAGAACAGATTTGAAAACCTAGCTATGGGGCGGTTGAAAAGAAGTAGTTTTATCCACCAGGCCAAACGACTCTGCAGAGAAACCACTGATCTGCCCACAGTTGGTATCCCCCTAACAACTATTCCAGAGCGAACTCCATGGAAAGATGAGCATAGACTATCATTACAAATCCAGACAAAAGTGAGAGGAATATTTGACAAGGAAGAACAGAACAGTGTGCAGCGCAGAACAGCCACTCTCAGCTTCCTTGATGAAGAATACCCACAGGATCTCTGGATCCGAGTCTACACAGATGGGTCAGCACAAAATGCTGTTCGAAATGGAGGAGCGGGAGTGTACATAGAATACCCAAATAATACTAGGGACACAGCCAGAGTACCGACAGGAAAGTACTGCCATAACTATGATGCCGAAATTGAGGCAATCAAGATAGCAACAGAGAAATTACTAAATAACAGCAATGGTACACAACCTGTGGTGCTACTGACAGATGCAAAATCAGTACTCGAGGCGCTCCTCTCTGGGAAATTGCCAGTACTAAGGACACTACTTTCTGAACTTAGCAGTCAGCATAAAGTCACCATACAGTGGATACCATCCCACTGTGGAGTACCCGGAAACGACAGAGCTGATCAATTGGCTAAGGAAGGAGCCAAAGAAGAACAGCCTGATGTGCCCGTTACATACCACCAAAAGAAAAGAATGATCAAATCAGTCAGAAAGCCACCAAAACCTGCTCAAGATGACTACCACATTATGGACAGACCAGAACAAGTCATTATTCTGCGCCTCAGACAGGACACAATAGATTACGCAACCACATGTATACAAAATTCAAGATTGGTGAAACAGCCATGTGCACATGTGGATTGGCGTCGCAGACAGCAGAGCACATACTCCAAGACTGCCCAAAATATAACATATCTAGGCAAACCTTCTGGCCTAGAGAGACGACAGTGGAAGATAAACTCTATGGACCACTGTGTGAACTGAAAAAAACAGCTCAATTCATGCAAGAGACGACATTGCAGATATAGACATATTTCAAGCGAACGAAAGAAGAAGAAGGAATTTAGAACCACTTTCTTCTGTACAACAGCATCAGTTACCAGCACTGGCTCTACATCTAAGAAGATCTGATATGAGAGCAAGAGGACGCCTGAGAAGAAAATGGATTGATAACATCAAAGACTTTATACAATCACATGGAATGACACTACCCAGTGCCACTCATCGGGTGCTGGAACATTAACTATTCCTTCCCACGATCCTTGATGGCAATGATGATGGTGATCTTAAATGATAGGTGTTTCATTGTCATCTCAATCACAATAATTTGTTTCACTCTCATCATTATCATCTTGAAAATAACAAACAGTGCTTGGATTGGCTGGCTTCTTGCCTTCATTCTCTCTCTATCACTATGTGGTACATTTTCAGGAAAAGTTGACCCACTTCATATCCTGGTACGAGGAAATGCAACCTAAAGACTAAATCTTGTGGCAGGACAGACCAGGCTCTAAACCTTGGTTGGCAGCTGGTCTAGGATCGAAGCTCTGACAACGGGCAGTTAGAGTATTGCTTTGCTGATCTGGCAGCTTCTGCAGCTTGTCTTGTTCCAGATGTAATGGTGTTACCTGTCCTCTGGAGTGAACTAGGCAGGCTGAGATAGGGAGCATGCTGCATGGGCAACACATGATCTCTACAATTCAGCCCAGGCTTTAGGCTATGGAGAGGTATAACTCCATCCCTGGTCATTATCGGTCTTGGATTCAAAGCGAGAGGTAGCAGTTATGGATTATAAGTCCTTGTCAATTGGCATAGACAGAGGCGCCATGGTTGCCTCTGACGTCACAGGTGTCACTGATCAGCTACCGCCTGCCTCAAGCTGTCATGATCGTCGATAATCGAAAGAAACCCCCTCTCCCCCTACCCCAAATAGACTTACCCTTGGGAAGTGCACCCACTGAAGAAGAAGAAGAAGAAGACAAAATCAGTTCGTTTCAGACTAGGGAGTACAAGTACTGGTCCCAGAAGAGTCTACTCTCCTAACAGTTTCACAGGTAACAGACGGTAAATCTTGCAGCTGTTTAACATGCAGAAGACAGCAGGCTTTATTATCTGCACTACGCTAACCTGTGGTGAAGTTAAAGCCTCCAATCTGTTTCACTCAATACACAAGAGAGATACAAATAGTACACACAGATTTCATCATTACTCACTCTACTAATAGACTAATTACTATGAATTGTAAAATGTAATAAACCTCAATAGGTTAGATTTTAGTAGTATCTATGAATCAGATGTTGCTATATATTACAAATTAGAAAAAGTAACTCCCATAGGGAGAAAGAAAAATTGTTAGCAAATAATAATAATAGAAGATATTGCAACATGAAACAAATCAGCGTTTAGTTTAGTTTAGTTCAGTGTTTCCCAACCTTTTTTGTGCCATGCCCCACTTAAGCCTTTCTAAAATTCATATTGCCCCCCTCCCCCGCCCCACGCCCCCCTCAACATATACATTATTTTTAATATTCAAAAATTGAAATGTTCACTAAAGAAACTTGAATGATAGGTTTTAGGAAGAAATCACTAGGTAATTATTGAGCAAACACGGTAAGTAAATTTTCAAAACATATAATGGAGAACTGAAATTCAAGTACAAAATAATTTTAATGAAAGATTTTTCTATATTATTTTAATTATTAGTAATTATTTATTATTTAAATTTAGTGAGATTCTTGCGCTTGATGCTTGCTGCAAAGAGATCTTATGTCAGGTTCCAATTTAGTTAACTTCAGTCTCAAGTCTCCCCGTTTTGTTATATTCAGCCGATTTCTTCCATTTTCGAATTGCCCCCCTTAACAGTCGAATTGCCCCCCTGTGGGGCGTGGGCCCCACGTTGGGAAACACTGGTTTAGTTGATGGATCAACATCACGGCACACGGGTATAACCCATAAGTGCTCCGTTCTCCTCCTAACTCAAACCTGAGTCTGGAGAAACTCAGCTCAGTGCACGAACTCTGAGGCACCGGTGAGTATCCTGAAATACAAATGAGCATGCAACTCTTGATTGGTTCCTATGTAATCATAAAAATTGTCATAAGTTTGCAGCAAGTGTTGGGTCTGGAATAGCAGCCCTATACTCAGCTTGTGCAAGTAGTTCCAATGATGCCCGCCTGTATCTTTCCTCCACTGTCCTTCCTCTGCTCCCTCAAATCAAAAATCAAATCAAATCAACTTTATTCCCTCTTGAAGATAAGCACTGTTTTACTATAAGTTCATATGAATGTTCAATAGTGTCAAAGACTGAAGTATAGAGATCTGAGGTCTGCCTCAAGATAGAAGACCACCGGGAAGAGTGGTCAACCTCAAGTAGATTAGAGGTAACACAGTGCCCCGATATGAGGGCAGGGTAGGTGATAGGAAGGGGGACTATTAACTAGTTCTCTCATGAAACACGGAGGTATCGACCAGATAGTTAGTACTCTGGTCACGGCAGAATCACGCCTACGTGATAGCCACGGAGAAGTGGATTGCCACTCAATAGGAGACGGCTGCTATAAGCGTGCTGAGTGTGACAGCACGCAAAAAGCCGAAGGACGCACAAGGTCCTTCCGCGTGCTGTGTAGCCACGCGAGTAGGAAAGTCAGACTGGGGACTGACTTCTTAGCGAGCGCATCGTTTAGTGTCGATAGGAGTTTTCTGTAGCCAAGTAGATAGAGATTAGCAATAGGGTTAGGAAACTAGTGATAGGCAATTCTGTGGCTTTGTGTGTGATTTGATAGCGACTGTTTTGTAAATGTAAAGAGCCAACGGCAATAAAATGTATCATCCATTTCCTCTCACACGACTTGCAAGTTCCTTGTGTGGTGCGAGAGAAGTAATCCTATGATGCCTGAAACATCGGTTGCTGACAGGCTAGGATTAATGTGGTGTCAGAAGTGTGGCTTGGACAAATGTTCAAGCTAATACACTTACCCACGGCTCTAGACTAAGGTTACTAGTAGTGAATTACAAGGTTTAATTTGTGTCAGTGACTGATGACGTGTGCAGACTAGAACAAGTTGCGAGCTAAGCTGTGCCTATCGTGACAAAATAATGCTTATTTGTGTTTATTGAAATATTATGTACTTAAATCATGTGTTCTTCGAAGTTGTAAGTATTGATATTATGATTTTCTTTCATTTATTTATGTAATTACTTATTTGTTTATGAATAATTATCAAATATGATTCATGGCGGAGCGATACACATGCCAGCAACATTATCGATTTTTGCAAGCTAAAAATAGCGCTGCGCCTCTGACGTATTACGATTGACAAGCAGTTGTTTTACGCCATTTGCATTCAGCATCTGATTGTTTACAAATCGCCAAGCTGCTGCCCGCCTGAATCTGTGCTTTATATTAACTATTATTTGTTTATTTAAGTTAGTGAATGAATATATTTATTTATTTAAACATTATTATCACATTTATATTTATTTCAAAGCAGTTATTGAATTTTTTTCGTACTTTTTCTATTTGTTTACCGTCGCGATGGCACTACTTTTGGCTATGCAAATTAGACTTGGTCTGCACAACACTTCCATAGATTAAACTAGATTAGGAACGAAAGGCATAAGACGGTAGAACGAAGACAGGACATTGACATTTAATATTAATTAAACTACATTCTGTTTGTCCGGGGGCATGTCATTGTGATTGTACCAAATTGTCAAAAATTATATGTCGCTTGCAATTTGTTAATTGTTGCTGCTCTGTGAACCAGGGTGAACAACAGCTGGTTAGAAAACTCGTGTGTATGCCGAAGTGCCAAACGAGGGGACCTGAGTTGCCAAACGGTTGTGCCTGATTTTCGGGAACATTAAGATGAGTATACTCAACATATTTGGCATGCAATGTGATTAATAATGCATCTCTTTTTCAGCGTGTGATGCATTAGCATATTTTTGTGCTCTGTTTTTCAGGATAAAATTTTCCAGGTTATAAACTAAGAGTACAATTTGTAGTGCTCAGATATTAAGAAACATAACATATCTAAGATAAATAAGCCATATCTAAGATAAATAAGTGATTAAAGAGTTCAGTGCGGGTCAACGCTAGCTAATAACCCAACAACATGGCTACTTTAGCTGATTTCGTAAAAGCAGGCAAAGAATTACAATACACAGGAAAAGAGCTAGAACAATATGCTGATCAAAAATTTAAGGAAGCAAAAGATGCTGAGAGAGATGAACGCGCACGAGAAAGAGAACAAGAAAGACAGCATCAAAAAGAGATGGCACAACTAGCTGAGATAACAAAGCAAAAACAGTTAGAACATGATAAGGAGATTAAGCAACAACAGTTAGAACATGATAAGGAAATTAAACAAACAGTCAGAACATGATAAGGAAAATAAACAGAAACAGTTAGAACATAATAATGAGAATTAAAACAGAAGCAGTTAGAACATGATAAGGAAATTAAACAGAAGGAATAGAGTTAAAACAAAAGCAGTTAGATCAAGAGAAAGAACTAAAGCAAAAAGAGATAGATGAAATGGCAAGAGTTAAGGAAAAACAAATACAAGTGGAATCAGAGACACAGTTAAAGATGAAAGGTATGGATGTAGACTCACACGTAGAGATCTCTGCTACTAAACTAAAAAGTCAACAAGAAGAAAATAAGTTCAATAAATACAAAAATATTATTAAACCATTCTGTAAAGAAGATTCCATATCAGCCTGGACAGAAAATGTCGAGTATCAGTTTAAATACCACCAAGTTCCAATAGAGATGTGGGCTATGATTTATATGAAGAACCTGAGTGGTGAGCCCCTTAAGGTGATAGAATCAATACCAACTGATCTTAGATCTAACTATCAGTACATCCATGATAGGATAATGCAACACTTTTTACTTGATGCCCCTGGGTATCAGGTTCAGTTCTCAAATTTAAAACCAAAACCTAGTGAGACTTTCATTGATTACGTCTCAAATGTCCAAAGTGTACTAAATAGGTGGCTTAATGCAGCTAACATAGGAAAAGACTTTGACAGACTTAAAAATTTAATAGCCATGGATAAAGTCATATCCACTATACCATCTCCTTTTGCTAAATTCCTGCAGCAGTCAGACATTGAGACCATAGAACAATTTGAAAAGAAAGGCTCTGCATATTTTTCCTCAAATAGAGATATTTTTAAGACTTCAAATAACGACTCTGAAATAGTTTCTTTTGTAAAGGACCAACCTAAAAACTATCAGAGTAATAGAAAACCATTTCATAGAGTCGACAAGAAAGATAGGAAAGTGTCAAAATGTATCTACTGTCAACTTTTGCATGACACTTATTCTATGTGTGATAAATCGCCTAACTATCCGGCACATCTTGAGAATGTCATTAAGAAGCAACAAAACAAGAGAACTGCATACAGGCGTGCAGTCAAATGCTTCTTCTGTTCCAGCTACGGCCATTATTCAAATAAGTGCCTGGGCCGCCAACGTATGAAAGCCAACAATGCTATTTTGATTGATACATCTTCTGATAGTGGTAGTGAGACTGAGTGTGAAGTTGAAAATGTATTACCTTTTAAGCAATCTGAAGATGTGTGTTGTGTGAATGATGTATTAAGCTTTGACAATTGTGACCAATGTCACCAATTTCATGCAGACGGCAAACTTACATGTGGGCATATTGTAACATCCTCCGTAGAGAATGCAAATGCAGCTATAGCCTCCAGAGGCAATCTATTGTTTCACTCTGCTTTGGTCAATGAGAAGCCATGCCGATGTTTGCTTGACAGTGGGAGCTCTATTATTGGTGTGAAAAAGGAACTTGTTAATCCAAAGGATTATACTGGTGACTCTGTAAAATGCCGGACATTTTCTGGTAATATAGAAACCTATCCTCTGGCAAGAGCCCGTATAAACACCCCGTTCCTTTCTGGTACCTTTACTTGTGCAATACATGACAACCCTTGTACTGATTTAATTCTTGGGTGCCTACCCCAGCTAAGGCACTGTACAGATGAAGAAATATCTGTCTGGGAGGAAAAGAATGGTTTCACTCCAGTGAACAGTGCAGATATCCTCAAACATCACAGTCCTAACAAAAGTGCTAGACCCATAACACTTGAAACTGATCAAGACGTAATGGTGCTACTACCAGACAAGCATAATAAAATGGTAACTTCATGCCAAGGGCCTTTCAAGGTGATACAAAAACTCTCAGATGTCGACTATGAAATATCGATAAACGGACACTTAAAGATATTTCATGTCAACATGTTGAAACCCTACTTTTCACGACAAGAGACAGAAGTAGAGACAGACGAACACAGTGCACCCACACCTAGTGATCAGACGACAGACATACACAACGCAACTACACTAGTTAGCGAGACTGGCAAATCCGACGATATCCATACACCTAGTGAGATACAGAATACGCACTTAGCACCACCTACCGTACTGAATCAGGTAGACGACGACGGAATGGAACTACCTGTTCCAATTGTGGACAAGACTGCGACATTAGATAGCATACGGATAGAACAGGGACTAACAGACGTTCAATGACGACAATTAATAGAATTAGTGACGGAGTATAAAGACATATTTTCTGACATTCCAGGTAGGACGGACAGGATCGAGCACTCCATTCTTCTTTCGGACTCTAAGCCTATCAAATGCAGGCCGTACTCTATCCCACTCAGCTATAGAGAAAGTCTAAATAAGGAAATTCTTAATTTAGAAGCTAGTGGGATCATCCAGAAATCTACATCTGAGTACTCCTTTCCAATCGTCCTAGTTAAGAAAAAAGACTCCACAATTCGTCTGTGTGTGGACTATAGAAAGCTCAACCACGTCACTAAGATCGACGCAGAACCAATTCCTTCCTGCGAAGATCTTATTCTTGACATGTCCACCTCCAAAATCTTTTCTAAATTAGATCTTACTAAGGGATATTGGCAGGTCCCTATGCAGACTCAATCCATTCATCTTACTGCTTTTTCAACACCTTTAGGACTTTACGAGTGGCGTTTTCTTCCTTTCGGACTTCGAAACGCTCCTGCCACTTTCGTACGCTTAACTAGAGATTTACTTCATGGAGTGACGAATACAGTGACGTATATAGATGATATATGTGTCCATACAGATGACTGGACAACACACTTACTGAAACTAAGACATGTCTTCGATAGGTTGCGACTCTTCGGTCTCACTGTCAAACCGAGCAAAGTCGAATTGGGCCTACAAGAAATTGATTTTTTGGGTCATGTCATTTCACAAGGTCAACTAAAGACTGACAATAGAATTATTACCAAAATTATGAACCTGACCATGCCTACAACAAAGAAGCAGGTCAGAAGCCTTTTGGGTTAGTAAATTACTATAGCAAGTTCATACCAAACTTAGCGGAAATTACAAGTGTATTTTCAAATGTTTTAAAAGCATCTGTAAAATTAGATGTCAAAGATGCATTATTAATTTCTGCATTGTCAAAATTGAAAATCCTGTTTAGTAATGTACCAATCCTCCGCTTGCCTAATCCTAGGCTCGGTTATTATCTTAGGACAGATGCCAGCAAGATCTCCATCGCTGCAGTACTAGGCCAGTTTTATGATGGCATCTTCCATCCGATTTGCTATGTGAGCCGTAAGATCACACCTGCTGAGTCCAGATATTCCATATCAGAGTTGGAAGCCCTAAGCGTCATCTATGCGGTGAGGAAGCTGCATCGATTTCTAGCGGGTGTTCACTTCGTTGTCCAGACTGACAACTCCCCAATCACGGTCATACAAAGTGGTGTGCATCGGAATGACCGTATATACAGGTGGTCGTTAATACTACAAAATTATACTTTTAGTATAGAGCATATTAAGGGTAAGGACAACATTCTGGCTGATACCCTTAGTCGACCATCTGAGGTAGAAATACCGGAGATTCCACATGAGAGTGTAGAGTAATAGATGTTAAATTAGTACATTAGAATATTCTATGTGAAATATGTTACGAATACATAGACATTATGTTCTGAACTAGGTACTAAGAACAGTGAACTACCATGTGTCCGTAGACAGCAAAATAAGAACTGTGCTCCGAGAACAAGTATATCACCGTGTGAACTAAGACAGCTCGTTACATACTAAGCTCCATATGTGTTCCGGTGAGTCATCTGTGTTAAACAGGGAAAAACAGTGTCAGAACAGAACATAAATAACAGACACGAAAATACTTGTCTACGACACCAGCGAACTCTACAGGTGCAATACCCATAGGACACAAGTATGACTGTGTAATGTATTTAATATACCCAGGACAATTGTGTATATATATTATGCCAATGAAAGCAATTTCTAAACAGTAGGGCAACGACTAACCTGAGGTATTTAAATACCATGTATATATATACTCATTGTGATATGTATTATAACGTTTTAATATAGTGATAAATTATAGTTAGATTAGGTCACTCTAAGATACATTTAGATTTAGGAAATATAATAGTTTTCATTTTTTAAGTAGTTTAGATAGATCATTAATTTACCCAATTACTTAGCTTAAAAGTAGATTAGGAATAGTAATTTAAACGTAATAACAGCTAATTATAAACTAGGATAAAAAGTTTAGATAGTAATAGTACCATTTAGTTTGTTACATTTCACTTTGGTTCATTTCACTAGAGTTCATGCCATCTTAATGAACCAGCCCATTTAACAAACTTGTTCATTTAATATTATGATTAATTTACACCGGATAGGATAAAAGAATTATACAAATAAACATACATCATTTACACCATTTAGAGTAAAAATATCAATCATATATTTTTTTTCATTTAAAAACATTATTCATAATTTTGTTATATTTCACATTACCCATGTTAGAAAGGTACATAATTTATTACATTTCACATTACCCATTTCAGAAAGGTACATAACTCATCTCACATCAATTTCATTTTAAATAGTTAGATTACTTCCCTTAAATTAGATTAAAGTAGGTAACACATTAAATACATATTTATAGAACTACTATTAGTATTTCAGTATTTAGACTATTATTTCAGTAGAATATAGTGGTTAATAATACCAGGGTACAAACCATCAACCCTTTTTCTTACATGTAAATAGTTTGTAAATACATGACTCGTGCAGCAATCTACGCACAGTCATTAAGCTCAACTTTGTCAAACTGAGCCAAACTTGTACAGTGTCACTCCAAGGTTGTTAAATAATTGTGAGGGTAAAAGATGTGTGACAGAAGTGTGAAAGGGAGAGCAAATGTAAATTATACAGGAGAGAGTGAGATCAGTCAGCGGATTTTTTCTGCCGCTCAACGCGACTTTTTTTATTTTTTGTCTGCGTCAACTGTTTGCTTTCGATGTTGAAAATGTGCTGTCTTGAATGTGTTGTGTGTAGTTTAGTGTAGATCTTAGAGAAAGTATTTTAAGTCTCATAAGACGGAAACGTAGTCACGAATTAGTGTTATACACTTGTTTGTGGCCACATTTAACCGAATTATGGCACTTGAAAACTAACTTACATACACATAATAGATAGATACACATGTTAGAAGTTAGATTATACTATTAGTTAGATCCAAACACGCAAACATCCAGGAAAACAAACATGTAAATTGCATACATTTTTGGTAGATCAAAGGGAGATAACTCCGGGTCAGGGGACACAATAGACAACGAAACACTAACTTAACAGTGAAAGATAACTTTACACTCGGAAGCGAGATAGGTAAAGCCTGTCGCACACAGCTTGTGTAATGGTTGTTTAATATTATATGGGGGACATGAAGCAATTCATGTGTTGACCCTAAGAAAGTCAACTTTGTATGGGTAGTGAGTTAATTTACTATTTGAGGGCAGGTCTTATAAGACAATGGTCCGGTTCAGACATACCTCTAATAATATAATATTGCGATTGAGAAGAGGGCTCACGCCAACCAGACAAGTTTGTGGCGATTGCCAGTAGCCAAGTAAAGTGATACTACATTGTGACAATAGTCAGTAGAAGTCTATTGAGTTACCCAAAGCCAGGTTATCAGCAGTCTTTGACAAAAATTAGATACACTAATTTTTTAGAAACCTCTTGCGTCACAACCAATGAGTCAAAGTTGATGACGCAACACAGGAGGGGAGGGTGTGTGTCAAAGACTGAAGTATAGAGGTCTGAGGTCTGCCTCAAGATAGAAGACCACCGGGAAGAGTGGTCAACCTCAAGTAGATTAGAGGTAACACAGTGCCCCGATATGAGGGCAGGGTAGGTGATAGGAAGGGGGACTATTAACTAGTTCTCTCATGAAACACGGAGGTATCGACCAGATAGTTAGTACTCTGGTCACGGCAGAATCACGCCTACGTGATAGCCACGGAGAAGTGGATTGCCACTCAATAGGAGACGGCTGCTATAAGCGTGCTGAGTGTGACAGCACGCAAAAAGCCGAAGGACGCACAAGGTCCTTCCGCGTGCTGTGTAGCCACGCGAGTAGGAAAGTCAGACTGGGGACTGACTTCGTAGCGAGCGCACCGTTTAGTGTCGATAGGAGTTTTTGTAGCCAAGTAGATAGAGATTAGCAATAGGGTTAGGAAACTAGTGATAGGCAATTCTGTGGCTTTGTGTGTGATTTGATAGCGACTGTTTTGTAAATGTAAAGAGCCAACGGCAATAAAATGTATCATCCATTTCCTCTCACACGACTTGCAAGTTCCTTGTGTGGTGCGAGAGAAGTAATCCTATGATGCCTGAAACATCGGTTGCTGACAAATAGGCTACTGATGTAGCTGTGTTCAACTTAGTTCTGATTCTGTGTAGTCGTATGATCAAAGTGTTCCTTCAAGGGCTAGGCAGCACTGAAGCTGCGCTACCAATATAACATGTATACTGTAGTCAACATGACTAGATAATGCAAGTCTGTGACATTGCTTTAAATAAGTTGTAGAGTTGCCGTTGTAATAACTGTTGGATGCTGATTGTAGTTGTTGCTGTTACAGATGATATTATTGGTGATGTTGATGCAGATTTGTGGTGAGCTCACAGCACTGCTGAAAAGATATCCAATAAAAACACTTGCGAGCTGTGGGTCAGGAAGTCATCTTCCTTTCTATTCTAACAGTTTACCTATGACATTTTTTCATATGTTATAGTCTCTCTTCACTTCCAGTCAAGATGGCGAAGGACGGTTATGTTGTTTTTCTGATCGCTACTTTTTTGCGTAGGAGAGGGATATTTTCATCTCCTACTTGTAATTTGTGTGCCAGGATGTAAAACCAGGAGTTTCTTCTCAAGATCTGCGCCGATGCTACGGAGTTTTGTGCATTGAGTGAAGCAATCCTTGAGTGAATTTTCGCAGTGCATGTGGTTCTGTGGTGTTCGTTTTTTTTTTGCAACATGGTGGAACAATTTGTGGTTTCCTTGAGGATGGTAGTCGACAAAACAAGATGGCGGGGCGAACATGGTGGCTGCAAGTGATGCAAGCTTGGAGGGGTAAGACGTTTTAGACTTAAGCGTGACAGTCTGGGCCTCAGGTATACTCGCATCCTATATTGGAACTGCGCCAGCGTAAAACAACATGGCCCTATTCTCGAGAACCTGGTGTACAGGAACAACATTGTAGCACTCCAGGAGACAAGGCTGTGTGATCAGCTACTCAAAATGGCTGGCTTCAAATGTTTCTACAACAGGCAACATCTGGGAATGGTGATTCTCATCTGCGATAGTATGGTTGCTTCAGAGCTAGACATGTCCAGCTGGGACAAAGATGACATACAAATACAGGCGGTCAGAGTTCAATCCGGTCTACCATTCGTGTTGGTTAATGTTTATGCCCGTAACGCATGTGTGCGTTGGACAACCAGAATAAATCTCACGTGTGTATTTCGTTTCACGCTGTGTCGGCAATTTGTTTATCAAGTTATCTTTATTGCCTATTGTTAATGAACCAACGATACCATAGTGTAAGTCAATGAAATAAGACATGGCTGTAAATTAAGAAGACTTGCATTATGGCAGAAGACACAGTGACAGTGAAAGAAATCAAGGCTGTGCTTAGACAATCAAAAAACAGCGCCCCCGGGCCAGATGGCATAAGATATGATATCAATAGGTGTACCGACAACGAGCTAAAGGAACTAGCAGACATGTACAACAACAGTATAGGGAGTGCTAGCATCAAGGAGGAGTGTTGACACAGCTATCCCTGATTCCCTGGCAAAGACCACCCACAAATTCAGGGATATTGAGTAATCACCATGCAGAATACAATAGGCAAGCTGCCGGAGAAGTTAATTGCCAAGAAAATATCAAGCCAGCTAGAGAAGCAATGTGTTTTCCCACCTACCCTGGGAGGGTACCGTCCCAAAAGAGAAATCTGGACCAATGCAGCAGTTTTTGCCCATGATGTCTATGAAGGTTTCCACTCAAGACATTGAGACCTTTGCTGCAGCGATTGATCTTGAGGACACGTACAACAGAGTACCATTGGATTTTCTAATGCTTCAGCTTCTTGAACTCAAGATAAGTCCGTTCCTCCTTAGTTGGATCACTGCACCCCTATTCCAACGGAAAGTAGTTTTTAGATGTGGCAGTTGGACCTCGGAACCAAGAACAATATATCCTGGCCTACCACAGGGATCACTATTATCTCTGGTGCTATTAAACGCCTACACAGTGAGAATCACCAGCGAGCAGATCAGTGGACCAGGGAGATCATTGTCATATGCTGACGATGTGTATCGTCAGGGTAAGGATAGAGATCAGGTTGCTGTGGAACTGCAAACAGACCTCATTCGCATAAGTACTTGGTGTGTTGAAGCTGGGGCAAGGTCAACCCAACAAAGGCAACAGTGACTTGATTCTCGTTGAATAATCATATTGTCAACACTCCAACACCAACTGTCAATCTGTGTTCAGAGACTAGAAAGAACGCAGGCAATGATCGAAGCCTTTCTTATAATGAGCACATAGACCAGGTGATGATAAAGGCCAAGCGGGGTTTGGCTGCAATGTGGATGATGGCGGCAGCAAACTGTGAGCAGCGCCATCTATGCCTCCTATATGAGGGGCTGGTCATGTCTGTTTTTGAGTATGTGATGGAAATCCTGACTCTCAGCCGCAAGCAGTTAGGAAGGATGGAAAGGATACAAAACGAAGCTATGCGCATTATTCTTGGATGTACAAGAGATACAGCATGCAGGGCGATGCTCTACCTTCTTGATTTTCCAACCATTGAAGACAGAATACAAATTTACAGAACATGTCCCTACCTCAGAGTTAACGCAAACACACAACATCCACTGCATAGTGAAATTATGAAGGTGAAGGGCAGCAGATTAAAAAGAGGAAGGTCGTGGATGGGTCAAGCCGAAGACATTCTTCAACAGGTGTGTTCACTGGAGGACTTAGAACCTATCGAGGAGTGGGTACAAGTGCCAACAGATTTCTGTACGTCCCTTTCAGTTTGCATCCAATTAGAAAGAAAAGGCAGACAAGAAAATCCGGCTGCTGTGGAAGT
The DNA here is from genome assembly GCA_014155875.1 of Cepaea nemoralis. NCBI lineage: Eukaryota > Metazoa > Mollusca > Gastropoda > Stylommatophora > Helicidae > Cepaea > Cepaea nemoralis. The sequence goes on along the minus strand of JACEFZ010010901.1, from coordinate 147,124 downwards.
GGAAGTACAAGTGTTGATTTTTGAGAATTCGTTAGATGGTGATGCTGTCATCTACACAGATGGGTCGGTCGTCCGACATGTGAGAAGCTCATGGGCCTTTACGGCGCGGGCCGGAGGGAGAATTGTGAAGGACTCTGGTGCTTTCGTTGAGATCACAAGTAGCCTTACTATGGAAGTTATGGCAGTAAGTAAAGCAATAACATGACTTGAGACACAGACATTCACTAGGGCATGTTTCCTTAGCGACTCAATGAGCATGCTCAAGAGGATAGAGATGGGGTGGATCCGAAGAGAGTGGTTGCTGTCTCTGGAGCGGTTTCGGCTGACAAAGATTAGTTTCATCTTCGTGCCTGGGCATGCTGGAGTACAAGGACATGAGCGGGCTGACAAGCTCGCAGGTATGGCTAAGGTGGAGGGCGGACGCACCATGGACCATGCTGACATTCTGAATGCTCTATGAGAAGTAAGACTTTTGCAAGAACCAAGTGATGACTGCGAATCTACAACCATGGTCAGACTGCGAGAACAGCAAATCAAAAGAGGGGTGGCCAAACAAGAACACTACGCAGGAAGCCAAAGAAGATTGATAAACCAACACAGAACTGGTGTCGTTAGCCATTACACGCTGCAGGATTTGCTGAGGAGGGGATCCGAGCACTTATGGACTGAATGGTTCGATGTGCAATGAGGATGATCTGTCGACTAACTAACTAACTAGTCTCTCTTAACTTGTAAATTTAAGACAATTCTAGAAAAGAATCTATTGTTCCTAGTGAAACAAACACTTGGTTCCCAAGGAATCCTAGTACTACTATTCTTATAGTCACTGGCATAAATCATTACTGACAAATACTGTCCCTTTCCTGTGGTAGGCTGGCAAGCATGGTTTGCTGCAAATGCCTGCATGAAATATGTTCTAATTCCAGTTAATATCTCTCCAGCTTGAGTTAAAGGACAGGCCTGAATAATATTTAGCCGGTCTCCTTGGCCAAAAGCTTGCGAACGTGGTTTGTGAGCCGCTTACCAGGCGTTCGAAATGCAGCCGCGACCGATTTGTGCAGCAGACCGTGTCGCATTGTGTTATAATGTATTGGTATGGGAGCCGGTCATTCAGAAAGCAACTTCATTCATAAAAACTTGCCTAGTACATCAACAGCAGATGAAAAATGCTGGTGTTGACTGCAACATCCTGTAAGGGATATGCAACATTTAAAAAAAAATCCCCCCTGTAGGGTAATGGATTGCTCTAAACATTTCTTGGACTCTTTCCGTTGCTTCAGCATTAGACTCTTTCCGTGGCTTCAGCATTACTATACAATTGTCACACCGTCCTGGTGTGAGTAAATTTTGTTAGAATAAATACATATAATTTACCTGTAAACTCACGTTAAAATTTTTTATTAATATTGATAGTTCCAACATAACCCCGTCCCAAAATCTGGCTCTTCTCACTACAGCACTCGGGGCACTTAACAAAGTTACCAAAATGTGTCGTTTAAAATTGACCATGGATAATTGTAAAGTACTTTGTAAATGTCCAAACTTTGGACTGCTACTAAACTGGCCAATTCATACATTAGTGCGGTTGAAATTTTCCTGACCTGCTGTGCTTAACCGGCGAGGTACAAGTCGGCATTTATTTCTGCATTTGTCCATCTTGATTGTAGAATAAGCAAATTTTCTGGCATGATATCCATCGCGTTTTATGACAGAGCTCCCCTATTTAAATAGGTTTCAGTAACATCCAAGAATGTTAACTAAGAACTCTCAATTCTACGTCTGCTTAAAATTCTAGGATCCCATATTCTTTATAGCTGTGGTGTGTCCTGCATCTGCATAGAGGCACCCAATGTTTATAATTCCAGGATAATTTGGATATGTCCTTAATCCTGGTTTTATGTTTTTCCGTGCATCAGCTCAATAATTTCTGGTAATTATCAGGAGGTTGTATCTTTACCAATCATACATCAGCCTAGATCATACATCAGCTTAAATAATACATCAGCCAAGGTTATACATCAGCCTAGAACATACATTAGCTTAGATAATATGTCAGCCTAGATAATAAATCAGCTTATATCATACATCAGTTTTTATCATCATGAACTTAGATCATAACATCAGCTTATATCATCATGAACTTACATCATACATCAGCTTATATCATCATGAACTTAGATCGTACATCAGCTTATATCATCTTGAACTTAGATCATAACATCAGCTTATATCATACATCAGTTTTTATCATCATGAACTTAGATCATACATCAGTGTAGATCATGCATGAGCACATTAATCATTTGTCTGCTTCCCATCTTTTGATCACTTAAAATTGATTGCCTATAGCTGCAAAGTGTGCCTGTTTGATTACATGTCTGCTCATAATCGATACTTGGTATATTCATGAGGATATTATTTACTTTTATGTGTTTCAGAAATACACTCTTGGTCTCCAAAGAGTCCTTACCATTCAATACAAGAGCATTCACAAAAGTGGACATGTGACAGCATAGACATGAAGGTTGTGAAAGAAGAGCTATCCGATGTTCTGTGTGAGGACAGAAGTTACAGCTTCAGTAAAATGGTAGACATATCTGGGAGTAGCAGCATTCAAGAAATGACAGAACACAGCAACTCGGAATCAAGCATGGTTGAGAATAGTTGTAAGGCATCAGTAAAACATGAAAATTTTGGTCAGATGTCAGATAGTGTGTCTTCTGTGATTGATATACACAGTAAACTATCTCTGGCTATTCAGAATTGTCAGCAGCAAAATAAGGAAACACAAGAAAAAGATACACAGAGCTTTGCAAAGTCTCTTGATGACATTTTTGTTTGTGCCAGTTATAGCTCTCAAAGAACTCACACAGGAGACTTATCTGATGTTTCTTGTCCAAATATTTGTGTATACAGACTATAAGAGAACACATACTGTAGAGATGCCAAATAAATGTAATGAATGGGATGGTCTTTTGATTCATGATGATAATCTAGAGTGCCAAAAGAACATGAATCACAAGAGACTACATGCAGGTGAGAAACCTTACACATGTGATGATTGTGGTGCTTCCTTTGCTGAAACTAGCAAACTAAAGCGACATAAGAGAACTCATACAGAAGAAAAACCTTACAAGTGTGATGACTGTGGTGCTTCTTTTTCTGAAGCTGGCAGTCTGAGGAAACATAAGAGAACACATACAGGGGAGAAAACTTACAAATATGATGACTGTGGTGCTTCTTTTACTGAAACTGGCAATCTGAAGACCCACAAGAGAACACATACTGGAGAGAAACCTTACAAGTGTGATGATTGTGGTGCTGCTTTTACTGAAGCTGGGAATCTGAAGACCCACAAGAGAACACACACAGGAGAGAAACCTTACAAGTGTGATGTTTGTGGCTCTTATTTTACTCAAGCTGGCAGTCTGAAGACTCACAAGATAACACATACAGGAGATAAACCTTACACATGTGATTATTGTGGTGCTTCATTTACTCAAGCCGGCAGTCTGAGGAAACATAAGAGAACTCATACAGGAGAGAAACCTTACAAGTGTGAAGATTGTGGTGTTTCTTTTACTGAAGCTGGCAATCTGAAGACTCACATGAGAACACATACAGGAGAAAAACCTTACAAATGTGATGATTGTGGTGCTTTTTTTACTCATGCTTGTGGTCTGAAGACTCACAAGAGAACACATACAGGAGAGAAACCTTACATTTGTGATGATTGTGGTGCTTCATTTACTCAAGCTGGCAGTCTGAGGAAACATAAGAGAACACATACAGGAGAGAAACCTTTCAAGTGTGAAGATTGTGGTGCTTCTTTTACTGAAGCTTGCAATCTGAAGACTCACAAGAGAACACATACGGGAGAAAAACCTTACAAGTGTGATTATTGTGGGGCTTCTTTTACTCAAGCTAGCCACCTGAAGGACCATAAGAGAATACATACAGGAGAGAAGCCACACAAATGGGATGCTTGTGGTGCTTCTTTTACTCAGACTGGCAATCTGAATAAACATACAACACTGCATTATCATCACGTGCTCTGCAAACTACCATAGGTGTTCATGTATCTCCTCAGATCTCGGTCCCTATTCAGGATCAACTCTGCTGTTATTTTATTTCTCAATGTCATCATACAGTCCATCCAGCATCATCTCTCTCAGTCTGCCAATCTCTCTTTTCCCACTGATCTTTCTAGTCATCATAATGCTTTCCCAAGCTTCTCTTCTCATCACAGTACTCAAGAATGCTATTGTTTCTTTCTGATAGTTGTATATAATGTTCTACTTTCATTAGTTCTTTCAGGCAATCATTATTAAGTTACTTTGGCAATCCAAGCGATTTACAACAACCATCTTGCTACTTCCAAGAAATTGGAAGACGTGTTATCAAATCAAACCAGATTTTACTTGGATCCTAAAGCCAGCAACCCTGAGGAATTGGATGCAAAAGTGAGGAAAGAAATTCAGTCACTATTAGATAGTAAATACATCAGTGAGGCGACTACACGGTTAGTCATTCCACGACATCGTAACATAAATACGAACAACTGGTAAAACACTCAAACAAGAAAAGAAATACGGTTTTGTATCACTACAAGACTCACACACACAAACACAGCACAAATATAAGGGCGTGTGGTAGAATCAATTTCTGAAACACACAAGGCGATCCCTTAAAAAAAAAAAAAAATTAGCCGCCAACACTACACGCCCTGGTACCTTGCAAAAAAGAGTACTCGAAAACTCACGCTTCACCTAATTATCATTATGTTACAGTCATAACATCAATAGTATTAAAGCACCGGGTGTCTTTACTTTTCAGAACATTTGAAGTTCACTGTATAACTCTAGTTTAGTCGATTAGTTTAGTCGATGGATCAACATCACGGCACACGGTTGCAAACCATAACTGCCCCGTTCCCCTCCTAACTCAAACCTGAGTCTGGAGAAATTCAGCTCAGTGCACGAACTCAGTAGCACTGGCGAGGATCCTGAAATATTTTGGGTAGATTTTTAACTCGACATTTTTCCTGGGCAGCGCCGTTATGCTACTCTTATTCGATTGCCAACTGCCTAGGGATTTTTTACGTGCGCAACAATACACATGGACGTCCGATCTCACTACCCAGAACCAGGGGAAATTTTATTACTAGAAGTCCACGAGAAAATATCCCGGTCATCGCCGGGGCTTGAACCCGGGACTTCCAGCACTCGAGGTGGAAACCATACCTCGAGACCACGCAACCCCCTGTATAACTCTGTTATGCCCACTAACACCTATCCCTCCTCTACACCACTGACACATCTATCTTTACATACCAGCAACACAGAGATAGCCACAACAATTATGACACTAACAATCTAAAAGGGAAACTACGCTGACAAACAGACAAGGTCAATAAAACGCGGCATAAAACATCTGCCTCACCAGCGAAGAAAAATCAATACATCATCACCCACACTCCCATGACCAACATTGCATAATCTATAAGCCATCACTCCGGCACAACCAACGTCGGGACACGTTTGAGCTACTTTTCATGCTATTACACGGAGAGTTACAAGATAGGTGCATATCTTGTATAATACATCGAAATCAATCCTGGTTCTTTACCCTACCTGTTTGTTTACTCGCTTTTATATATATGTCTTAGTGTTTTTTTTTCGGTTTTCATTTGAAGCTGCTTTGCAGCCGTTCCCAATCTCTGATCATAAAATAAAGCATTTCAGCACCACAGACCTTATCCATCACCCCTGTATTCCCAATCCATACCCCTAAACATGCGTATGATGTTGATGTTTATATAACACTTATGATACTAAACCATACCCCACCCCTTTTAAGAATCAGCAGTCAATTTTATCTCCACCCCCAAATAATATGGATTTTAAGACCCATGGGACAGCTATCTATAGGTTACATTGTGCTCCTCGGGGAGCCATACTTTATTATGGTTTTCATTTGAAGATAGAACATGGGTCACCATACCACCCATCTTGAGTCATTACAGACATGTCTTTTTTATATTTACATATGTTGTGATACCGTCCATCTTACACTCTGCGGTCACTTTCCTAATCTAGTATAACATCATCACCTTACCTCTCTTCATTTAATTGTTTAATGTCTATATATGTTTTCCCTTTATTAAAATTGTTGTATACCGACTTTGAATCGCTTTGTTATTTCAATGTTATGTGTTGTGCACTAGACTACCAAGTCACTAGACATACCCTCCCCTACACCCTGAGGGGTCACTTGATTACCTCGCCAACCATGTCCATCACCCCGCGACGGACACTTCACCACGCCCACTTTAACAAATCGATAACGTCGTCCTCTTTCCCTTGAGGATCAGGATCGATATGTAGTAATAACATATAAAATCGCCTAAAAGGGAGTACGTAATTTCTTTCTATGCGACTCAAGTTGAAACTTGATGACACCATGATTCACACAGATAGTCGAATCACAGGCCAACACTTGTCCATGCAGCTTTCAATAAGCAAAGGTAGTGCGTTTGAAATCTTTAAACTCCTGAGATTTTCATAAGTTTGTGCAAGATGGGTTACTCGAGCTCTCACACATAGATATGTTTTTTGTCAAACATTGTGACAGGAGACGAATCTTGAGTTCATTAATGATTGATTGATTGATTGATTTAGGAACCGACATCACAGCATTCGGGTCATAAGCGCTCCATCCCCATCCTCAGAAGCCAGTGAAGAGTTCCAACCCCAATAGTACCAGTAGCAATCTGATTATAATGTGCGTCTCGCCTTTCCTCTAAGCGTCGAGCATCGGCCAGATCCCCTCGTTACTCCACGCTGTCAAATTCTTGCCAGACCATGGTGATTCCATTTGCTCCTCCGAGGTGTACACGTGCTCCCACAAGGCCGCAACCACATCTGCCTTATCATGCATCAATACTCCACCAAGTTTTGCAGAGCCAGCCAACCTGTCTGCCTGTTAATTCCCCAACACACCAGCATGCCCCGGAGAAAATATCCAGACCATGCTTGCCACCGTGACTTCCGAAGCGAAGCAAGCCACTCCGCACGAAGCTTGCCAGTCCTCATCCTACTCAGCATGCTTTCTGAGTCAGTTACAATCACGATGTGTGTGTGTATCGTATTCTCCATCCAGCGGAAAGCTGCACTGTCAATGTCCTGTAGGAGACAGAGTAGAGGACAGACTGTAGAGATAGGGACATGGGGTGAGTACGGAGGAAGGAGAACAGTCTAGATGCTTAAGACAGTAGAGACAGGACTGTACCTGTGAAGGACAGGGTCACCTTGAACAGACATGACCATCCGAAATAGCTATAGTCTATAAGTTACCAATGATCATGGTCCGTTTGCACACTGCATATTATAAGTTCCTATAGTTCTTAAAATGTACAAATCCCTGTACTGTGAAAATAAGTATCACTGTTGTTGGAAATAGACTTGATCCTATCTATTGTCTATAGTGTCTAAATTACAATGTTCCTTGTAATATTTCCATGGAATCTACCACACCATGTGAATGTTACATTTAAAGTTCTCGTATAGTTACTAATGTTCGTATGAGGTGTGGTGTCTCAACAAACATCACCCATCCTAGGTGAACCTTGACACACTGGAATCGTTAAATGGTTTCGCTCATCTGAGCCCTGTTCCGGTGGACCCTCCTGATTATGGGCCCAGCCCAAACATTATTGAACAACTTTCTTCTTTGACGTTATTCATTTTCCGTAAGAAAAAACATTTACTGTTCAACTAGTGTTCTTCCCAATTGTAGTAAACTTTCTTCAAAACTCGTGTAGAGCTTCTTCGTAACTGGCAGGGAACCTGTTAGAGAAATAACACACCTGGTGAGAGCACTCATCACTGATCCTACCAGCTGAGTGTAGGCCTACGGCCTCGCTCAGATTTTTATCAGCGAACTAAACTCTGTCATAGAGCAGATGAGCTCATCACCTAGGTCTGAATCAGGCTATGACAAGGAAAGACCAATAAACAGAGTGCAGAACCCCAGTGGGCACCCCACTGAAAGATCCCACTATTGGACACTTCCCCCATCTCCCAACCCATCCTTAAACTCTCCAAATATCACCCCACTACACTATTCTCACTAGCAGAGCTAATTCACACTTCACTACTCTATTCTCAACTAACAGAGCTAATCATCACTTCACTACTCTATTCTCAACTAAAAGAGCTAATCATTTCCTCACCCTAGCTAGTTTTAACAGGGCTTCTGCCTATATTAATTAGGCCTAAATACACGATATGCAATACCTTATGCAACACCGCATCACTCCTGGATGGTATCTACAACTTGCCATAAAGACATGTTATTTAATGTTAATAAAATCAAACACAGTAGATGCTCTCCGAATTCCTAACAGCGGTACAGAAACACGTCAGCTCTAGTCAGCTTTCTGGTCTACACTAACTGTAAACAAGTCATGTTGTTTTGTCAAAGAGCCTTGAATTGTCCTAGTGAAGTCCTTTGATGTCAACACATAAGATGGTTCCAGGGGCAGACTATCCATTTCAGAAATCTCCTTTGTTTAATCAATGCAAAAGTGGTCCCCCTTGTTTCAACGACCAAAACAAGGTAGCCTGTTTCCTTCATCAAATGGTTCCAGGGGCAGACTATCCATTTCAGAAATCTTCTCTCCCCTTTGTTTAATCAATGCAAAAGTGGTCCCCCTTGTTTCAACAACCAAAACAAGGTAGCCTGTTTCCTGCATTTTCCCAATTGGGTCACAATAACAAGCCTACAATTTTCTGTCTTGTGGGGATTTTCAAAGACGACTCCACTGTTTGATCTCACCGACTCCCCGTAGTAAACAACTTGTAGTTGCGAATCAAACTGTCTTTGGTATTTTTATCATCTGATTGTCAAATTACAGTGATTTCACGACACCATCTGATTTCTGTTTTTTTTTTTCGGTTACCCAAAGAATGCTATCCGTGGGACAAAGTTTGAAGACAACGATTTGGTTATAAATGCAGTGAAGAAATGGCTACGAAAACAGAAAAATAATGTGGTACAGACCTGGGATATATGCTCTTGTTTCAAGATGGGGTTAAGCTGTTACAGTTGTTGAGAAATAGAAATACTTTCTGCACAAGTGCATGAACATTGTGACTAATTTTCGTGTGCATGATATTAACGGTTAAAGAGGTAATAATTGTGTTGCATACCTTTCTGAGCTACCTTCGTAGATGGAAATGACTAGGCTAACAACTTGTAAAGGAAGGTGGAATACTACCTCAGCCTGATAGACATAACCTATTCTGAGGCGATGAGGTTTGTAAGCAGCACTTATAGAACTAGGAATAGAAAGAGCCAGTTACACACAAAACTTTGCAACTTATAACTATGTGTGATGCAATTTCTTTCAATTAGGAACGTAGAAGTTGTTAAGCTGAGTTCTCATTTCATCGCATCTCATCATGTTCCTCTTATATATACATTGCGGTGTCGAGGTGAAGTATAAATAGCGGGAGAGTGACCGCTTATAGGCTTCATGTATCGATATTCTTTCGACTCTGTTATTCCCTGCATCCATCATTTACGTGGTCGGCCTCTTCCTCTGCTTCCCTCTGGTCTGTATATCATTGCTTGTTGTGGTATATTGTTAGTTGGTAATCTGCTGCCTTCTAATAAAATCTATGGCAGCTATAACCCCCACTTTAGTCCTGATTTCTTCATTTCTGATCCTAACACTTCTTGATACTTTGAGTATTCTTCTCAGGAATCCCATTTCTGTTGTTGTGATGTTTTTTTTTTCTATTTTTCTGTCATTGTTCGGGTTTGGCATTGGTAACATAGAGTTGGTAGGAAGATTGTGTTGTAGTAAAATGCTTTCTTAGTAGTTATTGATACATGTTTGTTCTTTAGTATTGGTGTCATTTGTCCTATGAGTTCGTTTGCTTTATTGCATCTATTTTTGATCTCGTCGTCTGATCTGCCATTTGATGATATTATACTTCCTAGGTACTTGAAACTCTTTACTTGTTTCAAGGGATGTTCGTTTACGTGAATCGTTATTGCTTTTTCTTCTTTACTTATAGTCATTACCTCTGTTTTACTTGTGCTAGTTTTCATGTTATGTTCCCTACACATTTCGTTTAGACTATTCATGTGGTCTTGTAATTCAGCTTCTGATTTTGCTATTAGTGCTTGGTCGTCCGCAAACAGGAGCTCTCTAATGGTTAGATATGCAGATGGTTCTTCTTCTGTGTTATCGTCATGCGGTGTTCTTGCTGTCTCTGTTTGGCTGGTTTCTTTACATATGTTGTCTATATCTAATATATAAACGGCGATCTCCGTCTGTCTGTCTGTATGTCCCTATGTCCTTTATGCGCTCGCGAACGGCCCATCCGATTGAGATGAAATTTTCTACACGTCTTCCTTTCTTTCCAGCGCAGCCCACTGTTATATTTTTTTAGTGTGAAATCGGCTGCTTACCCAATATTATTTAATTTTCCATTTTTCATTATAATTTCATATATCTCAGGGGACTTAACTCTGTAAAAGTTATTTCAAGGGGCATAACTTTTCTGTATAACTTATAGTCATATTGTGGCATCGTTTTCAAAGATTTATAAACTCTTTGTCCATAGTTATGTACCGGCATATGAGTTATAATAAATAATGATACAATCTGTAAGGCATTTTCAAAGTTTTCATAAAAATTAATGCATAATGCATAACATTGTAACTCATCTTTTTTTGCTTAAAGAATGAATAAATAATAGTTACCTTATCTCTATCAAGTTTGAAGATTTTATATTTCTTTACACTGTCGCCAACTCTAAGAAGACATGGAACAACTTCAGCCATTATTAAATCTACAGGCATATGCGTTATATTCCTCCTCCTCCTCCTCTCCCCTCCTCCACCTCCTACCCTCTTCCTCTTCTCCTCCTCCCTCTCCCTCCTCCATCCTCCTCTTCTCTCTTTCTCCTCCTCCTCCCTCTTCCTCCTCCCAGCTCCTACTCCTCCTTTTTCTTCTTCTTCTGCTGCTGCTGCCGCTGCTGCCGCTGCTCCATTTATCCAAGTTAATTGTTGGGGAAGATGTAAAGATCTTTCAAGTGCTCTTTCTAATGCTTTTTGTAAGTTGGTCTTCGTTTATCTAAGGTTGTTCTAACTGCAACCAATAAATGATTAGACAGACAGACAGACAGACAGTCGGGAACGGGAACTTATATGACTACTCATATGAATTAAATGAGATGCTCCCCATCAGGTTGGGCGAAGCCGGGCCGGATCAGACAGATAGACAGACAGACAGATAGATATTAGGGAACAGGAACGTGAGCTTATATGACTACTTATATGAATTAAATGAGATGCTCCACACCAGGAGCTGGGCGATGCCGGGCCGGGTCAGACAGACAGACAGACAGATAGTCGGTAACGGGAACGGGAACTTATATGACTACTTATATGAATTAAATGAGATGCTCCCCACCAAGGACTGGGCGAAGCCGGGCCGGGTCAGACAGACAGATAGTCGGTAACGGGAACGGGAACTTATATGACTACTTATATGAATTAAATGAGATGCTCCCCACCAAGGACAGGGCGATGCTGGGCCGGGTCTGACAGACAGACAGACAGTCGGTAACGGGAACGGGAACTTATATGACTACTTATATGAATTAAATGAGATGCTCCCCACCAAGAACTGGGCGAAGCCGGGCCGGGTCAGCTAGTATGTTATAAACAAGAGAGGGGACAGGATACAACCTTGTCGTACTCCGGGTCTTATGGTGAAGGGTTCTGAGTGTCCTCCAGTTGCTGTCACTATGCATTCACTGTTGTTGTTTAAGCTTCTACATAGGGTTGTTAGATGTGTACTCACTCCATATTATTAAAGGATTTCCCACAACTTGTTTCTATCTACCCTATCGAATGCCTTTTCTTGGTCGACAAAGGCTAAGTAGAGTGTTTCACTTAATTCGATTGATTTTTCTATAAGTTGTCTAAGAGCGAAAATGGCATCTGTGCATCCTTTGTTTTTCCTAAATCCAAGTTGTGTTTCGCTTAGCTGGGGTTCTATAATAGTTTGTAATCTTTTCTCAAGAATTTTGCATAATATTTTCCCAGTATGACTCACAGTGAAATGCCTCTGTATTGTGTGCAGTCTCTTTTGCTGCCTTTGTTTTTCCAAATTATGGCGTCTCTCCAATCTCGTGGTGTCTGTTGTTCTACCCAAACATGGCTGAATAGTCTATGTAGCCATACTGTTCCTATCTCTCTTGCTGCTTTAATTAGTTCATTTGGTATTTCATCTTGTCCTGGTGATTTGTTCAATGGGACTAATCTGATAGTTTCTATAATTTCTTCTTTCAGTATGTTGAGGTAAGTCAAGGAAATTACAGTACTTGGGTATTTCCTACACGCGCTCTGTCCTCATCTTCAACAACTAGTGAAGAAGTCCTTTATTAATGGTACACTCTGCAATCTAAGTTTGTGTCCGTCAGGTCTTTCCTCTGAGAACTTAATATAAGCCATATCCTCTGATCACTTCCTGCCGCACCATTCTCTTCAGACAATGGCGATGTATCTGTACTTTCACATTACATAAACCATTCCAAAGGGCCCTGTCCACATCTGCTTTATTGTGCACCAATATCCCACCCAGAGGTGCAGTTTAAGCCAATTTGTCCACTTGCTCATTCCCTAAACCACCAACATGCCTGGGTGGAAGAGTGATGCAACGGATATGATATCTTTGATTTATTAATTAACGCATTCCACTCTGCACAAAACGTACCTGTCTTCACCTTGTTCAGTGAGTCCGTTACATCCACGTGTATGTGCTGTTTAATTTTTCGGTCAGCGGAGCATGGCAGTGATTGCTTCTATCGCCATTTTCACGTTAGGTATTGTAGTATCATATGCCAAGCTATCCTGCACTAAACACTTTCCATTAACCTTCGCTGTTAGTATCCAGGCACTTCTTGTGCCACTTAACAAACACCCATCCGTGTAAACGAGCTAGGGATTAGAGAGACTGATGGGTGTGTAGCTGTGCAATTGGGAACATGACGGCTAAGTAAACATTTGCTGTAAGAGCTTCCAACATACGCAAAATTAATTTGGCCTACACAAGTTCCATTTAAGGACACACAGAGAGACATTAAAAAAAACAAACTCAAGATTAATGCTGTTTTCTTTAAATAAATTCATGTTTGACATCCGAATGCACATGAAGGAGACGAAGAGTTGGTTGGTTGGTTGGTTGGTTGGTGAGTGAGTGAGTTAGTTAGTTAGTTAGTTAGTTAGTGGAGGTTCCAAATTCACGGCAACGGGTCGTCCCCATTATGCTCCGTTCCTGTGCCAGTGAATATCACACAAAATGCTTCTAACTGTCCAATGTGAAAAGTGGAACAGACAGGAGTCTCAGCAAGCCAACAGCCCACACAGGTACACTGCATAATGCTGCCGCCAGAATGCCAACACAAAAGTCATCCACGGAAATTACAGTTCATCGTCGATGAAATCGGCAGTCACCAGAAAGACTTCATTGACGCGGGTGTTCAGCGCGACCCGCCGAAAGCACCTCACAAAGCACGAACTCCGTAGCTCCAGCGTCGACTCCCTGGAGTCTCCTGAAAAATGCACTCGTGAACTAGAAAGGCAAAACAGTCAATTCAGCAACAGTGGATTTATCACACGAAAAATTTAATGAATGTTTTATTGTTTCGGTAAAGCTGTTGACTATTTGAGAGTATCTCTGAGTTTTGTACTAACTTCAAAAGTTGATAGAAAATGGCGGAGTGTTTATGTTGAAAGTTGGACTAATCACTAAGACACACGCTCAGTTTGGACTTGGTAATGTTGAATATTGTACTAGTACATCATTCATTAATCGTTTAATGGTGTTGAAAATCGTCATACTATCTCACTTGGGTGTGGGGAGAGATCACGTGACTCAGCAACCGTTTAGTTTTACTCGCTCCCAAGATTTGGCCAAATTTCTAATGACTTAATAGTTAATTAACTAATTTAGTGTAACATATACAGAGAAAATTGTAAAATGGGGTTACTACTAGGAAATCATAACACTTGGACACAGCTTGACAAGACGAATCCAACGGTATCTCAACGAAGTGTGTGCGTTAGTTCTAAGCGGAGTTATGAATATTTTTGTGTCGTAATTTACAAACAGGAAGTGTAATGATGTCCTAAGTAATGGGGAGATTTTATCGCGGCTCAATAAATTCGAAGCTGAGACATTCTGCCTTCTATTACTGTGGCGTCTTTTTTAAATGAACAAAGTAGTACCATATATAACTGCGTCCGGGGTGGCAAGGCCCAACTTGACGTATTATCTATTTTTCGAAAGGATGTGCTGTGACCTAATTAACAATAAAAAATGGCCACCATTTGTTTGTTATTCATTAAAAGTATGTCACATCTCTAAAAGACCTGACAAGATATATACTTTATTGTGCATTTTGGTAACAGGAAAGTAAAAGTCACATTCCTCTTTCGATAGAATGCCAACAGAATTGAGATGATTTACTTCATTGTACCGGGTTTGATCCCATATGGTTCTGTCTTTTTCCGCAGGGCTGCCTGCTGAAAGCATCACACAAAGCACGAGAGTCTCCAAGTGTCTGAGAAAAATGCACTTGACTTTTAAGACTTTTTGATAGGATATGCTGTTACCTAATTAACAGTTATAAATAGCTGCCCTTTTATATTAACCCTTTATTGGGCATAGCTTCTGAAAGCGGCTTTACCCGTGGACGGACAAAGCGTCCAAAAACGTCCGTGAATACTAAGTGTTATAAAAACGCAATCTCGCGTTTTTCCGAGACTTCCGATTGTCTACTTTCGGTTTCGCCGATAGCTTTACAATGTGGCCACCATTTGCAAGCATGCACTTTGAATTTGAACGGATTTTAAAAATAGTTTTGGTGGGTTTTACGCTTTGTATATCAAAATGGATTTCGATGATTCTTCAAGTGATAGTGAAGATTTCGCTGTGTTCAATTTATTTGACTCTGAAGTGCAGCTATTGATTGATTGATTGATTTAGGAATCGATATCACAGCATTCGGGGCATTCCCATAAGCGCTCCGTCCCCATCCTCAGCAGCCAGCGAAGAGTTCCAACACTAATAGTACCAGTAGCAATATGATTATATGTCCGTCTCGCCTTTCCTCTGAGTGTTGAGCGTCGGCCAGATCCCCTCGTCACTCCTCACTGTCTCATTCTTGCCAGACCATGGTAATTCATTTGCTCCTCCGAGGTGTGCACGTGCTCCCACAAGGCCGCAACCACGTCTGCCTTGTCATGTATCAATATTCCACCAAGTTCTGCAGAGCCAGCCAATCAGTCCGCCTGTTCATTTCCCAGCACACCAGCATGCCCCGGAGAAAAGATCCAGGCGATGCTTGTCACCCGTGACCTCCGAAGCGAAGCAAGCCACTCCGCACGAAGCCTGCCCGTCCTCACCCTCGTCAGCATGCTTTCTGAGTCAGTTACAATCACGATGTGTGTGTGTGTCGTATTCTCCATCCAGCGGAGAGCCGCAGTGACCGCCTCCACCTCCATTCTTAAGGTGGATGTTGTGGTATCATATGCCAGGCTCTCCTGCCCCAAACATTGACCATTGGCTTTGGCTTTGAACCCCCAGCCACTCTTCTCACCTCTTGACACCGAACCATCTGTGTAGATAATCACATCACCCGAGTGAGCATTGTCCTGAATTAGTTGCTGGATTTCCACTTCCGTGGCCCCTGCTGGCCACTCCCTGCACTCCCGGCTTAATGTGATTATAACTCTGCACAATTCTGACTGCTCCACTGGCACTCTGACCCACTCCTCTCCTCGCCTAATGTTCTCCAAGGGGCACACCTGTCTGATCGTACCTCTGCCTGAGCCATCCATGATTTCCCTCTTATCAGTCGCTGACCCTTAACTACGTCCAGCGCCTCATGCAGTGGGTGGTCTGTGTCTGCAGCTACTCTGAGGTATGCCTTCGCCTGCATCACCTTGAGCCTACCAGCAACACTCAGCAGACCAAGGATGTAATGCATACACACTACTGGGGTGTCTCTAGTGCATCCCAGAATGACCCGCATAGCTTCGTTCTGTATGCGCTCTAACTTCACCAGCTGACTCTCTGAGACAGTGAGCAGACCTAATCCATAATCAATTACTGAGAGGATCAAGTGCTGGTATAGTGTGAAAAGCATTCTCTGCTCTGTGTCCATTGCAGCCATAGTTTTAAGTGCACTGAGTCCCTTTTGATATCTTGTCACAACCGTCTCCACATGGTCCTTGAAGGATAGGCTCCTGTCAAATGTGATCCCCAGATACTTCAGTTTGTTCTCTCTGCTGACATTTCTACCATCTATCGCGAGGCTTGGGACATCCGCTCTCACAATCCTGTTGTCCAGAGAGCACCACAAAACAGCCGCCTTTTCTGGGTGGATGACAGCACTCATTTCAGTGCACCAGTCAAGCTAGTGCAGCTAGATATCAGTGCTACCAACATGGGCACTGTACACACTTTGGATCTATCCGACTTTGAAGAAAATGATTCTGATTCTGAGTACAGTGTAAAAGACTGACAGTCACAAACAATATGTTGTATTTTGTAAATAATTGCGTTCATGTGTGGATTACCGGCAAAATTCACATGAGTAAAATAATCTACATGCTTTTTTCTTTATTTTGTTTTTTATTTTACTAAAATCGGTTGACTAACACCTTATATGTGATGTTTTTATTAATATAACCCAAAAATTTACCAAACCTGAAAAAAATCTTGCCCGTTTAGAGCTAGAAAACAGACAAACATCTGCCTTGTAAAGAGTTAAATAAATGTCATGTGAAATTTTTGTCGTTAGTGAAATGTGCGTTGTTAGTGAAAGGACAATTCATTAAAATGTACTCACATTGTCTTGGTGCACCCATTGCATCTTTTGTTGATTAAATATTATGCATTAATTTAAGTAAATAAGTTTGTAACTGCTGCATAATTAAGCAGTTACTTTCGCTAATAATAATAATTGATTTCTACTTCAGCTCTATAATTACACTATTTTTAGTTTAGAAACTAAACTAAACTGTTCTGTAACTAAAATAGTCAGGTCTTAGTCAGATATGACTGAGCTACCGTATGACAGTAGATGGTACTACCTGCTTTCTGTCAGCGCCGAATGTTGGGCGGCGCTTACCAAACCCGACACCCCACATTGTGCCAACGGCTTCAGGCGGAAGAGTGCAATTGGGAGGGTACTAGCCTTATCCTGGTGCGAGGAAATGCAACCCAAAGACAAAATAAGTCATGGCAGGGCAGACCAGGCCCTAAGCCTTGGTTGGCAGCTGGTCTAGGATCGAAGCTCCGACAGGCGGACAGTTAGAGCATTGCTTTGCTGATCCGGCAGCTTCTGCAGCTTGTCTTGTTCCAGATGTATAGGTGTTAACTTTCCTCTGGAGTGTACTAGGCAGGCCGAGAGAGGAATCATGCTGCATGGGCAACACATGGTTTCTTTATTTTAGCCCAGGCTTTGTGCTATGGAGAGGCAATAACTCCATCCCTGGTCTTAACCGGTCTCGGATAAATGGAGTAAACTTAAGGAAACTATTTATAAAACAGCGGTAGGGGTTTACGGCACTGTGGATCATAAGAGGCAGGACTGGTTTGTGGCAAACAGCCAGATACTGCAGCCCTTGATTGATAAAAAGAAGATAGCTCTCTTAAGAAACAAGGAAAGACCAACGCGTAACACTCTGAGTGAGCTGAAGCAAGCGAGGAAGGATGTACAAAAGGCTGCCAGGCAGTGTGCGAATGACTATTGGATCAAGTTATGTGAGTCCATTCAAATCGCAAGTGATAAGGGAAACATCAGAAGCATGTATGAAGGGATAAAGAAAGCCTGTGGTCCAATGATCAAAAGAAGTGCACCGCTGAAAACCTTGACTGGAGAAATCATCACTGATAAGAAACAGCAGATGGATAGATGGGTCGAGCACTATTTAGAGCTTTACTCAAGTGAGACCAAGCTGGTGGATGATGTCCTCAACGCCATAGAGGCCCTGCCAACTCTTGACCACCTGGACACACTTCCCACTATAACAGAAGTTAAGTGTGCTATAAATGAGCTTGCATCTGGCAAGGCTCCAGGTAAGGATGGGATTCCAATAGAGGTGATCAGGAGTGGGCAAGACACCCTCGCTCTACAGATCCACCAGCTAATAGAGCTATGCTGGCGAGAAGGACAAGTCCCACAGGATTTCAAAGATTCAAACATCATAACGCTGTACAAGAACAAGGGAGATCAGAGCGACTGCAACAACTATAGGGGTATCTCACTTCTGTGTATTGTTGGGAAAGTATTTGCCAGAATTGTCCTGCGCAGACTTCAAGTCCTGGGAGATCAAGTCTACCCCGAATCACAGTGCGGCTTCCGTCAGAACCGGTCTACCATTAATATGATATTCTCATTGCGACAGATGCAAGAAAAATGCCGGGAACAAAATCAGCCACTGTTTATTGCCTTCATCGACCTCACAAAGGCATTCGATTTGGTCAGTCGTGAGGGTCTGTTCAAAGCACTAAAGAAGATTGGCTGTCCACCAACTCTTCTGTTCATTGTGGAATCGTTCCACACAGGCATGAAGGGTATAATCAAGTTTGATGGCTCAACTTCAGAAGAGTTTGAAATCAAGAGTGGAGTTAAGCAAGGTTGTGTACTAACCCCCACCCTCTTTGGGATATACTTTTCACTTCTACTGAAATATGCCTTTCGTGATCAGGATGACGGTATATACATTCACTCACGCTCAGATGGTGGCCTCTATAATGCTCAGAGATTGTAGGCCAAGACCAAAATTAGCAGGGTACTAATCAGAGAGTTGCTTTTTGCGGATGATGCTGCGATTACGACCCACTCTGAGGAAGAATTACAACATCTACTATCTGCATTCTCCAATGCTTGTTCTGAATTTGGTTTAACAATTAACAAAAAGAAGACACAGATTATGTCACAAGGTGCACATGGTGTACCATCAATCTTTATTGACGACGCCGAACTGGAGATAGTAGACCATTTTACATATCTTGGATCAGAGGTAAATAGCAAATTATCCCTCGATCAGGAAATCAACATCAGGATTGGCAAGGCAGCAACAACAATGAACATGTTAGCAAAAAGAGTCTGGGAGAACAGGAAGCTTACTGCCAAAACAAAAGTCCTCGTCTACCAAGCCTGTGTCCTTAGTACTCTTCTTTATGGCAGTGAAACCTGGACAACTTACTCACGCCAAGAGAAACGTTTAAACAGCTTTCATATGCGGTGTCTGCGAAGAATACTTGGTATTAAGTGGCAAGACAAGATCACAAATACTGAAGTATTGGAAAGATCAGGTTGTGTGACAGGTGTATTCCATGCTCAGTCTTCGTAGACTTAGATGGATAGGACACGTTAGGAGGATGGATGATGGTAGAATACCAAAGGACATCTTTTTTGGTGAATTACAGACGGGTAGGAGATCTCAGGGTCGGCCTCTACTACGATACAAAGATGTGTGTAAGCGGGACATGATTGATACAGGCATTGATAATGCACAATGGGAGCACGTCGCCGCTGAACGTGTTGCATGGAGGGCAACTATCAGAAATGGAATAAAGACAAAGGAGAAAATGATTGCAGATAAAGCACACACAGAGCGTGAGAGACGTAAGATGGTGCAAAATGGTGGAAATGACCATGTTTTCACATGCACCTACTGTGGGCAAACATTTACAGCAAGAATTGGCCTTACCAGCCACACTCGCCACCGCCATGGATCGTAGTTATTGCCATATGACAGTTATTAAGCCTTTTTGAAGCACAATGTACCAAACTATCGTCTGTCAAGACGGAAAGGTGCCAATGATCTAAAAGTGAGCAATTAATAATTAAATACTAACTTTTAAAAAAAACATAACTTATTTTACAGTGTTGTATTTAAAATTAAGTAATTATGTACTGCTGCACTACTTAGAAAAAAAGTACTTAACACTACTTACAGGTTTAGATGGGTCTGAAAACTGGCTTTCAAAATTATTTTCAGTCATGTCAAATGCTGAAATATTATACAAATACATAGATACATTACTGCTACAAATGGCACTTGTATTCTGTTTTAGTAGTTAAATTACCAGTTCTAATTATAAATAAATACAGGTCCGCTACAGTTTAGTACTATTGTATGGGCGCCGCCATCTTGAATTTTGTGTTATGATGGCCATATCTCATTTTCATGTGCTAAATGTTTTTTCCTGAACTCTGGCAAACACCAGCATTGTTTAAACTCTTCACATTTATGTAAAATTGAATGGGGGATTCAAAAATGCAACAAATAGTTAAGGTTTCTTTAAACTTCAGGAGTTATAAGACAAATTAGCTTACTATTCGTAAATAAGCTTCCAGAAATTCAAGAGAAAACAGTTTCTTGGCCACAAATGCCTGCAGTATAGCCGAAGGACATCTACTGCAATTTTCAGAGTTGATTCCCCTGACGTCGTACCACGCTGGTTTCTAATAAATTGAATCAAACTGAGACATGGTCAAAATCCGGAAGGGAGTCATTGGTCGCTAAATATCTCATGGGAAAACAATTTTTTTACAGCCAGGAGTTCTACATTGGTGATTATTCTGTCAATCCATTTTAGTACACCTATTTTGCCCAGTCAATAATTAATGAATGTTTGTAGTTTAAGTTTATTAATATTTAAATTAATTATCATTGTATGTCCTTCCCTTCCCATGTTTCTGATCCATTCATACATTAGTCCTGTTTTAATGTTTTTCTTGAATGGTCTTTCTAACAGTTCTAATTGTTTTGACTTCCACAAATGTCTAATTGCTATGAAAGTCCTCTTGCGTTTTGCATACTTATTTTAATATCTTTATATGTTGACCCATCTGTGACTACATTTCTACCTAACTAGGTGTATAATTCTTGAAGTGAAGTTTCACCAAGGGAGATCATGTTATCATTTGCTTGATTAATTCTCATATTTGTCTTTCCCTATAAATGTTTAGACTTAATTGTTGTGATCTCCTAGCCAATGTGTTTAGCTATTTCCTGCATCTCATTTCAATGTGTGGGACACAAAGGCAATGTCATCAATGAAGTCCAGATCATCGAGCGTCAATGCACATCGTCATCATCAAGTGCCATGCCGACTGGTGTAGGCGTTCATGGCTCTCCACATATCTCGGTCTTTGGTCTTCTGGATCAACTCTACCGCTGATATTCTTCCATGCCACCGTTGCAATCCATCCAGCATCATTTCTCTTGGTCTGCCTCTGCCTCTTTTCCCCTCGATCTTTCCAGTTGTCACAATGTTCTCCAATGCCTCTCTTCTCATCACTTGACCAAAATAAGTTGTTTGCCTCTTTCTTATTGATGTATATAATGTTCTAGTTTCATTAGAAAGAAAAAGTAGCGGCTGCAGCAGGATATAACAATATGAAATGGAAACAAATAGGTATTTTAAACTCCTGCGAGAAAAAACGTACTGAACATCACAACGTTGCACATACCTTACAAGGAGATCCACGTGTCACGAAATACAGGTGAAAAATCTGAAATCAGAAGCACTCAATAAATATAAAAATTGAATAATAAAATAAAATAAGATAAAGTACACACGAACGCGTACAATACGACACACAGACGTTTCGATTCTCTGAATCTTTGTCAATGACAACACAGATAGCTAACGACAAACAGCGACAAAACACAAACACACGACCTATCACTTATGATGCACAACCTGATAATTACCAATTTTCAGTTTCATTACCAGTTTCATTAGCCTCTTTCAGGCATTCATTGTTGGTTACTTTGGCAGTCCAAGCAATTCGCAACATTTATCTCAGGAACCACATCTCTGTTGCTTCCAATCTCTTCCTAATTTGTTCATTTACATTCCAAGATTCACAGCCATACAGCAAAACAGGTACTATATTGCACCTTAGCACTCTCTTTCTTACATTCAATGATATTGACTTATTTCATAAGATATTCTTCATTTTTGCCTTTGCTTGCCCTATCCTGTTCTTAATCTCTGTTGTGCATCTTCTGTCTGATGTTATAAATGTCCATAGATATTTAAAACTATCCACTTGGTGAAGAATTTCCCCTTCTATTTTAATTTCACATTTGGGTGTTACCTATTTCTTTGATATCACCATTGTTACTGTTTTCTTGATATTCAAGGAGAGTCCTTTCTTTGCACTTTCTGTTACTACAATGTCCAACAGTTGTTGTAGATCTTTCGTAATATCCACCATCAAAACTGTGTCATCAGCATAGCGTATATTATTTATATTATAACCTCCAAATATTATTCCTGGCTTTTCTTTGATCTCTCTCATTACTACTTCGCTATAGTCGGAGAAGAGATCCAGTGACAAAATGCACAAGCAAACAATATTGGGACCAAACGTACCTAAATATCAAATGTAGGTATTCTTACAAATTTCATGTTAGAAGCTCACAAAGTAAAATTCTTGCTCCTAGCAACAGTTTAGAGGGAACATTAATGACAAGATGCTCTTACTTTTCTCTCCATGTGAAAACTTATTATTGGATGCATGGAAGGGGGGAATATATGTGACTCAAGTAATGATTATTTTCCATAAAGCTGTCATGTATTGTTATGTTATTTTTGTCATGATAAACTGATACAGTATTATTACACTGATAGGTTCCCAAACTCAAATTCTTAAACAGGACTTGAGGAATAACATATCAGAAATCATGTCTTGAAGTAATCATAAGCCATTTTGTATCATTAATAATCTTGAAAAACAAAATATCATTTTTTTTAAATATAGTTTATTTTTGCATACAAATGTAGCTTACAAATCCTTTCAGACTGACTAAATATAAGATGGAGAGTAAACTGCCATCAAGTGTCAAGATAGAACAACCTGAAGTCTGTGTAGCTGAAGGTAAGATTAAGTGCAATAAAGCGTAACAGTTATTTGACTATTCTTTACAGGATGTCGCAATCAACCCCAGCGTTTATTGGCTGTGTGTGATTTACTACATAATTCTACATTTAGGAGTTTGCTATTGCTTTCTGAATTGTTAAAGCATTATACCATCAACATCAACACAATAGCAGAATGTAAATCTACTCAGACACTGGGGGGAAATAGGTAAGGTCACAAGTGTGACCAAGTATCCACAAGGGATCAGTGCAAACTATGCTGTGGAGCAGAGCAGGGCACTCTCTTGTCCTGATAATTGGAAATTGCAGTCAAACACAGAGGTAAAAGACCCCTGTGTGAATATGGAAGACAAGGGAAAACCACCTCATCATCTTCCCAAGACAAGTTTAAAATAGGAACATGGAATGTCAGGACATAGTTGAGATAGGAAAGTTACATAATGTAGTAATATACATGAAAAATATAGAGATTATTATCCTAGGCATGAGTGAGATGAGGTGGAGGAGATCTGGTTAAATAATAACAAACGCACAATAATTTGTTCATAAGGTAATGCATTCAGAACAAGAGTAGGACTAATGTTTGATGAGGAAACAGCTAAATCAGTTAATGGTTATTTGATTAAATCAGATATTTCATCATCATCATTTTCCACTTCTGCCGTCAAGCGTCGTGGGGAGGAATAATTTGCGTTCCAGCGCCCGGTGGACGGCACTGGATAGTGTCATTCCATGTGATTGTACAGTCTCTGATGTTGTCAATCCATTTTCTTCTTGGGCATCCTCGTGGTCTCGTTGCAGCTGATCTTTGATGTAAGGCCAGTGATGGTAGTTGTTGGTGTTGCATTCTAATGACATGGCCAAACCACTTGATCTTCTGTCTTTCAATAAATGTGGCACAAGTTGATCCCACAGTCTGTCTGATAATAGCATTTCTTGTTAAGATGGCAGCTCTCCTCAGGTATCTCATTTTGCAGGTGTTGTAAGTCAGATATTTATTATTGTCAAATGCAAAGCCAAACAAAGAGATATAAATATTATTCAAGTGTGACGAGGGGATCTGGACGACGCTTGACGCTCAGAGGAAAGGCGAGACTGGACATATAATCAGATTGCTACTGGAACTATTAGTGTTAGAACTCTTCGCTGGTTGCTGGGGATGGGGACGGAGCGCTTATGGGAATGTCCCGAATGCTGTGATGTCGGTTCCTAAATCAATCAATCAATCAATCAATCAATCAGTCAAGCGTAGATACCAAAAACAAGCAGTAGTGAAACAGTGCTAGAACAGTTTATGACAGTAGAAATTGTGACGGGAGGAAAATTTAAACATGATTCAGAAGCCAGTCCTTTTTTCTCAAAAGCCAGCAAATACTTGTTTAACACAGCGAAGAAAAATATGAATCAATCTCAGATACAGTTACATATTTTGAAATGAGCCTGTCACAATCCTTACTGTAATAGCTAGAATTGGCTGTGTCTAAGGTTTGTCTTTGATATCTTTAAGTGAGAAGTGCAGAGTGGATCAGTCACAGAAATCACGTACCACCAAATAGACCGGACTGCTGAACAACAACAACTTGTAGTCACTTGATAACACCATTTTGCATACGAGTCTATTGATTAATTATAAATGAACACAGTGACATGTATAACATACTTCCAGGCATTTTCTTCCTATGTGAATCCTGAATATACCACTGCCTTCTCCAGGCCTGTGTACCACTGCTAGAAATAAACTGTTATGGCCAAACTCTCAGTTAGTTTGACAATAACCAACTCTCCTGAGTCTATCCTTTGGACCAAGTCTCCTTGCTTACCCATGTCTAACCCCCCTGGCTAAGTTTCCCTAACATGCTCCAAAACTCAATTCCATCATCCATCATCCATCCTCCTAAGATGTCCTATCCATCTAAGTCTACGAAGACTGAGCATGGAATAAACTGTCACACAAACTATGGTATTTGTGATTTTGTCTTGTGCCACTTAATACCAAGAATTCTTTGCAGACACCGCATATGAAAGCTGTTTAAACGTTTCTCTTGGTGTGAGTAAGTTGTTCAGGTTTCACTGCCATAAAGAAGAGTACTAAGGACACAGGCTTGATAGACAAGGACTTTTGTTTTGGCAGTAAGCTTCCTGTTCTCCCAAACTCTTTTTCTTAACCTGTTCATTGTTGTTGCTGCCTTACCAATCCTGTGTTGATTTCCTGATCTAGGGATAATTTGCTATTTACCACTGATCCTAGATATGTAAAATGGTCTACCATCTCTAGTTCGGCGTCATCAATAAAGATTGATGGTACCCCATGTGCACATTGTGACATAATCTGTGTCTTCTTTTTGCTAATTGTTAAACCAAATTCAGAACAAGCATTGGAGAATGAGATAGTAGACATTGTAATTCTTCCTCAGAGTGGGTCATAACTGCAGCATCATCTGCAAAATGCAACTCTCTGATCAGTACCCTCCTAATTTTGGTTTTGGCCTTCAATCTCTGAGCATTGTAGAGGCCGCCATCTGAGCGTGAGTGAATGTATATACCACCATCCTGATCACGAAAGGCATATTTCAGTAGAAGTGAAAAGTATATTCCAAAGAGGGTGGGAGCTAGTACACAACCTTGCTTAACTCCACTCTTGATTTCAAACTCTTCAGAAGTTGCACCATCAAACTTGATTATACCCTTCATGCCTGTGTGGAACGATTCCACAATGGACAGAAGAGTTGGTGGGCAGCCAATCTTCTTTAGTGCCTTGAACAGGCCCTCAAGACTGACCAAATCAAATGCCTTTGTGAGGTCGATGAAGGCAATAAACAGTGGTTGATTCTGTTCACGGCATTTTTCTTGCATTTGTCGTAGTGACAATATCATATCAGTGGTAGACCGGTTATGTCTAAAGCCACATTGTGATTCGGGGTGGACTTGATCTCCTAGGACTTGAAGTCTGTGCAGAACAATTCTGGCAAATACTTTTCCAATAATACACAGAAGTGAGATACCCCTATAGTTGTTGCAGTCGCTCCTGATCGCCCTTGTTCTTGTACAGTGTAATGATGCTTGAATCTTTTAAATCCTGTGGGACTTGTCCTTCTCACCATCATAGCTCTATTAGCTGGTGGATCTGTAGAGTGAGTGTGTCTTGCCCACTTCCTGATAACCTCTATTGTAATCCCATCCTTACCTGGAGCCTTGCCAGATGCAAGTTCATTTATAGCACACTTAACTTCTGTTATGGTGGGAAGTGTGTCCAGGTGGTCAAGAGTTGGTAGAGCCTCTATGGCGTTGCGGGCTTCATCCGCTAGTTTGGTCTCACTTGAGTAAAGCTCCAAATTGTGCTCTACCCATCTGTCCATCTGCTGTTTCTTATCAGTTATGATTTCTCCAGTCAAAGTTTTCAATGGTGCACTTCTTTTGATCATTGGATCACAGGCTTTCTTTATTCCTTCATACATGCTTCTGATGTTTCCCTTATCACTTGCGATTTGAATGGACTCACATAACTTGATCCAATAATCATTTGCACACTGCCTGGCAGCCTTTTGCACATCCTTCCTAGCTTGCTTTAGCTCACTCAGAGTGTTACATGTTGGTCTTTCCTTGTTTCTCAAGAGAGGTATCTTCTTCTTATCAATCAAGGGCTGCAGAGTATGGCTGTTATTCTGACTCTACTAATAGTCTAATTACTATGAATTGTAAAATACAATAAACCTCAATAGGTTTGATTTTAGTAGTATCTATTAATCACATGTTGCTATTTATTACAAATTATGAAAAGTAAACTCCCATAGGGAGACAAAAACAATGGTTAGGAAATAATAATAATAGATGTTGTATCATGAAACAAATGAGCACGCAACGCTTGATTGGTTCCTATGTAATCATAAAAATTGCCATAAGTTCACAGCAAGTGTTGGGTCTGGAATAGCAGCACTATACTCAGCTTGTGCAAGTAGTTCCAATGATGCTCGTCTGTAGCTTTCCTCCACTGTCCTTCTTTGGTTCCCTCATATGAATGTTCAATAGGCTACTGATGTAGCTGTGTTATACTTAGTTCTGATTCTGTGTAATCATGTGATCAAAGTGTTCCTTCAAGGGCTAGGCAGCACTGAAGCTGTGCTACCAATATAACATGTATACTGTAGTCAATATGACTAATAATGCAAGTCTGTGACTGTCACACGTTTACTTGATGATAATATCCCGAAGTTCTTACGATGATATGCTCAGGATATTATTGTGTGATGGTCGTTGTCTAGGTAACGATACTCATGGTGTGTCAATGGAGATATCTGTCTTGCAATGTAACTCACCCCCGCAGTGCATATTCACCAGGCATTAAACAAGATTCCGTTGGCGCACATAATCCTTTATTACGGAAATAAGACGGACAAACGGAACATGTTTATACATCCAGAAACATAATGTAATCCATAGAATATAAATATCCTCCTCACAATTTCACCAGCACACATCAATGCCTTCTCACGGCTGGCTTCTAATCTCAATCCACAAGACAGGTAATCCAGCTACAATCCTCGGCTGGATCTCACACAATACAACCCACACATTGGGTTGGAGCCACTGCTCAACTATAGAACCCACTCTGGGGTTTGGCCTACACTCAATACAGCACCCACTCTGGGTCCAGGCCTGTCTTCCCAACTCGAAGAACAACACAACACGGAGCTCTCTCTTAAACGACCCGACCCGCAGTCGGTCTCTTCTCTCACTGCCCTTTCAGTCTCTTGACTTCACACAACACACCACTCTCTTTCGACCCATCCCCCCTGGGGTCCACACTCACCCTTCCCATTATTTCTAAGGACTGGCTGTTTACTCGTAGCCAGGTCAGTCACTTTACTGTCTCCCACTTTCATCTCCATTCTTTCTCATGCCCGGCCACTCAACTCAATGTCAGTGACCCAGGCTTATGTCATTACCCCCCTCTTAAAAGAAAACTTCGTTTTCAAATATTGGGAGACTAAAACTTACTAAACATGTGACCCAGACATATAGCCTGGGTAGCCCTAAGTATGGCTGCACCTTACTCCAGCTACCACACTACATAATACATCAAATGCTCATAGTACACTCCTATATTCATCACACATAAATACAACCATCTATCTTGTGTATCAATGCATGAACTAATACATCACATCATAATAATAATACATCATAGAAAAGCATTATACTTATGTACCCACAGGTCTCTTACTACTTCACGACCCCACAATACTATTTGTGTACCGACCCTATATCAGGTGGTTCTGTTCTTGCATTAACCCACCTCTGATTCCTGTCGATGCTGTGTCTACCT
This sequence comes from Cepaea nemoralis, assembly GCA_014155875.1. Classification (NCBI taxonomy): domain Eukaryota; kingdom Metazoa; phylum Mollusca; class Gastropoda; order Stylommatophora; family Helicidae; genus Cepaea; species Cepaea nemoralis. Next base: position 118,805 of record JACEFZ010010901.1, on the reverse strand, counting down.
TTCATGTACCCATGACTCATGGTACCTCTACAATTACAACATCTGTTTGCTATCCCTAGCCCTGGGTCAGTAATGTCGAGAACACTCTTTTGACCTGACTCAACTTTCCTATCTGCATATTGCACCGTTACACTTGAGTCTCTGTTTAGTCTGAACTCTTTATTCAATCTTGGCCCATATACCTGGCGCCTTGCTTTCTGCTGCATACACCTTTTGCCTATGTGCCCTGCACATGCACTATCCTGAGCTGTTCTAGTATATCGGTCTCTATGTGCTAAAGGTACTGCTCCTTGCCCACGTGCAGTTCTGCTATCTGAAAACCTGCGAGTGAGAACCTTGTTCTTCCTCTCGAAGCACCATCTACCTTTCTTTGACTGACTATTTTCTACTCTACTACACCCTTGGGAACATTTGTTCAGAGTAGTATCTTGTCTCTGGGAGCCACTAGCACTATATTTGGGATCCATTCTCATCTGCTCAGCTGTACTATCCTTGTCCTGAGTTCCTGTGTCTACTTCAAGTGCCTCTTCTACCTCAGCTATACTCTCTAATTTAGGTTCTCTTGTGGTAACTACCTCGTTACTGCTTACACTATATTTTCGGTCCCAATAAACTACTTCCTCTTCTGTACAATCTTTAACTCCTATAACATTTCCTATGATCAAATCAGCCACTGGTGAGTCCAGAACACACGCTGTCACTCTTCCAGTGATATATGGTGTTTTTACTGTTATTATGGCTACTGGGTAGAACTCTACTGTGCCGTTGAATGTTATGCATCTAATCTTTTTCCCTGTATAATCCGAGGGATCTATTAACTTCTCCTCACTCCGATAGACGTACATCCGGAATCTCTAATTGTTAACGCTGGTCTATCATTGACAAATCCCTGATGCAGCTTCAGACTTCCTCCTTCATGGACTGCTGATCCTGCTTTAACTGTGTGACCACATATTAATACTGGCTGACTGTCTTTTTCAAAAAGAGGTTTGCACCCACTACAATCTTCATTGTTCAGCGTCTCAATCACTTGCGCTGCATTTGAGTGCTCTGTTTCTCTCATCCTACATTGATGACTGATATGACCATTCTTTCCACATTTGAAACAAGTAATCTCCCTTTTAGTGTTGTTCGTTGGTCCATCTGATGGGTGTGCATCACACTGCTGCTGCCTTGTGTCTCCAACTCCCACAATTCCAACATCCGGCATAATTTGGACGTCTCTGGAAGTTCCCTCTTCTATATGGGTACCGTCCTACTCTACCACCATTGTTTCCTCGGAAACCATTGTCTTGAAGTTCTTGCTGCTCACCTTTCTGTGCCGAATCCACGCTTTTCGCCCTTGGTCTGATGACTGGATTCTGGTCCTGTTTAGTGTACGCTGCACAGACTATTTCCTCACTCATTAGTTTCCCAATAGATACGTTAGGATGTGCAGTCATGTAGTTTTGCCCTAAACTGAGACATTGTGTCTATGTCCTTTGGCTTCCGTTCCTCAAAGAACGCCACTAAATTAGAATTGCATGCAGATACTACCTTGTCTCTTAACATTAGATCTACTAATTTATTACAATCTTTCCCTACTTCTGCAGCTCCATCCACTTCTTAAATGTATTCTTTACTGTGTTAACAAAGTCTGTGAAATCTTGATTTGTCTCTGGCCCTAACTGTCTAAACTTTGTCTATATCCATGCTCAGTGAGTTGGAACTTAGTCAGCAAACGTTGACGTAAGATAGTGTAGTTGTTCCTTTCTTCTACAGGTAAATTAAACATTGTTTCTAGGGCCTTACCCGTTAAATACTCGCCCAGTCTAATTGCGTACTCGCTTTCTGGGATGCCTAATACCTTCACTGATGCTTCGAATCTCGAAAGATAGGCCTCAAGGCAATCCCGGTCCGTAAAATATGGCAGTTTTAATCTCTGTGACGACTGCGACGGTCTTCTGCTTTCCTCACTTTGACCCTTCGATGCAAATTCTAACTTTTTAATAGCAATTTCCGCTTCCATCTTAATCTTCTCTTTCTCAATTTCCATTCTCATGTGTGTCTCTCTCTCTTCCTGTAGACGCTTGGCCTCGAGTTCTGCCTGTCTCTGTTCCCTTTCGGCTTGTCTCTGGTCTCTTTCAATCTGTTGTTGTTCTTTTGTTTCGGCATACTCTTGTAACTCTTTACCCTTCAGGCCTATTCGTTCACCTGCTTCAATATATTCCATTAAAGTAGGCATCTTGTACTTGTGGACACGTTGCTGTCTGTCAGCCAACATAAATGTGACGATTCTGCTGTTAGTCTTTGTGTCACCTTCCCTAAGTACACCCGCACTCCCTGTGTACGTAAATCCGTAGTGATACAATATCACTCTGTACTCACCCAGTCACTCTCTAAGTACTAGGTAGTGAGGGGGGAAGTATCACCTATACTCCCTTATATCTATCTATCTATGACCAAAAGTTCATAAAGTCCCTGGAAATATTGTTAAACATACATATAAAAACATATACACACAAATGGATGATAACACTAAGTGATGACTATCCAACGCTAGACTTCACAAGCTGAGTACACGGAGACGATGATGACACAGAAATAAACCACAGTAACAACCACAAGCTTGTGTAGAGACACCCACAGTGCGCGTAAAATAAAAATATAAATTGACCACGACCACTAGACAGCAGAAATGACGAAAGATCACAATAAAAACATATATCCGAACACAACAAATATTATATGTAAATATAACGAAAAGAAAGAGAGAAAGAAAAAAAGAATATATACTGAAAATATACACAGATCTGACGTCAGACAACTCGGCTCTAGATATTGGTTAAGACTATTTCAATGCCCCTGCACGATACGTCAACTCATTAACGTTTTTCTTACAAAAATATCGTAAGCACCAGAAAGACAAATAAATTATTGTGCTGTATCCCGACTCTCGAGAAACACCCCAACAATTCCCTACTCTTGACAAACACTGGACCACATACAAATAATTGCGTGACACCCGACAACAATAAATATGACGATGGGAGCAAAGCAATAAAAAATAATAATGTGTAGCTGGTTGGCCGACAAATATGGGCCTATTAATCCGTCGCCAACAGTTCTTATTTTGCTGTTAATAGTTTTTCACAATATGCTGGAAATGTCTGTATTAATTCTCCGAAATGTTTACGACGCTAGATTTCAAAGCGACTTGTTGTTTTGTAGAGTGGTTCGTGAATTCACGTGGTGATCACCAGTTCCAACTGTCGAGAAAAGTTGACGATGATATAGTGATATCCAAACTGTTCTGTCTCGACCCAGTCCGTAACGTTATTGTACTTTCTCTGTACGTGGTGGTACCACTGTAATAATCCAAAGTGTTCTCTCGATATGTTGTTACTTTCGTTGCGGAGATGGCGCTTCGCTGTATCATTAATGTTATGGATTTCGTTACCCGACAAGATTCACCAAAAAGAAAAGGAGAATGGCAGGACAATGTTCAGCGCTTTAAATTTGGGTATATAAATCCTTATCGGCAAAGAAGTACAACCATGGTTGCGATGACGATAGGTTAAAACTGTTTGCTCATAACAGAATAATGATGACAAAGGCTTGAACAAAGACGAAACATCAAGTCTGGCTTTCTTTCAAAACAACCTTGTTTATCCCGATCTCCTGTGGAAATTCCCAGTACCTTTCCACTGTCAAACAGCCTTGCCGTCCAAGGTCAACCTAATTTCTCTTTATCACTCTCAGTGAAAAATTCCTCCGTAAAACACAGTTTTCACACAAACACTTGACAGCCCCACCCGGCTGCGGTAGGGGTACTGTTACTATCCCCTTCAGTCAACTGTCCGTCAAATCAGCAACTGCCAATTTTTCTCTGTTTTCCAAACATGTACTTCCCCAGTACCTGGACGCTGGTGTACCCACCCGTCCTATTTACTGCGTCGAATAATCTTGACCAGTCAACTTGCAACAACACAGTGCGATTGCCTCCAGCACACACACACACCTGTCAATATCTTTGATTTTCTTCAATCCTTGGTTCAATCCTGTCAAACACACACCCTTTAGGACTGACCGCACTTGTTACAAACACTGTTTTGTCCACTCGAATTTACCTGTGCTGTCCTTGAACAAACACCCCTGCTACTGCAATCGACTCTCCCGGTCGATTTGTCCTGCGTTAATTCTTGGCGTCCCCGCCTCGTCTGTTTATGCGTGCTGACCGCCGTTAATTTACCTGTAGTGGACTTGACGTGAACTGACTGCTCGCCTGTGACCTCCGCCACGTACCCTCCCCGCGCGCTGACAGTTATTTCACGATGTGGCGTCTTACACACACACACGCTGGATATTCCCACTCCCTTCTGGATTAATCCCGTCTGTCTGTGTGAATTATCTGGCGCACACACCGAAGAGTTCACATTAACCTCTTGAATCAACGATGTCTGGCTTGATGGAACGTAGTCACAGATAATAACTCCTCTCTCAGCGAAGAGCCCACAAATATCTCAGAATGACAACACTGTCTATAATGCAATGGGTTTCTCAATATATCCCCATCGTTCTTGCCAGGACAGTCCCCAGATGTCACACGTTTACTTGATGATAATATCCCGAAGTTCTTACGATGATATGCTCAGGATATTATTGTGTGATGGTCGTTGTCTAGGTAACGATACTCATGGTGTGTCAATGGAGATATCTGTCTTGCAATGTAACTCACCCCCGCAGTGCATATTCACCAGGCATTAAACAAGATTCCGTTGGCGCACATAATCCTTTATTACGGAAATAAGACGGACAAACGGAACATGTTTATACATCCAGAAACATAATGTAATCCATAGAATATAAATATCCTCCTCACAATTTCACCAGCACACATCAATGCCTTCTCACGGCTGGCTTCTAATCTCAATCCACAAGACAGGTAATCCAGCTACAATCCTCGGCTGGATCTCACACAATACAACCCACACATTGGGTTGGAGCCACTGCTCAACTATCGAACCCACTCTGGGGTTTGGCCTACACTCAATACAGCACCCACTCTGGGTCCAGGCCTGTCTTCCCAACTCGAAGAACAACACAACACGGAGCTCTCTCTTAAACGACCCGACCCGCAGTCGGTCTCTTCTCTCACTGCCCTTTCAGTCTCTTGACTTCACACAACACACCACTCTCTTTCGACCCATCCCCCCTGGGGTCCACACTCACCCTTCCCATTATTTCTAAGGACTGGCTGTTTACTCGTAGCCAGGTCAGTCACTTTACTGTCTCCCACTTTCATCTCCATTCTTTCTCATGCCCGGCCACTCAACTCAATGTCAGTGACCCAGGCTTATGTCAGTGACATTGCTTTAAATAAGTTGTAGAGCTGCCATTGTAATAACTGTTGGATGCTGATTGTAGCTGTTGCTGTTACAGATGATATTACTGGTGATGTAGATTAGGTTGATGGTGATGCAGATTTGTGGTGAGCTCACAGAAATGCTGAAAAGATATCCAATTAAAAAAAAAAAACACTTGCAAGCTTTTCGTCAAGAAGTCATATTCCTTTCTATTCTAACAGTCTGCCTTTGACAATTTTTCATGTTATAGTCATTTTGTATTATGTGAACAATTCCATAGTTGCTACCATTTCTGGTAAGACATCCATTTAGGAAAGGAATTAAATTAGACTCCTCACACACAGAACCGATGCTCCTTCAGAGTTACTCGAGAAACACAAGGATTATATTGCATGGCAGTGAATCAACATAATCAAGAAATGGAATAGTTAGGCTGTGTAGATAGCAGTGGATAGCAGTGAGACATAATCAAGAAATGGAATGATTATATTACAGAGCATTGACTAAACAATAATCAGGATTGGAAATAGTACAGTAAAGTTTCTCACTAGAGCCAGCATCGACCATCAAGGAGAGTGAAGGTCACATGTGTCGCGCGCTAACTCTTAACTTGTAAATTTAAGACAAGTCTAGAAAAGAATCTATTGCTCCTTGTGAAACAAACACTCGGTTCCCAAGGAATTCTAGTACTACTATTCTTATAGTCACTGGCATAAATCGTTACTGACAATATACTATCCATTTCCTGTGGTAGGCTGTCAAGCATGGTTTGCTGCAAATGCCTGCATGAAATATGTTCTAATTCCAATTAATATCGCTCCAGCTTGAGTTAAAGAACTGGCCTGAATAATATACATGTATTCCCCCTGTTGGTCTAATGGATTGCTCTAACATTTCTTTGACTCCTCCCTTGTCTTTCAGCATTACTATGCTATGTCACACCGTCCTAGTGTGGCTAAATTTCATTATAATAAATACATATAGTTCACCTGTAAACTCACGTGACAAAATGAATTAATATCAATAGTTCCAACTTACCCTGTTCCAACATCTGGCTCTTCTCACTATGGCACTCATGGCACTTAACAAAGTTACCAATATGTGTCATTTAAAATTGACCATGGATAATTGTAAAGTACTTTGTAAATGTCCAAACTTTGGACTGCTACTAAACTGGCCAATCCATACATTAGTGCGGTTGAAATTTCCCTGACCTGCTTTGCTAAACCGGCGAGGTACAAGTCGGCATTTATTTCTGCATTTGTCCATCTTGATTGTAGACTAAGCAAATTTTCTGGCATGATATCCATCGCGTTTTATGACAGAGCTCCCCTATTTAAATAGGTTTCAGTAACATCCAAGAATGTTAACTAAGAACTCTCAATTCTACGTCTGCCTAAAATTCTAGGATCCCATATTCTTTACTAGATGTGGTTTGTCCTGCGTCTGCATGGAGACACCCAATGTTTATAATCCCAGGATAATTTGGATATGTCCTTAACCCTGGTTTTATGATGTTTTTCCATGCAATAGCTCAATAATTTCTGGTAATCATCAGGAGGTTGTATCTTTATCAATCATTCATCAGCTAAGATCACATGTCAGCCTAGATCATAAATCAGCTTACATCATACATCAGCTTACATCATACATCAGCTTTTATCATCATGAACTTAGATCATACATCAGCTTATATCATACGTCAGCTTATATCATCATAAACTTTGATCAAACATCAGCTTTTATCATCATGAACTTAGATCATACATCAGTGTAGATCATGCATGAGCACTTTAATCATTTTTCTTCTCCATCTTTTGATCACTTAAAATTGATTGTCTATAGCTGCAAAGTGTGCCTGTTTGATTACACGTCTGTTCATAATCAATACTTGGTATATTCATGAGGATATTAATTATTTACTTTTGTGTGTTTCAGAAATACACTCTTGGTCTCCAAAGAGTCCGTACCACTCAATACAAGGGCATTCAGAAAAGTGGACAAGTAACAGCATAGACATGAAGATTGTGAAAGAAGAGCAATCAGATGTTCTGTTTGAGGACAGAAGTCACAGATTAAGTAAAATTATAGACATAGCTGGGGGTAGCAGCATTCAAGAAATGACAGAACACAGCAATTCAGAATCAAGAATGGTTGAGAACAGTTGTAAGGCATCAGTAAAACATGAAAATTGTCAAACGTCAGACAATGTGTCTTCTGTGATTGATAAAGACAAAGACAACAACTATCTCTGGCTTATGAGAATTGTCAACAGCAAAATAAGGAAACACAAGAAAAAGATACACAGAGCTTTGCAAAGTCTCTTGATGACATTTTTGTTTGTGTCAATTATAGCTCTCAAAGAACTCACACAGGAGACTTACCTGATGTTTCTAGTCCAAATGTTTGTGTATACAAATATATGAGAACACATACTGAAGGTATGCCAAATAAATATAATGAATGGGATGGCCTTTTGAATCAAGATGATTATCTAAAGTGCCAAAAACACATGAATCACAAGAGAATACGTACAGGTGAGAAACCGTACATGTGTGATGATTGTGGTGCTTCTTTTGCTGAAACTAGCAAACTAAAGCGACATAAGAGAACTCATACAGGAGAAAAACCTTACAAGTGTGATGATTGTGGTGCTGCTTTTTCTGAAGCTAGCAATCTGAAGAGCCACAAGAGAACACATACAGGAGAGAAACCTTACAAGTGTGATGATTGTGGTGCTTCTTTTACTGAAGCTGGCAATCTGAAGAGCCACAAGAGAACGCATACAGGAGAGAAACCTTACAAGTGTGATGATTGTGATGCTGCTTTTACTGAAGCTGGGAATCTGAAAACCCACACAAGAACACATACAGGAGAGAAACCTTACAAATGTGATGTTTGTGGTTCTTCTTTTACTCAAGCTGGTAGTCTGAAGACTCACAAGATAACACATACAGGAGATAGACCTTACACATGTGGTTATTGTGGTGCTTCATTTCCTTTAGCTGGCAGTCTGAGGAAACATAAGAGAACACATACAGGAGAGAAACCTTACAAGTGTGAGGATTGTGGTGCTTCTTTTACTGAAGCTGGCAATCTGAAGACTCACAAGAGAACACATACAGGAGAAAAACCTTACAAGTGTGATGATTGTGGTGCTTCTTATACTCATGCTGTCAGTCTGAAGATTCACAAGAGTACACATACAGGAGAGAAACCTTACAAATGTGATGATTGTGATGCTTCATTTACTCAAGCTTATAATCTGAAGACTCACAAGAGAACACATACAGGAGAAAAACCTTACAAATGTGATAATTGTGATGCTTCATTTACTCGTGCTGGCAGTCTGAAGACTCACAAGAGAACACATACAGGAGAGAAACCTTATAAGTGGGACTCTTGTGATGCTTCTTTTACTCTTGCAATCTGAATAAACATACAACACTGTATTATCATCACATGCTCTGCAAACTACCATAGGTGTTTATGTATCTCCTCAGATCCTGTTTCCTATTCAGGATCAACTCTGCTGATAATATTTCTGAATGTCACCATATAGTCCATCCAGCATCATCTCTCTCGGTCTGCCCAAGTCTCTCTTCTCACTGATTTTTCTAGTCGCCGTAATTCGTTCCTATGCTTCTCTTCTCATCACAGTACTAAAGAATGCTATTGTCTCTTTCTGATGGTTGTATATAATGTTCTACTTTCATTAGCTTCCTTCAGGCAATCATTGTTATGTTACTCTGGCAATGCAAGCCATTTACAACAACCATCTTGCTACACCCAACAAATTGGAAAACATGTTATCAAATCCAACCAAATTTTACTTAGATCCTAAAGCCAGCAACTCTGAAGAATTGGATGCTAAAGTGAGGAAAGAAATTCAGTAATTTGTAGATAGTAAATCCATCAGGAAGGTGACTGCAAAGTTAGTCATTCCACAGGGCTCATAAATTCACAACTTTATGCCTGCCCTAAATTACACAAGTCTGGTGTCCATGAAGAATGGCATGTTCCAAGCCTAAAACTAGAAGATGTTCAATATTCAAGAAGAGAGGTGATGAAGCCGCTACCAACACCAAGGCCGTCAAGAAGATGGGGGAAAGAAGCTGCCTACCAGCTGTACCAAAGTGCCACCATCACAGCCGAAAGAAGGAAAACTTCCAGAAGCCACAAACGAAGTGACCTCCAGGAATGGTGATGACAACCCGCCGAAAAAATAACAAGACTACCCAAAAGCAGACAGGAGAAAGACACCATAGTCGAAAAAATCTGACATGCGGCAGACAATCAAATGGGTGATCAAACACATCCAAGTGGAGCTTACAGATGACCAGATACAGAAGCAGCTGCAGCAGGAGAATCTCCACATTCATGTTCATAAGGTGGAGCGGCTTCTGGTCTGTGCCAAGATACCAACAACACTTGCTGTGGTGACAACGGAGGAAAGCAAGATGCCTGTCAAAGTGATGATGGACAGGAAACAACAACAGCCTGAATGCTTTGTTCCTAGAATTACACAATGCTCTTGGTGTCAGAGGGCTGGTCACTCTAGAACAACATGTTGCAGCAAGACAGACATATGCCGATACTGGATTGAAGACCATGCCTTCAGCGAATGTCCTCTGGCCAAACAGGACTCTGACTTTTAGAAGCCTAATGATAATAGAAAGTGTGAACTGCCTTGGCAAACATGTAGCAAAATACCTGGGCTGTCTATACATCCAAAGACACAGAGATGTCATAAAACTCACAACAACAACAAACACACCATTCAAGGAAGCATGGGGGAGATGTGAGACACCCACAGGCATTTCACAAGATGGCAAAAACCAGCTTTAAGGCCAGATAGATGATCCAACAAACTCCTGACACTGAAGCCAACCAATGAAAACCAAGTACAGTACACAGACAGCATTGCAAGACTTCTGGAAGAAATGAAAAAAAAATCCAGTGCAGCATCCAGCAAGAGGTGGAACACATGGCTCATATAAAGAAAACAAAGACATACAAGCGATTCAAACAGAACTAGAATAAGTAAGAGTCAACAGGGAGCTAATCCAAAAATAAGCCGACAGCCATACCAAAGACCACAGAGAAACCCCAAGCTGAGGCCATGACAAAGACCACGGATAAACCCCAAGCTGAGGCCATGACAAAGATCATGGAGAAACCTCAAGCTGAAACCAGCAAACCATTCACAATGACCATCACATTCATGAGGAAAACCAGTTTTTACCCAGAAAGACAGCCCAGACAACATTGAGGAGAGAGTTGATAAATTTATCAAAGATCACAAAGAGCTATTCGGATGAACCAAACTACCAGAAGAAGAGGAAGTTAATCTAATGATAGCACTTCTTATGTTTCAGGCACTGAAAAAGGCTGAACAAGGAAACGGAGCAAATGAAGCAAAGGATGAGACCTTCTAAGGACTACAACCAATCAATGCAGACAAGCTAGGAGCCAACACTGACAAATGGAACAGTGAAAAGAAACAGACACAAAGGATAACCCACTGGCGAAACATTTCTTGTCAATAATTTCATTTCTTTGAACATTTCGTAATCTCTTCCAGTCTTATGATATTGCTCTATTCTGGTACAGAAATATTGTATATATTGGTGTTTGTCCTTTCTTGTGTTCTTTCTTATTTCTCTAGTTATTCACAATGGAGATCTGAAATTCATTCATTCAGTAGCATGTCCTTTGCAGAACCTCGCTCCCATAACAACCTTCCTGAAAGCTTCTCGATCACAAGCAAGATGCCCCGCGTCTGATACACCTATCTGGAGATCATCCGCCACATCCTGCACCCATCTTCTCTTTGGCCTTCCTCTTCCTCTCTTCCCAGGCATATACCCTTCCATTATGATCTGAAATACCCTAACTTAATAAATGTGCACTAGAAACCTTTGATATATGTTATATTTGGTGTATTATTTATTGAGCAAAGCAGGGCACTCACTTGTGACAATAGGAGATGGCTGTCTAAGATAGAGATAAAAGACCCACATGTGGATGTGGAAGGCTAGGGGAAACCACCACATTATCTTCCCAAGGTTTCACGTATAGTAACATATCAAAGGCAGTGAACGACGATAATGGCTCTCATAGGACATCCTCGTCCAGTGGAGACAGTCATGAGCCACAAATGACACCAGAACTCTCCTTCCTTGAATATAAAGAAAAAGTAACAATGGTGATCCATCCATCATCCATCATGTGCCATGCCGGTAAGCGTGGGCGGTCATGTTCTGCCATCTCACTCGATCACCAGAGTCGTGGATCAGCTCCGTGTTTCTGTCTCCACCATGCCACAAGGCCAAGCCATCCAGGTACTTGCTTCTAGGTCTTCCCCTTGGTCTGTTCCCCTCGATCTTACCAGTTGTCACCAAATTCTCCAATCCATTTCTTCTCATAACATGCCCAAAAAATGTTGACTGTCTACGTCTAATTTCTCTAATCAATTTACGATCTTCATTTGTTTCTTGAAGGACTTGTTCATTGGTCTTTCTGGCTGTCCATGGTATTCTTTGCATTTTCCTCAGAAACCACATCTCTACAGCCATCAGATGTTTTTCAGCCTGACTGCTCATTGTCCACGCTTCACATCCATATAAAAGTACAGGTTCAATATAGCATCTCAACACTCTTTTTCTCGTTTCAATTGACATCTTTTTATTGGTCAATATGTTTTTCATCTTGCTAAAGGCTACTTTTGCCATGGCGATTCTTGTTCTAATCTCTTCAAGGCATCTCCCATCAGATGTTATTACTGTTCCGAGATAATTGTACCTGCTCACTTGTTGAAGAATATTCCCATTTACTTGTATATTACATTGTGGTATTTCGTCCTTCCTAGTGACGACCATAATCTGTGTCTTTTTACAATTTAATTCTAACCCTAGTTGTTCACTGTGTGTAACAATCGCATCTACTAAATTTTGCAGGTCCTGTTCATTGTCTGCAATTAAGACTGTATCATCTGCATATCTAATGTTATTGATGCATCGTCCCCCAATGTTGATTCCTTCCATATCTTCAATATTTCTGAAAATACTTTCACTGTACAGGGAAAACAGATCTGGAGACATTACACATCCCTGTCTCACACCCCTTTTAATAGGTTGATATTGGCTTACTTTATTATCAACTCTTATGGCAGCTTCTTGTTTCCAATATATGTTTTTTACAAGTCTAAGATCTTTTCCATCAATTTGTAGATCTTCAAGCATCCTTATCATGTTGACATGTCTCACTTTATCAAAAGCCTTTGTGTAGTGATATCAAAAAAGATAAATATGAAATGGAAATAAATGGGAACATTCTTAACCAAGTGGATAATTTTACATACTTATTGGCAATTATAACATCAGACGGAATGTGCACAACAGATTAAGAGCAGAATAGGGCAAGCAAAAGCTTCATTTCAGAAAATGAAAAGTATCTTATGCAATAAGTCACTGTCATTGAATGTAAAAAAAAAAAAGAGATTGCTGACGTGCTATATAGAACCTGTTTTACTATATGATAGTGAATCTTAAATCTCAATATTCAGCGCTATTAGAAAGCAGGTAGTACCGTCTACTGTCATATCGTAGCTCAGTCATATCTGAATAAGATCTGACTAACAACATTCTGCGCTAGCAGAAAGCAAGTAGTACTGCCTAATGTCATATAGTATTTCAGTCATATCTAACTAAGACCTGAATCACAACATTTAGCACTAACAAAAAGCAGATAATACCATCTACTGTCATATGGTATATATGTCATGTCTGACTAAGACCCAAAATTTAGAGCAAACAGAAAGTAGTACCATCTACTGCCATACTTAGTTATATCTAATTAAGACGACTAACAACATTCTGCGCTAATAGAAAGCAGATAGTACCTTCTATTGCCATGCAATAGCTCAGTCATGTCTGATTAAAACTTAACAACATTCGATGCTAACAGAAAGCAGACAGTACTGTCTACTATCATATGATAGCTCAGTCATATCTGACTAAGACCCAACATCTGGCACTAACAGAAAGCAGGTGGTACCATCTACTGCTATGCAGTAGCTCAGTCATATTTGATTAAGACCTGATATTCAGCACTAAAAGAAAGCAGGTAGTAACATCTACTGTCATATGGTAACTCAGTCATATCTGAGCCAATCAGTTTTGGACACGGTCCTGGCGCTAATTCTGGCAAACTTTCAGATACGGCAAAATAACCTTGTAATTAGTCTCAGGTGTTGCATAGTGTTCTTAGCTTTATGGGAGACTCAGTTGGACTAACACTAATTTGCTAGGAAGAAAATTGTCTAGTTTCTCAACATTTGGAAACAACCAATGTAATTACTCGTATGTAAGAGAAATTGCTGTGCACCAAGAAAATATATATTTCAGTGTAATAGTTTTGCATACGATTATCCTCTTTCTTCACAGCCACTAAATTGGTATGGCAATGTGTTTTAGCTCTAATAACTGTTTGAAATTCGATTTTTTGCTAAGACAAAATTCATTCAGGGTCTGAGTGATCTCATAGTATGGTGTCCACCTCGATTGCTGGAGGTCCCAAGTTCAAGCCCCGGTGAGGGTCAGGATGTTTTAATGTGGACTTCTAGTAACGAAACTTCCCCTGGTCTCTGGGTAGTGAGATTGTATGACCGTGTGTATTGTAGCGCAAGTAAAAAATCCCTTGGCAGTTGGAAATTAAAAAAAGAGGTGCCTGGGAAAAATTTTGAGTTAAAAATCTACCCAAAGTATTCAGGATCCTCGCCTGTGCTACAGAGTTCTTGCACTGAGCTGTGTGAGATTCTCTGGACTCAGGCTTGAGTTAGGAGTAGAACAGAACACTTATGAGTTACACCAGTGTTTCCCAACCTTTTTTGTGCTATGCCCCGCCTAAGCCTTTCTAAAATTCTTATGCCCCCTCCCAATATATACATAGTTTTTAATATTCAAAAATTGAAATGTTCACTAAAGAAACTTGGATGATAGGTTTTAGGAAGAAATCATGAGTAAATCATTGAGCAAACACGGTAAGTAACTTTTCAAAACATATAATGGAGAACTGAAATTCGAGTACAAAATAATTTTAATGAAAAATTTTTCTATATTATTTTAATTATTAGTAATTATTTATTATTTAAATTTAGTGAGATCCTTGCGCTTGATGCTTGCTGGAAAGAGATTTTATGTCAGGTTCCAGTGTAGTTAACTTCAGTCTCAAGTCTCCCCATTTTGTTATATCCAGCCGATTTCTTTTTTTTTTTTTTTTTTAAAGCAGCAAACCATTTATGGCACTAAATCTGAATTCAGCTAAATATGAAGATGGAAACGGTAACAATAGTTCTCTTGCACATTAGGTTGCATTTTGATATTTATTTCGGTTTCCTCACAAAGCCATGCCTTCGCTCCTTTTTTATTAAATGAAGTTTTAATTGACTCATCATTTTGCATTTCTGCGAGTTCTTCTTGATACTGCATATTTGAAATATCAGACAAATCCATTAACATTGGCTGCATCATCCAAGTTGGGAAATCAATTTATTTCAAATCAGAAAATCTTTCTTTAAAATCAGCCGATAAAATTTTCAGATGATCGACAATAACATATATAGCGGTATCAGTCACTTCACATTTTTGGAGCCAATGAAACTTTTAAAATTTTTGTTGTAAATACATCTCTGACATAATTCAATAAAGGTAATGAAACCAAATATCTTCGCTTTTGCATCTACAAAAGTTTAATTTGTTCCTTGAAGTTGTTTATTTAATATATATAGTTTTTCAAAGATATCGGCTAAATAACTCACAAATGCCTTACCATCGACCATTAACAGATTTTTCATTTCAGGTTTGTTGCTTAAAAAATCACTAAGAGTATTAGATAGTACCATAAATCTTTTCAAGCAGTTCCCTTTCGAGAGCCATCTTCAGTGTGAAGTATAAGTCTCACGTCCCCATCATATTAGGAGCACTATCTGCAGCACAAGATGTTATATTTTTATTGGTATATTATTGACATCTAAGTAATTTTTTTTAGCTTACTATATATATCTTTGGATGTAATGGTGCTTTCTAATGATTTACAGAACAACATTTCTTCAGCAAAATCACCTTTATCAATATATCTTACGTGAGTTATAAGTACAGCCTTACTGTCTCTCAAAGTTGATTCATCCATTTGCACCGAGAATTTTCTTATTTTTAGCTTTTCAACAAGTATTTCAATATCCTCACTCATTTTGTCTATTCCTCTGATAGCAATATTGTTAACTGGTGTCATAGCTTTAACGTTTTTGTCATCATTCATTTTCCAGGACCGTTTTAAGAAATGCTCATATTGATGGTTTGATTAAATTATCCCCTTTAGTATGACTTTTCCCAGATATAGCGATGAGTAATGAAACTTGATAACTAGCCTCTAGAGTACGATTGATAGTTGCATTATGAGCAGTAAATAGAGACTTTGTTACATTTTTTTCAAAATTGTTCTTTAAAGTTTGAAAGTAATTCAATTCTGAATTAAAATGAGCATTATGTTTCGCCATCAAATGGGCCTCAAGGTGCCCCGTTTCATTGATTCGTTGATCAAGCATTGTTGGAATAAAAGACAAAAAGGTGACCGTTCATCGTGGACAGCAGGTATGAAACACAATTTTAAATATTCCTCCAAATACTGACGATTCTTTTTTTTCTTGCTTGCACCACTCATTTTACTATGGGCTGAAAGAAAGAAATATAAGATCAATTAAAAACTTTAAAAAAAATAAAAATATGAACTTAAGTAAACGACTAAAAATGCATATGTAAATATGTACGCCACATTTACCCCATCGCCTCCCCCCCCCCCCCCCCCAAAAAAAAAAAAAAACAACAACAATAAAATACATACTTTTTCATTTGACATGTTTTTTCTGGAATATGATGCTTCTAAAACTGAAATTAATAGAAATTACCAATTGAGTTTACATACCGTTTATATATCACTTATATTTATACAATGAATATATTTTTTTAAAACAATAAGACTTTTACAACAATTTAATGATGCTTATTTAAAATTAACACCAACGGTGAATGCTGAGCGTTACTGCGAAACACTGCAGAAACTCAGAAACGGCACTAAGCATTTCGCGTCTTTCAGGACAAAATATTGGACATTGGAAAGGCGTGGCCATTGTCACAGTCCTGCGTTACTCGCATTCAGGCAATGTCATCCGTACCTCAAATATAACTTCAGCTCGTACAGATGTTTTACACAGATTTTATTTCAGGCAAGCCTGACACTCGTACATTTGCGACAAGGCGTTATCTGCCTGTCAAATCAATACACTGATCGTCACTCGTCACACAATATATATATATATACATATCATCAAACATGATCGCGCTCTCCTCTCTCTAATATCGCATGCGTTCACAACAATAGATAATGGCTTCAGAAAAACACTACGTCCAGTCGGAAAGCCGTCTCGTCGCTGTCTGAAGCAGCTCAGTCTGTCGCTTGCCTACGTGGTCAAAATCCCTCGTGCGGTCAGCAACTCTGCGTGCTGTTCTCTTTGCACGTAGTACTGTCGTCTTAGTACTGGTTACCCCCTAAAGTCTTATTATAGTTTACGTCGTCACGGTATTCCCCGTGACCTAATGTACCCATCCCCTGTTCCCGGGGTTGGTCCCTCTGTTGTCCTAAATATGACACGTTAGTGTCCCCACCCGAGTCTGGTCTTATAACTGTTCTTAAGTCCTAGCTTGGGTGCTGTCTCTATTCTGTCTATACCTTTATAGAGGTCCTGTCTCTCTGTCCTCTCAGTCCTTGCCCCTCTTCTGTCACTAGTCTGTCCTACTAGAATCTAACACCTTGACATGCTCTCGTCGTCCCCCGTATTGCGTCACCAGATTAATGTAGTAGGTGTGACGCAATGTCGTTGTAGCATATAAAATTAGTCTGATCTAATTTTGTCAAGGGGTTCACTGTTCTGTCATAAGGTACCACTTCTGCCTCAAATAAGTCTGGTAACAAGTTGCTGTATCTAACCACTGGTTTTAGATCAGCTTGACACACCTCCACTGTAAACAAGAGTCATTACATTACACTCTTGGGAGCTGTGTTGAACCAGGGCGCGTTTAACAAACTTATACCCCTCAAAATACCGATTCACCGATATCCCAAGACAAATTGCTCCTATTACGGATGCAATACATGAATATAAAATTCATGGCTCCCGTGAAATGTACCTTCACTTCTCTTCTTAGTTGTGTGTATGCTGATACTTCGCCTATCTCGCTTCCGCTTGCGGCTAAACCTTCACTCGCCTTTTCACTTATTCTAAGTCTGTAGTGTCCCCTGACCCAAGTGTTCTCTCCCTTTGCAATAACTGCTGTTTGTAATTTTATCTGTTTGTATTCCTGTTTGTATGGGTGTAAATATTTATTTTATATGTGTTGCAATTAGAAACATAACTATATGTCTATAATCGATGTATTTAGGTCTTCAAGCATCACAAGTAGGTTAATGCACGTCACAAAGTAATGCCTCTGCTTAATTTATGACGTACTTCGCCGATCTGGGATCCTGGAAAACAACCATTACTAGTAATGTATTAGTGGCTATAACACACATAAAGGTACACACTTCACATGGTTTACACAGAAGATGTGGACAAGTCATAAAAACTCGTGTGTGCGGAAAAAATGCACCACTGTTCACACTCATATTTTTACTTCTTTCATTCGTCCGTATACTCATCTTGCATTCACTCATTCATACATTGTCAATTTTAAAAATGTTTTGTCATTAACATAAAATTGGGCTCGTGTTAAACAATATTGAGCCGAAATAAGTAGTTTTATATATCACATTAGTTATTTACAGGTTTAAATGTATTGCTTACGGCAATACAAAAGAAACTAACTAAGTCTAACTATATCTAACTATTCTAATGGATAATTGGTTTGATCAGTCACTAGACTGATGATTTCTAGTATCACTATCATTGTACGGAGTGATGTCTAATTATACTAACTAAGGTATTTAATCTAAACTAAAGTAAATAACTACTAAGGGGAAGTAAGTTAACTAAATTGTTACTTGATGATATTAAGTAAAAGAAAATAAGTTCTATAATAAATAAAGGATGTTACTAAAGTAAATAATGTACTTAACCTATTTAACTAAATGATGGGTGTAATAAATAAGGTGATTTAATTAACTAAACTAAATAATAACTGTTGTTAAATATAGGTATATAATTAACTAACTATCAATTTATGGGTGTTTCTAAGGGAAAGTAATTAATTAAACTAAACATTCTGTAAGCTAAATGTGTTTGTTCCCTTAAGTCTACTAAAGTTACAAATTGCTAAATTCTTAAATTTATTTGACAATTAATATATTCTATTTCTAATTAAATTTAGGTCTATTACCTCGCCGTTTTAATAGGCTTCATCGGTAGCAGTCTCGCTAGAGAGCTGTTTGCTATAGTCTAAATATAAATACTATCTAAATTTTACGTCTAAGCACTAATTGTAAGTGTTTCTACACTAATTAAATCATGGTTATTACTACAGCTAACAATTTGAAATAAGCTATCGGTTCGTTGGGGTATTAGTGGTTCTTCTATTAATACTATCACTACTGTAATGAACCACTAAATTGCTTAGTGCAACTTCATTAAAATCATATCATACAATATTAATACACAATGTTATATACATAGAAACATGTTACATACAAATAAGCTAACTAACTAATCGTAGGTGCAGGTGACGGTGATCACGACGTGTTCTTCCTCTGGGTCATTCCTTACGATAGTTTATATACACATTTTCACTGTAACTAACGTGACTGATGTAAGCGTGTCACATCTCTGTTCATAGTAGTAGTCACAGTTTATATGCACTAGATGACTCTATAAATACATTGTTCATGCGTTCTGGCAATACTAGAGTTCTTGGTAAGTTCACAGTAATGATACTTATGTTACACAGTGTCTTCTGTCTTACTATTACTAGCACAGTTTCTATATGAGCTAATTGGTAGTAACTGCAGGTAACTGTGACAGTGTTTCATCTAATTTCTGCATCACTTCAATGTCTGAAGGTCTCGTGAGCAGATCCTGCAAGGGTATTGCTACTCCCTTTAATATGTCTTAGTGGAGAATGAATAGTTTGTGAGTATTAAGGCCCAGAGATAAATCCTGTTATTCTTAGGCAGGCCTTTCTCCATAACTAACAGCGGAGAGTTGTCGGTCTCGACGACAAAGTGAGTTCCAGCCAAATATCTATGAAGTTTAGTAACACAATACACGATTGCGAGAGCCTCAAGTTGAGAGACATCATAATGTGATTCAGCTGTGGTAAGTTTGCGACTGACATACACGATTGGATGGAGGATCTCTTCATGTTCCTGAAGCAGTACGCCCGAGATTGTAGTCGCACTGGCGTCACATCTAAGGATATATTGTAATTTCGGGTTAGGTAAGCGGAGGATAGGAACATTACTAAAAGGTACTTTAATTTTGACATTGCATTTTGTAAAGTAGCATCTTGCACATTTATCTTTGCAGAAGATTTCAACAAATCCAAAAATACACATGTTATTTGTGCCAAATTGGGGATAAATTTTTTGTAATAATTTACTAACCCCAGCAAGCTCCTCACTTGTTTTTTTGTTGTTAGAATAGTGAGATTCAGGATTTTGGTTATAATTTTGTTATCTGTTTTTAACTGGCCCTTGGATATCGTATGGCCTAGGAAATCTATCTCATCCAATGCCAACTCGACTTTGGTTGGTTTGACTGTTAGTCCAAACAATTTTATTCTCTCGAAGAGTCTCAAAGTTTGTAGATGTGTTGTCCAGTCTGTTGTATGGATGCATATATCATCTATATATGTCTGAGTATTTGTGACTCCATGCAGAAGTTCTCTAGTAAGGCGGACAAAGGTGGCAGGTGCGTTGCGTAGGCCAAACGGAAGAAAACGCCACTCGTAGAGACTTAGAGGTGTTGCAAAGGCAGTAAGATGAATGGAATCTATATGCATCGGAATTTGCCAATAGCCTTTAGTTAGGTCAAGTTTTGAAAAGATAATAGATGATGACATGTTCAAGATAAGGTCGTCACATGAAGGAATAGGCTCTGCATCAACTTTTGTGACTGTGTTTAATTTCCTGTAATCTACGCATAGTCTTAAGGTGGAATCCTTCTTTTTGACTAAGACTATCGGAAATGAATACTCAGACTGGGATTTCTGGATTATCCCACAGCTTCTAGACTAAGAATTTCCTTATCTAGATTTTCCCTATAGTTTAGAGTGATAGAGTATGGTCGACATTTGATTGGAGTATAGTCTGAGAGAACAATGGAGTGTTGTATCCTATCTGTCTTACCTGGAATGTCTGAAAAAATATGTTTGTACTCAGTCAATAATGCTATTGTCTGCTGTTTCTGTTCGTCTGTCATCTTCGGCCCTAGGTGTATGTTGTTAATTGTCGTGGTGCTTTCTACAGTCGGTACTGGTAATTCAAAGTCATCTTCTTCTGTTTGGTTGATAACTGTGGCTGTAATGTGTTCGTCTTCTACGTCGCTCACTATTGTGTCTGAAATCTGTTCGTCTGGGGTCTGGTTAACTGGTGTGGTTGCGTTGTGTTGATCTTCCGTCTCTGGTCTTTTTGTCTTCTGTAATAGGCTTCAACATGTTGATATGAAATATCTTGAGTTTGTTATTCAAGGATATCTCATTAGTCAACCTCTGAATTCTTTCTCACCACTTTAAAAGGCCCTTGCCATGAGGTCAATAACAAGTGCACTCTTATCTGGTAATAAGTAACAATACATCCTGATTGGGTTCAAGCTGTAAGCTGTTTACACTTGTATCGGGCTGTTTAAAATACGGTGGTATGTCTGACTTGGAGCGATGCGCCTGTATGACATTTTTGTCGGTGTTGTTCTCCACTGTACCACTGGATGCATTGGCGTGTACTATTTTGTTTTGTAGTTAATCATGATGTTTACTAGTTTTTGACCTAGTTTTGGACTCAGCCTGATTGGAGTAGGTTTCTCTCCAGGCTGCTGTGTCTTCAGTGGTACATTTCTTCACCTGTGGCAAACAGCCGATTATCAAGTCCGCACATGGGTTCTTTAAAACCGCGCACGTAAAGGTGCCAGTCAAGAAAGGGGTGTTTATGTTAGCTATGGCTAACGGGTACTTTTCTATGCTGCCTGAAAAAGTACGGCAGTTAACAACTTCTCCCGTATAGTCTTCTGGCCTAGCCAACTCCTTTCTCAGACCGATTAATGTGCTGCCACTATCGAGCAGGAGTTTGCATGGCATATTATTGACTATACCGTGGTGGAACTCTAACCTGCCTCTGGAGGCTAATGCTGCGTTAGCGTTTTCAAGCGAAAACGGCACTGTATGCCCACACTTGAGTATTCCGTTCTCATGGAACTGATGGCATGTTGTACAGTTACTGTAATTCAATACATCAATTGCTGCCACTACATTTTCATCACTCTCACGCATCTCTTCCAAATCACTCTCACATTCAGATGATGACTCAACCAACAATGCATTTGCTGCTTTCAACCTCTTTCTTCCAGTACAACCCGAGGAATAATGGCCAAAACAATGGCCAAAAAAAAACATTTTACAGCACGTCTAAAGGTTTCTCTCTTGGTTTGCTGTTTCCTTATCATCATTTCTAAGTGTGCTGGATAATTCGGGTTTTTATCGCACATAGCAAACTGTGGGTGCTGAAGTTTGCAATATGGGCATTGTGGTAGGTTGCCCCTTTGCTTTTCTCTAAATTTATAAGGCTTTTGTGGTTTGCCCATAGCAGCTGCTACAATTTCACTTTCTTCATTAAATGATTTGAAAACATCTCTATTCGATGAAAAATAAGCAGACCCCCGTTTTTCTAGCTGTTCTAGAGAATCTACGTCTGACTGCTGCAAAAACTTAGCAAATGGACTGGGAATAGTCGAGATGATCTTATCCATAATCATAAGGTCTCTAAGTTTGTCATAATTACTGTTAATCTTAGCAGCCTTAAGCCATTTGTTATAGATGTCCTGCACTGTTGAGACGTAATCGAATGAACGTCTGATTGCTCTTAGGTTTTAGATTTGAGAATTGAATTTGGTACCCTGGGGCGTCTAACAGGAAATGCTGCATTACTCTCTGATGGATATACTTCATAATTATTTCTAAGGTCTTGGGGGATGGATTCTATTACCTTTAAAGGCTCCCTGAAAAGATTTTTCATGTATATCATCGCCCAGTGTTCTTTTGGTACTTCCTGCACATTTAGTTGGTATTCTACATTTTCTGACCATGCTGAAATGGAATCGCCCTGGCTAAAATGGTTTCACGATCCCTTTATATTTGGCAAACGTATTTTCTTCTTCTTTACTTTTGAGTTTAGTTGCAGCGATATGAACATGAGACTCAATTTCGATCTCTTTCATCTTTATTTGCTTTTGGGATTCATATCTCTGCTTGCTTTTAAAGCTAATTCTTGTCTTAGTTGTTTTATTTTAGTACTTTCAGCTATTTCTGAAGAGTTCCTTCTGATGTAACCGTTCTTTTGCCCTTTCATCTCTCTCTGCTGCCGCTTTTCTGTCTCTCTTCTCTTTATCTATTGCAGCTTTTCTGTCTCTCTCCACTTTGTCTGCTGCAGCTTGTCTATTGGTGTATTCTTTATATTCTTCTCTACCCATTGTTCTAATTTTGTCCCCAGTGTAATTTATGTTTTTTCCTGCCTCTATCAATTCATTAAGTGACGACATGGTTATTATTTATCTTTCTCGCACTCTAATAAATACAATGATAATCAATTGTATAATGATCAATTTACAGCGAGAAAATCAAAATAATGATGCCACTTTATCATGCAGGTCAAAATTATGTGTACTTATCTGATCGTTGACGCTGATCAGGATCTTTTCTCGTTCGGGGAAGTGGCTTCTATTCTTCTATAGTTACCCTCGGCTGGATGGTACAAACACTTTCATGCACAATCTGGTATATAGAGCGCAAACAATTAATATCTGACATAAATAAATCACACAGCAATGCACAAAATGTCCTATAAGTTGCCTGGACAGGAAGCTGAAAAGTGGTTTATTATGTTTAAATTGTGTAATTGTAATTGTCGTAATGTCTGTGTCTGTCGTCATGTCTTCACTGGCTTGATCTTCAGCTGAAACGTCTTTAACAACACATGTTATAATCACAATATTACATTACGTTTCACTCTGCTCTAAATTTCTTCGATCAATAATCACACGCTTACACACTTGCGACGGTAATCAGTTCATTCACAGGTCACCCGGCGCAGTTCACAAACTTTCGTTCTCACTCAATAACTCGTTTCAGCATACTTCGCTACTGCGTTCATTCGAGCGTTTCATTATGCTGGCAATCTCAATCTAACACAAACATTGCATCGTTCGCTCACAAATATTGTTAACTCCCTTACTATACATTATTCGATTCAGGCGTGCTTTGCTAACATTTAGGCATGCGTTCAGTCCGTAACTTCTGACACCATTACACGTTGCCTGTCACAGTCCTGCGTTACTCGCATTCAGGCAACGTCATCCGTACCTCAAATATAACTTCAGCTCGTACAGATGTTTTACACGATTTTATTTCAGGCAAGCCTGACACTCATACATTCGCACAAGGCGTTATCTGCCTGTCAAATCAATACACTGATCGTCACTCGTCACACATATATATATATATATATATATATATATATTATATATATATATATATATATATAATATATCTATATATTATATATATATCATCACATCATCTCTCTCTATACTCTCTCTCTCTCTCTCTCTCTCTCTCTCTCTCTCTCTCTCTAATATCGCATGCGTTCACACATAGATAATGGCTTCAGAAAACACTACGTCCAGTCGGAAAGCCGTCTCGTCCCTGTCTGAAGCAGCTCAGTCTGTCGCTTGCCTACGTGGTCAAAATCCCTCGTGCGGTCAGCAACTCTGCGTGCTGTTCTGTTTGCACGTAGTACTGTCGTCTTAGTACTGGTTATCCCCTAAAGTTCTATTATAGTTTACGTCGTCACGGTATTCCTCCGTGACCTAATGTATCCATCCCCTGTTCCCGGGGTTGGTCCCTCTGTTGTCCTAAATATGACACGTTAGTGTCCCCACCCGAGTCTGGTCTTATAACTGTCCATAAGTCCAAGCTTGGGTGCTATCTCTATTCTGTCTATACCTTTATAGAGGTCCTGTCTCTCTGTCCTCTCAGTCCTTGCCCCTCTTATGTCACTAGTCTGTCCTACTAGAATCTAACACCTTGACAGCCATTCCTTGAACACGTTACAAAAGCCAATAGTCAGTAGCTTTGACAACAGAAGTTTGGTCAAACTTTCACAAACAATAATCTAGTTCAAAATTGACTGATAAATAAACATTGAGGCATCACAGAACTAATCTATCAAATCTGCCAGAAACACATTGTGACATCGCCGAAATAGCATCCATCCATCCATCATATGCCATGCCGATAAGTGTGGGTGATCATGTTTTGCCATCTCACTCGATCACCAGAGTCGTGGATCAGCTCCGTGTTTTTGTCTCGACCATGCCATGTGTCCAAGCCATCCAGATATTTACTTCTTGGTCTTCCCTTTGATCTCTTCCCTTCGATCTTGCCAGTTGTCACCAAGTTCTCCAATTCATTTCTTATCATAACAATATTTTTGATTGTCTACGTCTAACGACTCTAATCAGTTTACGATCTTCATTTGTTTCTCGTCGGACTTGTTCGTTGGATTTTTCTGTCTGCCCATGGTATTCTTTGCATTTTCCTCAGAAACTACATTTCCACAGCCATCAGATTTTTTTTTTTTCAGATTGTCTGCTTCCTCTTCTTCTTTCATCTCATCTCATCCTATCATGTTCCTCTTATACCTTGAGGTGTCGAGGTGAAGTATAAACAGCGGGAGAATGCCCGCTTATGGACTTCATGTATCGATATTCCCATGGACTGTTATTCCCTGCGTCCATAGTTTACGTGGTCGACCTCTTCCTCTCCTTCCCTCTGGTCTGTACATCATTGCTTGCTGTGGTATACTGTTAGTTACTAACGTACTTGCATGGCCAAACCATTTTAATTGCTGCTTTCTAATAAAATCTAGTAAATTAAAATAAAATCTAGTAACCCCCAATTTAGTCCTGATTTCTTCATTTCTGATCTTATCTCTTCTTGATACATTGAGAATTCTTCTCGGGAATCTCATTTCTGTTGTTGTGATTTTTCTTTTCTCTTTTGTTTTTCTGTCATTGTCCAGGTTTGGCATTATAACATAGAGTTGGTAGGAAGATTGTGTTGTAAAGTGCTTTCTTAGTAGTTATTGATACATGTTTGTTCTTTAGTATCGCTGCCATTTGTCCAATGAGTTGGTTTGCCTTATTGCATCTATTTTCTATCTCGTCTTCTGATATTGCCATTTGATGTTATTATACTTCCTAGGTACTTGAAACTCTTTACTTGTTTCAAGGGATGTTCATTTAGGTGAATCGTTGTTGTTTTATCTTCTTTAGCTATAGTCAATACCTCTGTTTTACTTGTGCTAATTTTCATTTTATGTTCCCTACACATTTCGTTTAGACTATTCATGTGGTCTTGTAATTCAGCTTCTGATTTTGCTATTAGTGCTTGGTCGTCCGAAAACAGGAGTTCTCTAATGGTTAGATTTGCAGATGGTTCTTCTTCTGTGTCTTGAAAAAGGAGAGTCTGGCATATGAGACTACGACCTCCAGCGTGAGATTGAGGTGGGGAAGTAACAGCTGCATTCCGGTGGCTGGAAGTACACTGTATTAATTACGGATTCAAAGAGTGTGCTTAGTAAGGTGGAGATAGGAATGTTTCGTGTGGAATGGCTCTCTTCGCTTCAGAGGTCACAGATCGTGAGAATTGTATGGATGTTTTGCCTTGGCCATGCGGGTATACGAGGGAATGAACAGGCTGATAGGCTAGCAGGGAAGGCACCTCTTGGTGAAATTTTGCCTATGGACACGGGGGAGGTGGTCGTGCGCTTGTGGGACCAGGTGGTGAAGGCGGAGGAACAGATTGAGAACCCATATGTCGAAAGAATGAGATTGGGGGGGGGGGGGGGGGAGGGCCATGGGTTCTGGAAGAATCTCAAAACTGAGAGGGAAGACCAGGAGAATATTTAATCGGATAGCAGTGGGAACGATTAGTAGTATGACTCTTTGCTGGCTGTTGAACGTGGGGACGGAGCACGTATAGGAATGTCCTGAGTGTAGTGATGTCGGTTCTTAACTTAACTCAACTCTTCTTCTGTGTTCTCTCGTGCGGTGTTCTCTCGGTCTCTGTTTGGCTGGTTTCTTTACATATGTTGTCTATATATGTTATAAACAAGAGAGGGGACGGGACAAATCCTTGTCGTACTCCGGATCTTATGGTGAAAGGTTCTGAGTGTCCTCCAGTTGCTCTGACTATGCATTCACTGTTGTTGTATAACCTTCTACATAGGTTTGTTAGACGTGTACTCACTCCATATTGTTTAAGGATTTCCCACAGCTTGTTTCTATCTACTCTATCAAATGCCTTTTCTTGGTCGACAAACGCTAAGTAGAGTGTTCCATTGAATTCGATTGATTTTACTATAAGTTGTCTAAGAGCAAAAACGGCATCTGTGCATCCTTTGTTTTTCCTAAATCCAAGTTGTTTCGCTTAGCTGGGGTTCTATAATAGTTCGTAGTCTTTTTATTTCAAGAATTTTGCAAAATATTTTCCCACCATGACTCAACAGCGAAATGTCTCTGTATTGTGTGCAGTCTCTTTAGCTGCTTTGTTTTTCCAAATTGGGATAATTATGGCGTTTCCCCAGTCTCGTGGTGTCTGTTGTTCTACCCAGACATGGTTGAATAGTCTTCTTCTTTCATTCGCCTGAAATATATCTATAACAGCAATGTTGTCTATTGTATGAATCTAACAGTCTTTTTTAGTTCACTCAGCGTTCCATAGAGTTTATCTTCCAATATTGTCTCTCTAGGCCAGAAGGTATGCCTGTGTACGTTGTAGTTTGGGCAGTCTTGGAGTATGTGCTCTGTTGTCTGCGACGCCAAACCACATGTGCACATGCGGCTGAGTCACCAATCTTGAATTTTGTATACATGTGGTTGCGTAATCTATTGTGTCCTGTTCTGAGGCGCAGAATAATAACTTGTTCTGGTCTGTCCATAACGTGGTAGTCGTCTTGAGCAGGTTTGGTGGCCTTCTGACTGATTTGATCTTTTTTTTGTGTGTGGTATGTAATGGGCACATCAGGTTGTTCTTCTTTTGCTCCTTCCTTAGCCAATTGATCAGCTCTGTCGTTTTCGAGTACGCCTCAGTGGGATGGTATCCACTGCATGGTGACCTTATGCTGACTGCTAAGTTCAGAAAATAGTTTCCTTGGTACTGGCAATTTCCCAGGAGCGCCTCGGGTACTGATTGTACATTTGTCAACAGCACCACAGGTTGTGTACCATGGTTGGTATTTAGTAATTTCTCTGTTGCTATCTTGATTGCCTCAGTTTCAGCATCATAGTTATTGCAGTACTTTCCTGTTGGAACTCTGGCCGTGTCCCTAGCATTATTTGGGTACTCTATGTACCCTCCCGCTCCTCCATTTCGAACAGCATTTTGTGCTGACCCATCTGTGTAGACTCGGATCCAGAGGTCCTGTGGTTATTCGTCATCAAGGGAGCTGAGAGTGGCTGTTCTGCGCTGTACACTGTTCTGTTCTTCCTTGTCAAATATTCCTCTCACTTTAGTCTGGAATTGTACTGATGGTCTATGTGCATCTTTCCATGGAATTCGCTGTGGAATAGTTGTCAGGCGTATACCAACTGTGGGCAGATCGGTGGTTTCTCTGCAGAGTCATTTCGCCTGGTAGATAAAAATACTTCTTTTCAGCCGCCCCATAGCTGTTTTCAAATCGGTTCTTCATAGAGCTTGTCTGCTCATTGTCCACGCTTCACATCCATATACAAGTACAGGTTCTATGTAGCACTTCAACACTCTTTTTCTCGTTTCAATTGATATCTTTTTATTGGTGTCTTTCATCTTGCAAAAGGTTACCTTGCAATGGCAATTCTTGTTCTAATGTCTTCAAGGTATCTCCCATCATACTATATTTTTGTGTGGATGTGAAGCTTGGACAATAAGCAGTCAAGCTGAAAAACAGCTGATGGCTGTGGAAATGTGGTTTCTGAGGAAAATGCAAAAAATACGATGGACAGACAGAAAAACCAATAAACAAGTCCTTCAAGAAACAAATGAAGATCGTAAACTGATTAGAGTCATTAGTCATTAGACGTAGACAGTCAAACTTATTTGGGCATGTTATGAGAAGAAATGACTTGGTGAACTTGGTGACGACTGGCAAGATCGAAGGGAAGAGACCAAGGGGAAGACCGAGAAGTAAATACCACGTGGCATGGTCGAGACAGAAACACGGAGCTGATCCACGACTCTGTGATCGAGTGAGTTTGCAGAACATGACCGCCCACGCTTATCGGCATGGCACATGATGGATGGATGGAAACCAATTCTAACCGTAACACAAATTGCATATATTAATGAGGTACTATAGAAGCAGAGGATTGTTATAAAATTTTTGATCACATAGAAGAAAAAAATGTTAACACTCACAAACGTTTGTGTGCTGTTTATGGCACTTTTGCAGTCGATAGAAGCAGTTAGTCGCTGGGCGCAGAGTGATTTGGTTTCTGCCAAGGCCGATGTAGAGCTGGCTAATAAGCGGAGCTCTGGACGTTCTGCCACAACCACTTGCCGGATCATGTTGGAACCTGCAGACATCATGATTCGCAGAGATAGACGAATCACAAGTCAGCAATTGTCCATGCAGCTTTCAATATGCAAAAGTAGTGCGATTACAATGTTTAAAACCTGGGATATTCAAAGGTTTGTGCAGGATGGGTTCCTCGAGCTCTCACATAGGACCAAAAGGCCCAACAGAAATCAATGTTTTCGGAGTTGTTGCGGCGGTTCATGACACATGGGGATGTTTTTATTTTGTCAATCATTGTAACAGGGGACGAGACTTGAGTTCATTAGTTTGAGTTGGAGACAAAACGACAGTCAATGGAGTGGCATTATCCTCAGTCACCTGCGAAGAAAAGTTTCAAAACAGCTCCAACAGCAGGTAAAGTCATGCTCACTGTTGTTTGGGACATTGATGGGGTTATTCTCGTGGATGTGCTGTTAAAGACTAAAAGGTGGAATCATCAATTGGGAAGTATATATTAAAACATTAATAAACCTCAATCATCATTACTGCAGGTTTGACCGTTAGGCCTCATACGAATCGAGAAGCAGCTGCTTCTACTTCACGACAGACAACGCACAATCCTCACACAAGTTTGAAAACAACGGAGGAGGGAGGGGGCAATAGACAACATGTGGCGACATGTACTGCTCCATCCACCTTACTGTACAGACCTGGCACCATCTGATTTCTATATTTTCGGTTACATTAAGAAATAAGAATGCTATCCGTGGGACAAAGTTTGAAGACAACGATTGAGTGATAAATACTGTGAAAAAATGGCTACGAGAACAGAAAAAAAATGTACAGATCTGGGATACATGATCTTGTTTCGAGATTGTGTCAAACTGTTAAAGTTGATGGGGATTATGTTGAGAAGTAGAAATTTTGCTGCACAAGTGCATGGACATTGTGACCAAATTTGATTTGTATGTTATTAACAGTTAAATAAATACAAATTGTGTTGCATAATTTTCTGACCTACCCTCGTAGGTGGAAATGAATAGGCTTACAACTGGTAAAGGAAGGTGGAAGATCACCTCAGCCATATAAACATAACCTATACTGAGGCCATGAGGTTTGTAAACAGAAAGAGCCTGTTTCCCACTGACTTTTGCAATGCACAACTAAATAACTATGTGTGTGATGCAATTTCTTCGAAATAGGAACACAGAAGATGTTTAGCTGAATTGAGTCAAGAACCAACTTAACACCATTTGGGATGTTTCCTATACACGCTCCGTCCTTAATTTCAACAACCAGAGAAGAATCCCTATATTAATGGTACAATTTGCAATCTAAGTATGCGTCCTTCAGGTCTTTCCCCGGAGAACTGAATATTGACCATATTCTCTGATCACTTCCTGCCGCACCATTCTCTTCAGACAATGGTGATGTATCTGTTCTTTCACATTATATAAACGATCCCATAGGGCCCTGACCACAGCGTGCGTCGGGGTCACTGCGAGCGCTAACAAGTCAAAGTCGCCTTATTCTGTCAAGAAGCCTGATTAGCGGGAAAATGTCACGTTCAAAGTCCAACAACAAGAAACACGCTGTAGCCAAGATGTGCAGCGTGGGAGCCGACAACAAGAAGAAGAACGTGGAGAGCCTACCTGCTAGCCGCACCAAAGAGCCTGATACTACAGCTATTACTGAAACTACCACGAGGGAGAAGATCGACAGCCCAACTCAGACAAGAATTAAGACAACAGAGAAGAAGGAGGAGAAAGACACCAGAGCCGGGAACACCGACTCAAAAACAGTCCGATGGGTTGTCAAGCGGATCCAAGTGGAGCTGACAGATGAAGAAATCCTGAAGCAGCTACGAGAAGAGAATCTTCACATCCGATTCTTGAAGGCGGAGCGGCTCCTCACCTACTCCAAGATACCTACAATCTTGGCAGTGGTAACGTCGGAGGGCAGTGAAATGCCGACCACAGTATCAATCACCAAGAAAATACAACAGCCAGAGAGATTCATCCCAAGAGTCAATCAATGTTCAAGATGCCAGAGGGCCGGCCATAGCAGAGCCACATGTCGCAGTAAGACTGAAATCTGTCGATACTGCGCCTATCACCAGGCCTTCAAGGAGTGTCCGCTGGCCAAGCTGGACACAGACTTCCGAGCACCCAACAACAAAAGAAAGTGCGCCAACTGCCTGGGCAAACATGGAGCAAGATACCTGGTCTGTCCGTACCTGCAAAGACACAGAGACGTCTTAAAGATCGCCATCACCACAAAGACACCATACAACGAAGCAATGCGGAGGTGCGAGACAGCCACGGGCTGCTCACAAGCGGAAGGAGCCCAACTGCAAAGCCAAATAGACAAGCTAAAGAAGCAAGTCAAGCTACTCCTAACACTGTCACAAACCAGCGACAATGGGAAACTTCTTGCCGAAAGGAAGGAGATCCAGCGGGACATCAAACAAGAGATGGAACTCATGACCGAGATAATGAAGAAGAACGAAGAAATCATACAAATGATCAAGACCGAAAGAAAACTGCACAGAGCTGAAATGGAACTCTTCCAAAACAAACCAAGAGAAACCATACAAGAACTCGATGAGAAACCCCAAGACGAAAACAAAGAGATCAAGCCTGAGCCGCAAGCTACAGCCAGCAGCCCAACCGGGACGCCCGAGGCAGACAAAGGGAAACAAATATCTCGCCAGACATCCGAAGAAAACCGAGATGAGCACCCTGATGACGGCACGGAGAGACCACGGGAACGTACTTTGGAGGAGCTACTAGAAAGGGCAAGAGTGGAGGAACTCAGACACCAGGAATTCAAAAGGTGTTGGGATGAAAGAGAAAGGAAGAAACTCAGGAGACCGGTAGAATATCCTAATAGATACTATGAACCTGATTTTGCCGACTACTCGTACTACATAGAAGACGGAGAGATCATCCCATGGTTGACCGCGGAGGAAAAATCGAAAGGCAGCAGAAACTCAATCTCGAAAGTGAAAACAGGCGCAAGGAGGAAAATGGAAACGCCGGAAAGCTCCTACAGAAACTACACAAAAAAGGGAACAAAAGGACCAAATAAAAAGTCCTTATAAGGACTGTACCTAGACGAGCCAGAAGCCTGTCCCAACAAAGAGAACAACAAGAGCAGACAAGCACAAAGGATAGCCACCGAACGACCCCCCCCCCCCCCCCCCCCCAGCTGATGTCACAGTAAGAAACCAACATAATCATTCCGAGATAGGACTCACAAGACAAGAATTAGGGTGAATAAACCCACAAAAATCACGGACCTCATCAGTAACCACAGCTGAAGAGGCAGGTTGAACAAGGCCGAATTTTGAATTTTTGTTTTTAAAATTGGAATTGGACTTTAAAAATTCTTAAGATGAACGTCGTTTTCTTTAAATAAATTCATGTTAGTTAGTTAGTTAGTCGCGGTTCCAACTTCACGGCAACGGGTGTCCCCATATTCATATTGCTCCGTTCCTGTGCCAGTGAATATCACAAAATGCTCCTCACTGCCCCTATGTGAACAATGGAATAGACAGGAGTGTCGGCAAGCCAACAGCCCGCACAGGTACACTGTGCATAATGCCGCCGCCAGAATGCCAACACAAAAGTCCTCCACGAAAAATACAGTTCATCGTCGATGAAAACGGCCGTCACCAAAAAGACTTCATTGACCGGGGTTTTATCCTATATGGCTCGGTCTCTTTCTGCAGGGAGACTCACCGAAAAGCACAAACCCCATAGCTACAGCGACGACTCCCAGGAGTCTCCTGAAAAATGCACTCGAGAACCGAAAAGGCAAACCAGTCAATCCAGCAACAGCCGGCCGTCATCGTTCCGAACATGCAGTTCACGCGAAAAACAATCGCGGACAGATGCAAAAGCATTCCACGCGAATGAATGTTTGACATCCGAATGCACGTGAAGGAGAGGAAGATTTCTTACACGAAAAATAAAATAATTTATTGTTTCGGTAATGCTGTTGACCTTTTGAGGTAACTCTGAATTGCTTTTTTGTTCTAACTTTGACAGTTGGTGGAAATATGGCGGCGTGTTTATGTCGAAAGTTGGACTAAAACACGCTATCTGTTTGGTAATGTTGAATATTGTACTACATCATTCATTTAAATTTTAATGGTGTTGAATATCGTCATACTATCTCACTGGGGGAGGGGGGGGGGGGGGGAATCTCGGTGGTCAAGCAGTCTGCCTCGCGTTCCATAAGTTATGGGTTCGCTTCCGTTCAGTCCTAGGTCATTGACATTCGGATCTCACGGTTGTAGTTTTACTTCCCTCGAGCTCCTGGGGGAGCAGTATGAGTATGTCACATGATATGGCACGATAAGCCAGCCGTACAGCATCTTGTATTGCATCTTGATAATGATACACTTGTACTTGTATCTGTGTAGTGCTCTCCAGGAGTTTTACATTGGTGACTCTGTCATACAAATAATTTTGTTAAAATATAAATAATATTAGCCAATTCAATATTATTATTTATAAATAGGGTTTTTGCTTTTGAAACCATCACTATCTCAATAAAGATTGTACGTCAATTCTAAGCCGAGTTATTAATATTTTTGTATCATGATCTAGAACCA
This sequence comes from Cepaea nemoralis, assembly GCA_014155875.1. Lineage (NCBI taxonomy): Eukaryota > Metazoa > Mollusca > Gastropoda > Stylommatophora > Helicidae > Cepaea > Cepaea nemoralis. The sequence goes on along the minus strand of JACEFZ010010901.1, from coordinate 85,028 downwards.
GGAAGTACAAAGAAATCTAGTAAAATAAGCACAACTGATCTTGGCCCATTACAAGGAGCTAAGAAATTTTGCTTTTCTATTACTGTGGCTTGTTATATTTATTCTACTGCCACAAATGAAACTTATATTCTGTTTAATTTTAGTATTTAAATTATCAGTTCTAATTATAAATAAATACAGTTAGTTAGTTAGTTAGTTACTCGCGGTTCCAACTTCACAGCAACGGGTCGTCCCCATTATGCTCCATTCCTGTGCCAGTGAATATCACACAAAATGCCTCCCACTGCCCAATGTGAAAAGTGGAAAAGACAGGAGTCTTGACAAACAACAGCCCGCACAGATACACTGTGCATAATGCCGCCGCCAGAATGTCAACACAATAGTCCCCCACAAAACATCCAGTTCATCTCTGATGGAATCGGCAGTCATTTTCCCATCTGAATGTTTCCTAGATGTTCACCCACACAGTACACGAAAATACAGTTCATCGTCGATGGCAGTGGCAGTCAACCAGAAGCCCAGCAGCCACGCATTTCTGCATAAGGCAAAAACCGGTCAACTCTGGGACATAGCCAGCTGCCATCGCTCCGAACATGCAGTCACGTTCCAAAAAACCTTGGGCAGATTCAGAAGCATTTCACATGAAACTCACAGTGTCGCGCCACGCACTCACTCAGTAGCAGGGCGACGGAACCTCCTTAGTCTCCTCTTACGACATGTGTGGTAGGCTGCAGTGTTAGCTATTCTTTGCTTCCCTTATGGGCCCCGGCAACACACAGGAGAAAAAAAAAATACAGGTCGGCTATAGTATGGTACTATTGTATGGGCACCACCATTAAAATTTTGTGTTATGACTGCCATATCTCAGTTTCATGGTTGTGCTAAACATTTTTTCCCCTGAATGCTATCGAAAGCGAGTATTGTTGAAACTTCAGATATATGTAAAATTGAACACAGAATTGAAAAATGCAACAAAAAGTCAAGGTTGGTTTAAAATACAGGAGTTATAAGAAAAGTTATCTTCCCTTCATGAATAAACTTAAATAAATTCAAGATAAGAAAGTTCTAAGCGACAGTTGCTTGCAGCCAAGCAGACAGACCACAGTAGCACTTATTTGAGTTGTTTCCCTCGATCTGTGGCTTGTGGTTTTCAAATGCATCAAATCAAAAGCAGACGTGGGTAAAAACCAGATGTCACTGGATGGTCGCTAAATATTTTCCGGGAAAATTTCTCCCACCTTTCTCCCCCCATACTCACCAAGACCGGTAACTGACATTGCTAATTTTAGTCCACCTAGTTTGCCCAGTCAGCAATCATTAATTGAATTAATTAATTAATGTTTGTACTTTATAATACTTTATTAATATTTAAATTGATGATCAATCTACATCCTTCCCTTCTCTATGTTTCTGATCCATACAGTAGTACTATTTTAATATTTTACATGAACAATCTGTTTAAACTTTTTGACTTCCACAAATGTCCAATTGCTATGAAAGTCCTCTTGCCTTTTGCATTATTATTTTATCTTTTTATGTTGACCCACCTGTGTCTACATTGCTACCTAAATAAATAGGTGTACAATTCTGCCTACTGAAGTGAAGTTTCACCAAGGGAGATCAGGTTATCATTTGTTTGATTTATTCTCATTATCTTTGTCTTTCCTCTGTGAATTTTTAGACTTAATTGTTGTTCTTCTTCTTCCTTCATTGGCTAGAAATATGTCTATAACTGCAATGTTGTCTCTTGTATGAATTGTGACCTCCTATCCAATGTGTTTAGGTAAATTTTGAATCTAATTTAAATGTGAGAGACAAGAAGACAATGTCATCAACAAAGTCCAGATCATTGAGCTTCAATGTACAGGTAGACAATAGTGGCACCAAATTTAATGACCTAATTGTCAAATGTAGACACGCTCACAAATTTCATCTTAGAAGCTCACAAATTAAAATTCTTGCTCCTAAGCAACAGTTTCTCCCCCGATGGTGTTTCCACCTTGTCGTGGTGGGGGAGCTTGAGTTTCTCAATTACCCTGAGAGCTATGCCGGCGGTAGGGTAGCTACCAGCAGGGCCTCCCAAGCCGGACAGGTCAAAGGGTAGAGAACAGACAAAGAGAAACACCCTGGTCCTCCAGGTTGGGGGTTGAAGCATGGGGTTAACATTCCCACCTTTGTAAAAACTATTTTGTTATAAAACAGATAATAAGCCTCGAATTCAGACTGACTTATTTGGACAACGACCTTGGAACGTTAAAGGACTCTTGAGATCTGGAACATGGAATGTACGGACACTATATCGAGCTGGTGCGGCTGAAGAACTAACCCAGGAGCTGGTTGAATATCAAATGGATATAACAGCAATTAAAGAAATAAGGTGGCTAGGAGAGGGTACTTTAGAGCAAAATGGAATGATTATATATGGAGGAAACACCCAAAATAAACATGAATTGGGAACAGGTTTTGTCATCAAAAAAGAGTTATGGGGGAACGTTCTAAATTTTAAAGCTGTTAATGACAGAATTAGTAAATTACGAATAAAAGGTAAATGGAAAAATATAACGATGATTAATGTACATGCACCTACTGAAGAGAAAGAAGATGACGTTAAAGAAGACTTTTATAATGATTTGGAAGATGTCATAGATGAAACCCCCAAACAGGACATCCTGATTGTGCTGGGAGACTTCAGTGCAAAAATAGGTAGAGAGCAAACTCATAAAAAAGTGGTCGGTATGGAAAGCCTACATATAACTTCAAATGATAATGGATGGAGAGTCATCAACCTGGCAGAAGCCAAAGGACTGCAGATTAGCAGTACCAGACTACAAAGAAAGGATATACACAAACAAACTTGGAAATCATGTGACAAGAGAACCTATAATCAAATAGATCACATTGTAATTAATAACAGAAATGCATCAAACATACAACAAGTTAGAAGTTATAGAGGAGCTGAGTGCCACAGCGACCACTTCCTAGTTGGAGCAAAATTTAAAATAAAACTTAAGAGATCTTTCTATACTAAATTACAAAGGTTACACCCAACATTTCATTGGCACCTTGCCGTCTTGACAGACGATAGTTTGTGCTTTAAAAAGGCATAATAACTTTTAACTATGGCGGTAGCGAGTGTGACTGATAAGGCTAATTTGCGCTGTAAATGTCCGTTCACAGTGGGTGCATGTGAACACGTGGTCATTTCCACCATCATGCACCATCTTAACGTCTCAAAACGCTTGGTGTGTGACTTTTCTGCAATAATTTTCCTCCTTTGACTTTATTCCATTTCTGATATTTGCCCTCCATGCAACACGTTCAGCGGCGACTTGCTCCCAATGTGCATTATCAATGCCTGTATCAATCATGTCCCGCTTACACACATCTTTGTATCGTAGTAGAGGCCGACCCTGAGATCTCTTACCCATCTGTAATTCACCAAAAAAGATATCCTTTGGTATTCTACCATCATCCATCCTCCTAAGATGTCCTATCCATCTAAGTCTACGAAGACTGAGCATGGAATAAACTGTCACACAACCTGATCTTTCCAATACTTCAGTATTTGTGATTTTGTCTTGCCACTTAATACCAAGAATTCTTCGCAGACACCGCATATGAAAGCTGTTTAAGTTGTTCTCTTGGTGTGAGTAAGTTGTCCAGGTTTCACTGCCATAGAGAAGAGTACTAAGGACACAGGCTTGATAGACAAGGACTTTTGTTTTGGCAGTAAGCTTCCTGTTCTCCCAGACTCTTTTTCTTAACCTGTTCATTGTTGTTGCTGCCTTACCAATCCGGATGTTGATTTCCTGATCTAGGGATAATTTGCTATTTACCACTGATCCTAGATATGTAAAATGGTCTACTATCTCTAGTTCGGCGTCGTCAATAAAGATTGATGGTACCCCATGTGCACCTTGTGACATAATCTGTGTCTTCTTTTTGCTAATTGTTAAACCAAATTCAGAACAAGCATTGGAGAATGCAGATAGTAGACATTGCAATTCTTCCTCAGAGTGGGTCGTAACTGCAGCATCATCTGCAAAAAGCAACTCTCTGATCAGTACCCTCCTAATTTTGGTCTTAGCCTTCAATCTCTGAGCATTGTAGAGGCCGCCATCTGAGCGTGAGTGAATGTATATACCACCATCCTGATCATGAAATGCATATTTCAGTAGAAGTGAAAAGTATATTCCAAAGAGGGTGGGAGCTAGTACACAACCTTGCTTAACTCCACTCTTGATTTCAAATTCTTCAGAAGTTGCACCATCAAACTTGATTATACCCTTCATGCCTGTGTGGAACGATTCCACAATGGACAGAAGAGTTGGTGGGCAGCCAATCTTCTTTAGTGCCTTGAACAGACCCTCATGACTGACCAAATCAAATGCCTTTGTGAGGTCGATGAAGGCAATAAACAGTGGTTGATTCTGTTCACGGCATTTTTCTTGCATTTGTCGCAATGAGAATATCATATCAGTGGTAGACCGGTTCTGTCGAAAGCCACACTGTGATTCGGGGTAGACTTGATCTCCTAGGACTTGAAGTCTGCGCAGAACAATTCTGGCAAATACTTTTCCAACAATACACAGAAGTGAGATACCCCTATAGTTGTTGCAGTCGCTCCGATCGCCCTTGTTCTTGTACAGTGTTATGATGCTTGAATCTTTGAAATCCTGTGGGACTTGTCCTTCACGCCAGCATAGCTCTATTAGCTGGTGGATCTGTATAGTGAGTGTGTCTTGCCCACTCCTGATAACCTCTATTGGAATCCCATCCTTACCTGGAGCCTTGCCAGATGCAAGTTCATTTATAGCACACTTAACTTCTGTTATGGTGGGAAGTGTGTCCAGGTGGTCAAGAGTTGGTAGAGCCTCTATGGCGTTGAGGGCATCATCCGCTAGTTTGGTCTCACTTGAGTAAAGCTCCAAATAGTGCTCTACCCATCTGTCCATCTGCTGTTTCTTATCAGTGATGATTTCTCCAGTCAAGGTTTTCAATGGTGCACTTCTTTTGATCACTGGACCGCAGGCTTTCTTTATTCCTTCATACATGCTTCATGGGAACATAACATGAAAATTAGCACAAGCAAAACAGAGGTAATGACTATAACTAAAGAAGAACAAACAGCAACAATTCACCTAAACGAACATCCCTTGAAACAAGTAAAGAGCTTCAAGTACCTAGGAAGTATAATATCATCAAATGGCAGATCAGAAGACGAGATCGAAAATAGGTGCAATAAGGCAAATCAACTCATTGGACAAATGGCACCAATACTAAAGAACAAACATGTATCAATAACTACTAAGAAAGCACTTTACAACACAATCTTCCTACCAACTCTGTGCTACCAATGCCAAACCTGGACAATGACAGAAAAAGAGAAAAGAAAAATCACAACAACAGAAATGAGGTTTCTGAGAAGAATACTCAACGTATCAAGAAGAGATAAGATCAGAAATGAAGAAATCAGGACTAAAGTAGGGGTTAAAGCTGCTCTAGATTTTATTAGAAAGCAGCAAGTCAAATGGTTTGGCCATGCAAGTAGGCTACCAGTCAACAGCATGCCACAACAAGCAATGATGTACAGACCAGATGGAAACAGAGGAAGAGGCCGACCACGTAAACGTTGGACTGAGGGAATAACAGAATCCATGGAAATGTCGATATACGAAGCCCATAACCGGGCACTCTCACGAAGTTTATACTTCACCTCGACACCGCAAGGTACAAGAGGAACATGATGAGATGAGACATGCTTCTTATGTCTCCCTTATAAGTGGAAAATCCTGGACACATGGTTCTCACGTTCCAGGTTGCAAGCCGTAGCTTGAGGTTTCTATTTTTATTTTTGTTTGTACCTGGTGCATTGGTTTTACAGCCTGCGATTCAGATTTTGTCCTAGCCCCAAGCACCCATTGAAGCAGGCAGGCTGTGGTGGATCAGCACCCAATTGGCTGGGGGCTGCCCAGCTTGAGGCGGGCGGTAGCTGATCAGTGACACCTATAGGTGTCTCCCACCGTCAGAGGCAACGCGTGGCGCCCCATGTCTACGCCAACTGACAAGGACTTATAACCCGTAACAGTTGCCTCTCGCTTTGATTCCGAGACCAGTTAAGACCAGGGATGGAGTTATTGCCTCTCCATAGCACAAAGCCTGGGCTAAAATATAGAGATCATGTGTTGCCCATGCAGCATGATCCCTCTCTCGGCCTGCCTAGTTTACTCCAGAGGAAAGGTAACACCCCTACATCTGGAACAAGACAAGCTGCAGAAGCTGCCGGATCAGCAAAGCAATGCTCTAACTGTCCGCCTGTCAGAGCTTCGATCCTAGACCAGTCGCCAACCAAGGCTTAGGGCCTGGTCTGCCCTGCCATGACATTTTGTCTTTAGCTTGCATTTCCTCACACCAGGGTAAGGCTTGTACCCTCCCAATTGCGCTCTTCCGCCCGAAGCCGTTGGCACAATGTGGGGTGTCGGGTTTGGTAAGCGCCGCCCAACGTTCTGCGCTAACAGAAACCAGGTAGTATCGTCTACTGTTATACGGTAGCTCAGTCATATCTGACTAAGACCTGACACCCAACATATAATTGAAAAACTACATGAAATTACAGTCAAAGAGAAATTCACAGATGCAATAAAATGTAAACTTGAAACTCTGCAAAACCCTTTGGAGGAAAGCGTTGACCAAAATTGGTTGAACATCAAGAATACAATTCAATCTACCGCAGAAGAATGTCTTGGTGTGTTAACCACGCACAGAAAGAACAGATGGTTCAATCAAAAATGTGAAGAAGCAGTCATTAGGAAAAAGAATGCCAGACATTTATGGTTAAATGACATCAACAACATCCAAAAGGAAGAGCAATATAGAAATGAATGTAAAGAGGCCTACAAAAATAGTTCGACAGCAGAAGCGAGAATATATGAGTAATATAATCACAGATATGGAAACTAATCACCAGGAAACGAATCAGAAGTTTTTTAAAGAACTGAAGTCAATGAAATGAGGGCACCAACACAACACATATGGTTTAAAAGACAAAAATGGGAATATGATAAATACCAATGAGGAAATGTGCAACACATGGAAAGAATATTTTGTTGAATTACTAAATTGTGAAGTTCCAAGTAACACTTTCCCACAGGAAGAGGTTCTAACGTGTGAGCCACAAATTGAAGAACCTGCATTTGAAGAAATCCTATATGTAATCACACGATTTAAAAACAAGTAAGGCAACAGGGGCTGATGGAATTGCTGCTGAATTTATAAAGGCAGGTGGCCATGCATTACATCTAAAGCTATACGAACTAATAATAAAAATCTGGAGGACAGAAGAATTACCCCATGACTGGAAAGAGTCATTATTGATACCTATCTTTAAGAAAGGAGACAAGTTCCAATGTGAAAATTATAGAGGAATATCACTACTGTCCACAAGCTATAAGATACTAACCGCAGCATTACTAAATAGACTAAAACCATATTCAGAAGACATATTAGGTGACTACCAAGCGGGTTTTAGACAAAACAGATCAACAATAGATCAGATATTTATCTTACGACAAATAGCCGAGAAAAATTGGGAATATAAAAGAGATCTCCATAACATTTTTGTGGATTTTAAAAAGGCTTATGATAGTGTCCATAGGAATAGTCTATGGAATGCTATGCAGGAATTTGGAATACCAAGGAAGTTAATCAACATGACCAGACTATGCATGGAAGATACTTATAATATAGTAACATATAAAGGCAGGAAATCAGACCCTTTCCAAATAACATCTGGCTTGAAACAGGGTGATGCACTATCGCCGCTACTCTTCAATCTGGCTCTAGAGAAAGTTGTAAGGAAGGTAAAGGAGGAATGTGATATTGGAGGAACATCCAAGCTGCTTGGTTATGCAGATGATATAGATATTATAGGGGCAAAGTGAACAAAAGACATTGGAAATATTGACTCACTTAAAGGAAAAAGCCCAACAGATGGGGCTGGTTATCAACCAAGATAAGACAGAATATATGGTAATTTCAAGAGAAGGAATGGCTAAAAACTCTGGCCACATACAAATAGATAATATGACCATTAAAAGAATGGAAACATACAAATACCTGGGTACAAACTTCAACTGCTCCAACATAATAAGGGAAGAAATACAAACTAGAATCAGTTCTGGAAATAAGATATACTATGCACTACAACATCTACTAAAATCAAATGCGCTATCTCGTAACACCAAAATCACAATATACAAAACACTGATCAGACCAGTTGTGCTGTATGGCTCTGAAACCTGGAGTACAACTGAAAGGAGACGAAGCCTTGTTACAAACCTTTGAGAACAAAAGTTTTAAGACGCATCTTTGGATCCATTAGGGATACACAAAGTGGAGAGTGGAAAAGAAGTAACAAAGACATTTATGATCTGTTTAAGTCCCCGCTAATCACTGGTATCATGAAGGCTAATAGACTACAATGGCTGGGGCATATAGAAAGAATGGAAGATAATAGGGAAACAAAACTCACACTCAGGAAATAAATGACCGTAGACCCCGAGGTAGACCAAGAAGACGGTGGAGAGATAATATATATACAGACCTACAAGCACTTGGAATCAACGACTGGCAAGAGAAGGTCAACCAGAGAGACGAATGGAGACGGATTGTATCTGCAGCAAAGAACCTCAATGGCTTGGAACGCTGAAGAAGAAGAAGAAGCAACAGTTTAGAGGGAACATTGATGACAAGATTCTCTTGTTTTTCTCTCCAATTGAAGACACATTATTGGATGTATGGAAGGGGGGAAAATTATACAACAAAGAATGGCTGCCGCTATAAGTATTGCATCAACTTTAATGTGTGTATGATGTGTGACACAAGTAGTAATTATTTTCCATCAAGCTGTCATGTATTTTTATGCTATTTTTGTCATGATAAACTGACATCATTACACTGTGATAGATTTCCAAACCAAATTCTTAAACAGGGACTTGAGGAATAACTTATCAGAAATCATGTCTTGAAGTAATTATAAGACATTTTATATCATTAATCATCTTGAAAAACAAAATCCATCCATCATGTGCCTTGCCGGAAAGCGTTTTTGGTCATGACTCACTATTTCGCTCAATCACTAGAGTCATGGATAAGCTCAGTGTTCCTGTCTCGACCATGCCATGTGGCGAAGCCATCCAGGTATTTACTTCTCAATCTTCCCCTTGGTCTCTTCCCTTCGATCTTGCCAGTTGTCGAAAAAACAAAATCGCAAATTCATTTATATAATTTATGTTTGCATACAAATGTAACTTACAAATCCTTTCAGACTGACTGTAGACATAAGATGGAGCATAAACTACCATCAAGTGTCAAGATAGAACAACCTGAAGCCTGTGCAGCTCAAGGTAAGATTAAGTGCAATATAACCTAACAGTTAGTTGAATATTCTTTACAGGATGTTGCAGTGTACCCCAGCATTTATTGGCTGTTTGTGATTTACTAGATAATTCTACATTTAGAAGTTTGCCATTGCTTTCTGAATTATCAAAGCATTATACCATCAAAATCAACACAATAGCAGAATGTAAGTCTACCTAGACACTGGGGAAAAAAAGGTCATAGGTGTGACTGAGTATCTATCGGGATCAGTGCAAAACTCTGCTGTGGAGCAGAGAAGGACACTCTCTTGTCCTGACAATTGGAAATTGCTGTGAAAGGCAGAAGTAAAAGATCCCCATGTGAATATGGAATACAAGGGAAAACCACCACATCATCTTTCCAAGACAAGTTTAAAATAGGGGCGTGGAATGTCAGGATATAATTGAGATAGGAAAGTTACATAAGTGTAGTAAAAGAAATGAAAAATATGAAGATTGTTATCCTAGACATGAGGTGGAGGAGGTCTGGTTAAATAATAACAGATACATATACAATAATGTGTTCAGGAGGTAATACATACGGAAAAGGAGTAGGACAAATGTTTGATGAGGAAACAGCTAAATCAATTAATAATTATTTTATTAAATCAGATAGTTATTATTGTCAAATTCAAAGTCAAACCAGGAGATATAAATATTATTCAAGGTAGCAAAATCAAGCAGTAGTGAAGTGGAGTTGCAAACATTTTATGACAAAGCAGAAATTGTGACATAGGTGGAACATGAATCAGGAGCTGATCCTTTTTCTCAGGAGCTAGCTTATATTTTTTAACATGGACTAAGAAAAATACAAATCCATCTCAGTTAAAGCTAGATATCTTGAAATGAGCCGTTAAATGTCCTTTATTGAAGATCCAGTTAAAGATAGCACTGAGAACTCTTAAGTTATCCACACATCTCTAGAGCTTTAAAGTAACCAGCACTTGTTGCATTATCCAGTGGCATACTAGAAAGAAATATCTCCTTCACTTTCCCTTCTCTGATAATGAATATATAGTATCAGCTCCTCATCATCAGATCTGTCTGCATCTCTATCATGTAAGATACTGACATATGGGTTTTATTTTATTTCAATTTCAAATCTTCATGAAGATATGAGGTAATGTAAACAATAAATTCTCTACACTGTTTTTGTTTTTCTAAAAACTTCTTTGAATCTATCACATTAAGCTTGTTAACAATGCAACCAAACCTTCAAAGTCAGAGTAGGGCCTGTAATAGTTGGCAATACAATACAGTGCCATGTACATTCATATGTTGCGGCTTATTGGCATCCATGTTTTTATTTCCTCACTTTGCTCAAGGAGCACATTTAGAATTCTTCTTTGTACTTTCAGTCTCTGACACTTGAAGTGCATATAGGATTTGTGGTACTTTGTAAATTTTCAGTTTTATGGTCCCAAACACACCTTTCAAATTTCAAAATTTTTGTGTGCAGTATTGTTGGGTAACTTACTGCTGACTTCACAATTCTTTCTTCATAGCACAGCAGTGGTAGATGTTCTAGCCATGATTGCTGTAATTTTCATTTGCATTCAAAAACATAAGAACATATTTATTATATATGTCCAACAATCACAGCCACACAGACTGCACTAGAACAACAAATGGAAACACACACAAACAGTTCTGTCTCCATATAACCTTGAGGGAGAAGCATGCTTTAGACTGAGTCAGAGAAAGAAAGGTCTCTCAAAAGCATGACACTCAAGCTGAGACCGTGGTAGGGAAAGTACGTCTCAGACTTGTAGTACCCTGGGAAGGTTAACCCGGTCAACAAATGCCCACAGAAGTCGGATGTGTCAGCCTAACGATGCAAGGACGCAGCTGTGCTGTAAACAGGCACAACGCAATCACATCCAGAAGAAAAAAACTCCGGTTGAAAGAAGAAGAAGACTTGTAGTAGGTGATGGCAAACATTTTGAGTGTAGCCGGTGTTTTGTAGTTGTATAGTTTTAAATCAGTGTAGTGTAGTAGTGATTGATAGTATGACTTTGTGATCATGTGAAACGTTGCAAACATGTAATGCTAATTATGAAAAGAGAAGAGAAATATTGACACCAAGGCATTTGATAAAGTGATGAAATTATCAAAATGTTGGAAGATATTAATAAAGATGGGAAAGATCTTGGAATAATAAACAATATATACTGGAAACAAGCAGTAGCAATTAAAATGGGAAATAAAGATGGCAGTTATGAACAGATGAAGCTAAGGGTATGACAAGGAGCTGTTTTGTCACCAGATCTAATCTCTTTTTCCTATAACAAGTAATAATGCGAGAGATCAATGAGGGGCCAGGATTATGAGTTGGAGGTTATAATATAGTCAATCTATTCTATGTGTCATATGTGGGGGATGCCGTCAAGTTATGTACTATCACTGGTGGGCAACCCCAATTTGTCAGAAATGGGGACACAATCTATATGGCTGAAATAAAGATTAAGCCCATAAATATCCATAGTACAGTTGCAAATGGCTTGTTAAACAAAGGTGAAATTATCTGGTCTTGGTATCCCCCAAGGAATGGGAAGGAAAAGGTTAGATGTCTAGGTTTAAGTCTACAAATGGACTACTGCATAGTGCAGGTTTTTCCCCCTGATAAATTTTCCCTCCCTGGTGTGTAATTTATCCCCTACCAATGTACACACGCATATGCACAATTGGAAAATAACAGGTAACTATGAGTATAAGACAAACTACGATCACTTTATTTTCTGTCAGTGTGAAAACAAAAACTGAGTAATTGCAGGATGATGATGATAATGAGAGACAAGTGAAATATTTTGGCCACATTAAAAGGCATGATACTCTTATAAAAACCATACTGAAAGGCAAGGTTGAGGGCAAGCGAGCAAGAGGTAGACAATGATACAAGTGGGAGGATAACATCAAGAGATGGACGAACATCAGCCTGACAGAATGTACACTCAAAGCGAGAGACAGACAGTGTTGGAGATCCATTGCAGCCAACCTTCATTGCGGAGACGGCACCTGATTGATTGATTTATGATAATGAATAATGTAAATATACATCACCAATGTAACAAAATACATAACTTCTGTTGTGGTTTGTATGACATCTGGATTCCATGTGAGATGATGCCTTAATTCCAGTAGGGTTCTGTTTAGGTCCAGTAAACACCTACGATCCTGTAGGATCAGTCCTGTCGGTTTTCTGGACTACTGTCCAGTCCTGGTGCTACCTGGTTATCCCTCTCTTGTTTTTTAATCTATAATCTGGCGCTCTTGTTGAGAGCTTGGAAGACATAGTGAAGAAGGTGTATACACTAGTTTTACATCAGTACGATCCTAGATAATACATACAAACTATCATCCCCATACACACACCCATAATGACAAGTCTAGCAGTGTCTCTCTTCTAGCTTTACTGTGTTCACTCTCCTCATTCTCCCTCTATATCTCTCTCCTGCTGTCTAGTCTGGGAAGGTTTTTTCCAGTAGTCGAACATGCCTGTAATGGTTACATCTACTGCCATCCCTTGTAATGTCCTGTCATGAGGAATTAAATGTCCTAAGTTCTTGTCACTAATTCAGACACAAGGTTCCTTGCAGCTGCTCTGTTCACAATTTGGTTTAGCAGATCAAAGGGTTGGTAGTGTTATAAGAGTTTCTGATTGTGGGCTTATGTGCTGGTGATCATCCGCTGTCCTAGGCCTCTATGTGTTACCCTAAATGCCTGTTCACCACACGCTGAAAGGGCTAAACGCACATTATTCCCAATATTGATTGTGGGTAATGTCTGCACCACTACACCTCTGCTTCAACCACAATCAATAGACAATATGCTTGTGTGCACTGCTCGTGAGAACAAAATAGCACCACACCCTATTCATCCTGGTGAGTTACCATATGGCAATTTGCATCTCAAACATCAAATAAACACTATGCATGTCAACATACAAGTATGCACCATAACAATTCAAAATATGCATATAATGATATTCCTAATATCATAACGAATGAGATAGTCATTCTATTATATACATCAAATTTTTTTTTTTTGCATATCCTTTACAGGACATCGCTGTCAACACCAGCATCTTTCAGCTGTATGTTGATTTCTTGGCAAGATTACGCTCAGTAGTTTGCCATTGCTTTCTGAGCGGGCGGCTCACATACCCCATAAGTTACCGATGCGATTTGAACCACTGCTGATTCTCACCGTCATCATGTTACCGACGAGAGTATACGAGATTACGGAGAAAATTCATAACCTCTAAGCCACGAAGCCGGCATACATCAAAATGAGACAGTATAAACTGGTCTCAAAGGAGTCACAACATGGGACAGCCACATTGCTGGTATCCCCAATTATGTCACTACTTAGCCACTGTTGTGGTAAGAATGAAAATAAATATAGTCATTTGACTGTATTCTGTACAACAAATGCACACAATGAAAGGATATCAGGCTAGCTCTCATAGGAATAACCAGAGTCATGCTGTCAACTGAAAGTCAGTAAATCTAAAGACGGTTGAATAGTTATGAAAAAATAACATTCATAGGAATTTCTAGACAGTATAAGTGTCACAGTCTTACATTACACACACAGGCATTCTCGCGACTTCATCTATACCTCACAGATAACTTCACTTGTACAGATGGTTTCAAGGATTTTATTACAGGCAAAGCCTGATAATCACACACTTGCGATAAGGCGTTATCGGCCTGTCACATGAATACAACGGTCGCCTCTCTTCACACAGCATATATAGCAATAAACACAATCAACTCTCTCGCTAATATAACATGCGTTCACTACACTCAATATAGGCTGTCGGAAAACACAAGTCCTGTCTGGAAGCCGTCTCATCGCTGTCTAACCCAACTCAGCCTGTCGCTTGCCTATGTGGTCAAAATCCCCTGTGCGGTCAGCAACTCTCTATGCTGTTCTATTTGTTACGTAGTAATCTCGTCTAATACTTGTTAGCCCTAAAGTTCTACTACTGTTTACGTCGTCATGGGTATTCTCCGTGATCTAGTGTCCCCATCCCCTGACCTCGGGGTTGGTCCCTCTGTTGTCCTAAGTATGACATGTTAGTGTCCCCACCCGAGTCTAGTCTTATAACTATTCTTAAGTACTAGCTTGGGTGCTGTCTCTACTCTGTCTATACCTTTATAGAGGTCCTATCTCTATGTCCTATCAGTCCTTGCCCCTCTTCTGTCCCTAGGTCTATCCTAGTGGTCTCTAACACCTTGACAATAAGACTCAGACTTCTCGATAAATGAAGTTTATACATATAAGAATCACTTTCTATTTACCTGATCCTAGCAAGAATGACAAAGCCCTGTCTACTTATACTGGGTCTGAACTATCCTTGTCTGTTAGCTAACTTTGATTCTTAGATCTAAAGTGTATTTCCCTGAATCACGTATCGTGTCACTTCACATCTATGTGTGGTTGTAATTTCCAGCCGCAGGTCAGTCTCATGTCTGCCCATCTCAATAGTTTCATTATCAGTTCAACCCTTCACACCTGTCACCCCTTTTGCTCTGTTGGACAGGCAAGTTATCAGCATGAAGGCACCTGTCAGTCTGGCAATCTGGTTAACCCACTAGTCTTTATCAAGCAGAAATTTCCCATGTCCTCTTCTGGTAACCATGTGCCTTCTAAGATGTCATCTTTGAACTTACTCAAGCATAAAAACCAGACCGTATTAGTTTTCACCACTGGCCATCTCCTTGTGCAGTCTTACAAAAGGGTGAATAGACTCTGATAAACGTGATTAAATCTGTATTCCTCTTAGTGGTCCATCAGATTTGTAGACCAAGATGTATTTGGGGATGATAACATGGAGTTCTGTGACACTGTGCAAATGACATAGTTTTGAAAGCTGAAAACGTAACAGATCTAATATTTTGGATATTGTAATAACAGAGATGGCACTGGAATGACTTTTCTTGAATATCAAGATAATAGAAACAATAATTATATCAAAGAAAATGATAACACCAACCCAAGAAATGATAATAGAAGGGAAACGCTTAAACAAGCTGATAAATTTAGGCTTCATTTCAGAAAATGAAAAATATCTTAGGCAATAAGCCACCACCATCGGATGTCAGAAGGGAGTCCTGAAATGTTATATTGTACCTGACTTACTGAATCGCAGCGAATCATGGAACATGGATCAACAATTTCAGAACAGCTCAGAAGCAACAGAGATGTGGATGATGAAACAATTGTTTGCAAATATGTTGGACCTCCAGAGTAACTAACAATGATTGCCTGGTAAAGGCTTAATGCCACTAGAACGTTATATACAACAATAAGAAGGAGACAAACATTCTTTGGTCATGTAGTGAGAAGAGGGGAATTGGAAAACACTGTGATGGTTGCATGCTGGATGGACTGAGACATATGGATATCATCAGCAGATTTGATTCTGAGCACTATGGGCTGAGATATGAATGATTATGCCAGCTGGCAAGCCACATGATAATGATGAACGTATGGGTCTAGTCAGTGAGCATCAGCCAATGAGCAGTGGTTTCATAACCCTGCCCTTAAAAAGTTTAATCTAAATAACTGGTGTTTCTGCTAACCTAATGCGAAGGTGAATGTTTCATGGAGTTCAGTGCACTGCAGCTGAGGTGTTGAGATACAATGAGGAACAGTAACACTGAGTTGCAATGAGGAAGTTTTATTATTTAAACATCCCACTGAAAAGTTATTTTTCTTAGACATGCATCCTCAATTTGATTTTTTTCCTGCCATTATATTTCAAGTTGTTTTCTTTTTCCTGATGTGCCACCCACCTTTCGTTGTTTTCTTTAATATGTCAGCTCAAGTTGCACCATAAATGTTAGTTTCAGGCAAGAGGTTAACATTTGATTGTGACTACAATGAAATATCAATATTGACTGCTGTTATAAATTGTTTAGAGATAATGCGACTTAAAATAGACTTCATCAGTGACAAATGTCAGTCATAAATGAGACAGGAAGTACCTGTTCATCTCTTAATTTACCTGATCTTACATCATACATCAGCTTAGAACATACATTAGCCTAGATCTTACATCAGCCTAGATCTTACATCAGCCTAGATAATACCTGACTGTAGATCATATATCAGCATAGGTCATACTTGAACTTAGATCATACAACAGTTAGATCATTCAACAGTCTAGATCATTCATCAGCTTATATCATATATCAGCCAGATCATATATCAGCCTAGATCATACGTCAGCCACAGTTATATATCAGCCTAGATTATACCTGAACTTAGATCATACATCAGACAAGATCATACATCGGCTTAGATCACATCTGATCTTAGATCATGCAACAGCTTAAATCATACATCAGCTTAGATCATACATCAGCCTAGATTGTACATCAGCTTAGATCATGCATTCGCTTAGATCATACATCAGCCTAGATCATGCATTAGCTTAGAACATACATCAGCCTAGATCTTACATCTGCCTAGATAATACCTGACTGTAGATCATATATCAGCATAGGTCATACTTGAACGTAGATCATACAACAGTTAGATCATACAACAGAATAGATCATACATCAGCTTATATCATATATCAGCCTAGATCATACGTCAGCCACGGTTATATATCAGCCTAGATTATACCTGAACTTAGATCAGACAAGATCATACACCGGCTTACATCACATCTGATCTTAGATCATGCGACAGCTTAAGTTTAGTTTTTTAGTTTAGTTTTAGTCGTTGGATCAACATCACGGCACACGGGTTTAACCCCATAAGTGCTCCGTTTTCCTCCTAACTCAAACCTGAGTCTGGAGAAACTCAACTCATTGCACGAACTCCGTAGCAACAGCGAGGATCCTGAAATACTTTGGGTAGATTTTTAACTTGAAATTTTGCCTGGGCAGCGCCGTTAGGCTACTCTTTTTCGATTTCCAACTGCCAAGGGATTTTTTACGTGCTCAACAATACACACGGGTGTCCAATCTCACTACCCAGAGACCAGGGGAAATTACTGGAAGTCGTGGATTTTTTAAATAAATCCCGGTCCTCACCGGGGCCTGAACCCGGGACCTCCAGCACTTGAGGCGGACACCATACCTTGAGACCACTCAGCCTATTGTACATCAGCTTAGATCATACATCAGCCTAGATCATGTATCAGCTTAGATCATACATCAACCTAGATCATACATCAGCCTAGATCATATGGCAGCCTAGATTATACATCAACCTAGATCATACATCAGCTTAGATCATGTTTAGTTTAGTTTAGTTGATGGATCAACATCTCTGCACATGTGTGTAACCCATAAGTGCTGTTCTACTCCTAATTCGAAGCCTGAGTCTGGAGACTCTCAGCTCAGTGATCAAACTCTGTAGCACCAGCAAGGGTCCTGAAATACTTTGCATAGATGTTTTAACGTGAAATTTTGCCCGGGCCGGGCCTTTAGGCTACTCTTTTTCGGTTTCCAACTGCCACAGGATTTTTTACATGCGCAACAATGCACATGGGCATCCGATCTCACTACCCAGGGACCAAAGGACATTTTTATTACTAGAAGGCCACATAAAAAATCCAGGCCCTCACCAGGGCTTGAACCTGGGAACTCTAGCACTCAAGGCAGACACCATACAGCGAGACCACACAGCCCCCTCGCTTAGATCATACATTAGCTTAGACTATACATCAACCTAGATCATACATCAACATAGCTCATTCTTGAACTTAGCTCATACTTGAACTTAGATCATACATCATCCTAGATTATACATCAGCTTAGATCATACATCAGTGGGCGCCGGGCAGGTTGCAAGCGACAAGGTAAGCGTGGTGGTTTAAGACGTTTTAGACTCCAGTGTGACCATCTGGACCTCAAGAATATCTGTATTCTATATTGGAACTGCGCCAGCTTAAAACAACGGGGTCCTATTTTAGAAAATCTGGTTTACAGGAACGACATAGTAGCGCTCCAGGAGACAAGACTGGGTGATCAGCTACTCCGAATTGCCGGCTTCAAATGTTTCTACAACAGACGACATCTGGGAATGGCGATTCTCATTCGTGACAGCATGGTGTCGTCAGAGCTAGACATGTCCAGTTGGGACAGTGACGATATACAAATACAGGCGGTAAGAGTTCAATCCAGTCTTACCATTCGTGCTGGTTAATGTTTATGCCCGCAACGCGAGTATGGATTCCCAGAAGTGGCAGTGCTTAAGTGACATATTAGGTCAAGAGAGAAATGTTATTTTCTGTGGTGATTTCAACGCTAAAGGCAGATCATGGGGAAACATTTCCTCCAATACACAGGAGGAGGAGCTCGAGACTGCACTTGAAACCATTGACCTGGTTTGTATCAACTGTGGCTGTGTCACTAGGACAGCAAGCCATCCAGGGGATGAGGACAGTGCTATTGATCTGGCGTTGATTTCTCCTTCACTCACTACAGTGTGTAGATGGAGTGTCCTAGGACACCACAGGCAGCGACCACCACCCTTGCAGCATATTGGTGGAGAAAGGCAGAACCAGGCAGCACAAGTTAACGGTCAAGACTTTCCAGTATGACAGTACAGGCAAGATGTGGTGAGTAAAATAAGACGTGACAAGCGCAGAAAGCTTCAGGGCAGGAAAGAAAGCTGGGAGCAGCCACCGTGGTGGAATCTTGAGGTGGAGAAGGTGTGGTTGGATAAATTTAGTGCTGTAAGGAGATGGCAGAATGCCAAGAAGAACAGAGCTGGCCATCCCAGTCCCTGCATGCACTTAGAAAGAGAGATGCACACAAAAGTAAGCTATTTAAAAAAACTGGTCAAGGTGGTTAAAAGTAAAAAATGGGCAGAGGTGTGTCAAAGAGTAAGCACAGAAAAGTCACTGAAATTGTTCTGCGACTACATAAAAGCATGAGCTTGGTAGTCAAGAATAAGAGCATTTCTGACTTCCAAGGTGCTGACCTCATCTGGCAGAGGACTGACAAGGACAAGGGCAAAGCCTTCTTTGAACGCTATCTAGAGCAGAGCAACTAGACAGACATGAGAGGCCGAAATCTTTTCCAAGGAACGAACGAACGAACGAACGAACAAACTTTATTTTCAAAGGGCTAAGAATTGGGCACGCAGGCCCGTCTAACATTCTGCCCTTCTATCACTCTCTTTCATACATTATTTCATTCACACATCATTCAAGGCTAACAAAGAACAGTAACAATATAAAAGATATGCATTATAAAGGCATGGGCAAAATGCAAACATCAAAACTACACGACACAGTAATATTAGATAATGGTCTGACACTTGTTATTAGCCATGTGGAATATACTGGCCTACAAAAAGGTGATTGGCTGTTATACTAGGGTTTTGTTATTATTATTATTATCTCAATTATTAAGGGGGAAGGTAATCCGTATTGAGATAGTGTTCGAATAATTTGCGATTATATGAATAGGGATTGGTGATGTCTTTGATTTCTTGTGGAAGATTGTTCCACAGCTGAGATGCAGAGTACTGTTAAGCTTGTTTTGTATAAGTCAATCCTAGGCTTCGGAATGTGTAGTATATTTAAACGTTTACTGTGTCTAGCATTATATTTAAACAAAGGCCAAAGGTAATTTGGGGCATTCCGATGTAGGATTTTGTAAATTAGTTTAGCTTTATTGAAAAGCAGGCGTTTGCGGAATGGTAGTAACTGAAGGCGTTTATACAGGCTAGGATTGTCAGATAAATGTTTGCTATAAATTAGACTCATGGCCCGTTTCTGGAGTGAGTAAAGTCGCTTGGTGTTTGAATTAGAACAACCGTCCCAGATTGTAGAGCAGTAGTCAAAGTGTGTCTGTATATGAGAAGTATAGAATAGTTTCCTTGTGTCCTCATCAAGGAAGTTTTTAATCTTGGCGAGTTGATAGACTTTTTTCGCTGTTTGTTTAATGAGCGCTTGAACATGGGAATTAAAGGTTAGGTTTCTATCAATGATTAGGCCTAATGTTTTGTGCTCAATTACACTTTCTACTGGCATGTTATCGATGTGAAGTTGAAGTGATGTGTGTGGGCTTAGAGTCTGAGGCTTTATCTGGTTGTTAATAACATTGCTTTTGTTTTAGTGATGTTAATTTGCATACGGTTTGAATAGCTCCACTTAACTACATTATTTAATTCTTCTACTAATATTTAATAAGGAGGTCACCTCAGACAGATGCAAGGCCCAGAACACTTCGGATGAAGACACAGTGACAGTGAAAGAAATCAAGGCTGTGCTTCGACGATAAAAAAACAGCACTCCAGGGCCAGATGGCATAAGATACAACGACATCAATAGGTGTACCGACAACGAGCTAGAGGAACTAGCAGACATGTATAACAACAGTATAGGGAGTGCTAGCATCAAGGAGGAGTGGTTACACAGCTATCTGATTCCCTTGCCGAAGCCTGGCAAAGACCACACAAAAATTCAGGGATATTGAGTTATAACCATGCAGAATACAATAGGCAAGCTGGTGGAGAAGTTAATTGCCAGGAAAATATCAAGCCAGCTAGAGAGGCAAGGTGTTTTCCCACCTACCCTGAGTGGGTACCATCCAAAAAGAGAAACCTGGACTAATGCAGCAGTTTTTGCCCATGATGTCTATGAATACATCAGCTAAGATCATACATCAGCTTATATCATCATAAACTTAGATCATACATCAGCCTAGGTCAAACATCAGCTTATGTCATCATTAATTTAGACCATCAATCAATCAACCACGTGCCATGCCGGAAAGCGTGGGCGGTCATGACTCGCCATTTCACTCGATCACCAGAGTCGTGGATCAGCTCAGTGTTCCTGTCTAATCCGTGCCATGTGGCCAAGCCATCCAGGTATTTTACTCTCGGTCTTCCTCTTGGTCTGTTCCCTTCGATCTTGCCAGTTGTCACTAAGTTCTCCAATCCATTTCTTCTTATAACATGTCCAAAACATTTTGACTGTCTACGTCTAATTTCTCTAATCAATTTACGGCTTTCATTTGTCTCCTGTAGTACTTGGTCATTGGTTTTTCTGTCTGTCCATGGTATTTTTTGCATTTTCCTCAGAAACAACATTTCTGCAGCAATCAGATGTTTTTCAGCCTGACTGCTCATTGTCCAAGTTTCACATCCATACAAAAGAACAGGCTCTATGTATCCCCTCAAAACTCTTTTTCTCGTTTCAATTGACATCTTTTTATTGATTTATTATTTGGTTGTTTCGGGATTTGAGATTTAAATATTGAGCACAACCCACTACTGGCAATGCTGATCAGTACTCTGGTATGAACCTAAGGCGTATCCACGTCAATGCGGAAGCACTAGACTCGAGGTTTGCTCTCGTTTGAGCTCATCAGTAGTGCATATCCTTGACCGGCCCCGGAAACAAACCCCGGATCACTGGCGTGTGAAGCTGGTGTGTAGCCATGCGGCACACGCTGGACATGGCCAAATTATCATAACAGAATATTACAACGTCACCCATCGTAGGCTGTAGCTCATCTTTTTATTGGTCAGAATGTTTTTCATCTTGCTAAAGGCTACTTTCGCCATGGCGATTCTTGTTCTATTCTCTTCAAGGCATCTCCCATCAGATGTTATGACTGTTCCGAGAATAATTGTACTGATTCACTTGTTGATTCACTTGTCACTTTCGTGACGTTTCAAGTGACCAAAATATTTCAATTTTCTTTGTTTTATCGTCTTTAATAGCCAACCTTCTTCAAGTATTCAACTCTTGAAGTATGGATGCATTTGTTCTTTTCTTTACCCAAGATATTCTTAGAACTCGTCTATAACATTTATATTCAAAGGCGTTTATGCGCTGTTCAGCTTGTTTAGTAAGTGTCCATGTCTCACAGGCGTATGTTGCAATGGGAAAGATGCATGCTCTTAAAAATCTAATTTTTGTAGTTCTATCTGTCCCACTCCATACTTTATTCAGCTGTTTTAGTCTTTGAAGAGCAATTGATAGTCGCCGTTTAATTTCTTTCATTGTGTCACCGTTGTTGGTAATCAATGAACCAAGATATTCAAAATTTTCCACTACCGCCAATTTTTCCCCATTAATGTATATTTCTTTCTCCATAGTAGTTTTATCTGTATGCATTATCTTTGTTTTTGCTATGTTAAGATATAAGTTGTGATTTTCACTATTCAATTGGGTTGAAGCTATTAGGTTTTCTATGCCATTCTGTGTTGTGGATAGTAATACTGTATCATCAGCATATCGAATCTCCAGGTATGTCATGACCGCCGATATTTAGGGCATCATATAGCTCCCTGTTTATATCATTTCTTACATTTCTCATTATATTTTCGGCGTACAGGTTAAACAAATAGGGTGACAGCACGCAGCCCTGACGGACTCCTTGCTTGATGTCAAACCAATCTGATGCCTCGCCATCTATTCTAACTGCTGCTTGTTGGTCTAGATAGAGCATTTTTATTAGTTATACTACATGTGATGGAAAGCCCATATTCCTCATGATTTCCCAAAGTTTCTGATGTTGTACACAGTCAAATGCTTTTGAATAATCCACAAAACATGAGAATAGGTTTACATTAAATTCTCTGCACTTCTCTATTATTAAACGCATGTTGAATATGTGATCTCTTGTTCCTCTTCCTTGTCTAAATCCAGCTTGAACTACGTTAATATCTTCTTCCATTTTCTTACTGAAGTCTTCCCATTATGACTTTTAGTAGAATTTTACTTGCATGACTGATCAGGGCAACAGTTCTATAGTTGGTGCATAATTTCAGGTTGCCCTTTTTTGGTATTGGAATGAAGATAGTTCTCTTCCAATCTTTTGGCCATATACCATATTTCCAAATCTTTGTACATAATGCATGATATATGTGTATGCTTTCTTCTCCTCCCGCTTTAATTAGTTCAGCTGGTATCTCATCACATCCAGGTGATTTAGCATTCTTCAGGTTCTTTATAGCCCAAGCAATTTCATCTAATGAGGGTTCAGGTTCTGTCTCCGCTGCCATTGGCTCATGTATCTCATTCATATCCTCACTGTCACTCATATCATACATTCCACTGCAGTACTCCTGCCATCTTTCTAGAATTTGTCTAGATTCTGTTAAGGTATTTCCCATCTTGTCACAGATAACATTCCATTGAGGTTGAACATTTCTTGTCAGTAACTTCATTTCTTTGAACATTTCATAATCTCTTCCAGTCTTATGATATTGCTCTATTCTGGTACAGCAAACTTGTATATATTGATTTTTGTCCTTTCTTGTGTTCTTTCTTATTTCTCGAGTTAAAGATTTATACTTCATCCTGCTGTTATCGGATTCACCTCCTTTCTGTTTCAGTTCCCTTCGTTGTTTTATTAATTCTAATGTGTCTGATGTAATCCATGGCTTAAGTTGCTTTTTCTTGGTCGGAATTAAATCTTTGGCTGCAGTTATCAAGATATCTCTAGCTTGTACTGCCAGTTCATCAGGTGTCATTTCTTCTTGTACAGACATCAAGACCCCAAAGCGATTCCTAACTTCTACAGTGTATGCATCCGGTATTTTTGTGAGATCAAAACGAAGTGGCCTTGGTCCTCGGATAAGCTTTTTGAGTTTTAATTTCAGATCTGCTTCTAATAACTGATGATCTGTATCACAGTCTGCACTACGTAGGGTTTTTGTAGATGTTATGCTTGATCTCCATCTTCTTTGTATTAAAATATAATCTATCTGATTTTTGGTAATACTGTCTGGAGACTTCCATGTGAAGAGTCTTCTTGGATGTTGTTTAAAAAGCGTGTTGGCTATCGTTAACTCATTTTCTGTGCAAAATTCAATTAATTTGTCACCTGCATCATTTCTATTTCCTAATCCAAATTTTCCTAAAACGTGTCTCTCATTTTCAGCTCTTCCTGCACCTACTTTTGCATTAAAATCTCCCATTATTATTGTTATATCATTATGACCAGTCTTATGTAATGTGTCTTGTAGTGTGTTGTAAAAATCTTCAATTTTGTCCTCCTCTGCTGTTGAAGTAGGTGCATATATCTGTATGAGAGTTGTGTTTTTGGGACGGCCTTTAAGTCTAATAGTGATTTAGACCATACAATACCCAAAATCATACACCAACCTGGATCATACCTGAACTGAGATCATGCATCAGGTTAGATAATACACCAACTTAGATCGTACATCAGCCTAGATCATACGTCAACCTTGATCATACATCATTCTACATCATACATCAGATAAGATCATACATTGGGCTAGATCATACATCAACATAGATCATATATCAGCTTAGATCATATCTGAAATGTGCTCATACATCAGCGTAGATCATTCTTCAGCTTAGGTTATACATCAGCCTAGATTATACATCAGCTTAGACCATACATCAGATTAGGTCATACCTGGACTTAGATCATATATCAGCTTAGATCATACCTGAACTTAGGTCATACATCAGCCTAGATCATTCTTCAGCTTAGATCATACATTATCCTTGATTGTACATCATTCTAGAACATACATCAGCCTGGATCATATATCAGCCTAGATAATACATCAGCTATAATCATACCTGTACTTAGATCATACATCAGCCTAGATCATACATCAGCCTAGATCATATATCAGCTTAGATCATACATCAGCTTAGATCATACATTAGGATATATTGTCATGAACTTAAATCTTACATTAGCACAGATCATACTGTCAAAACTAATTTACTGCCAATATATTACCTTGCAGTGTATGGCAGTGGGGGGTCTTTGAGCCTGAAGAATTAAGGCCGCCTGGTTAGTGCAGTCGCCGCGAACTGTGCAGGTTAGGATTTTCTTTTTTCCCCCGACATAAATAAATCCCACACCTTACAGTGGATTCGCACCCGTGTCTCCCGTAGGAGAGTCCGGGATTCTAGCCTCTAGCCAGCTGCTCCTCCGGCCACCCACTCCTCATAGATCATACACGAGCACATTAATCATTCTTTTTCTCCATCTTTCGTTTATTTGAAATAGATTGTCTATAGCTGCGATGTGTGACTGTTTGATTACACAGATGTTCATAATAAATACCTGGTATATTCATGAGGATATTAATTATTTACTTTGATGTGTTTCAGAAATACTCTCTTGGTCTCCAAAGAGTCCTTACCAACTGATACCAGAGCATTCACGAAAGTGGACATATGACAGCATAGACATGAGGGTTGTGAAAGAAGAGCTATCAGATGTTCTGTGTGAGGATAGGAGTCACAGATTCAGTAAAATGGTAGACATAGGTGAAGGTAGCATCATTCAAGAAATAACAGAAAATAGCAACTCAGAATCAAGAATAGTCGAGAACAGTCTTAAGGCATCAGTAAAACATGAAAATTGTTATCAAATGTCAGAAAGTGTGTCTTCTGTGATTGATACACACAATAAACTATCTCTGACTATTGAGAACTGTCAACAGCAACATAAGGAAACACAAGAAAAACTTACACAGAGCTTTGCAAAGTCTCATTATGACAGTTTTGATTATGTCAATTATAGCTCTCAAAGAACTCACACAAGAGACTTGTCTGATGTTTCTAGTCCAAATATTTGTGTAGACAGCTATAAGAAAACACATGCTGCTAAAGGGATGCCAAACAAATGTAATGAATGGAATGGTCTTTTGCTTCAAGATGACCATCTAGAGTGCCAGAAGAACATGAATCACACGAGAACACATACAGGAGAGAAACCTTACAAGTGTGATGATTGTGGTGCTTCTTTTACTCATGTTGACAGTGTGAAGTTCCACATGAGGACACATACAGGAGAGAAACCTTACATGTGTGATGATTGTGGTGCTTCTTTTAATCACAGTGGCAATCTGAAGACCCACAAGAGAACACATACAGGAGAGAAACCTTACCAGTGTGATGATTGTAATGCTTCTTTTACTGAAGCTGGTGTTCTGAAGAAACATAAGAGAACACATTCAGGAGAGAAACCTTACAAGTGTGATGATTGTGGTGCTTCTTTTAATCACAGTGGCAATCTGAAGACCCACAAGAGAACACATACAGGAGAGAAACCTTACAAGTGTGATGATTGTGGTGCTTCTTTTAATCACAGTGGCAATCTGAAGACCCACAAGAGAACACATACAGGAGAGAAACCTTACATGTGTGATGATTGTGGTGCTTCTTTTAATCACAGTGGCAATCTGAAGACCCACAAGAGAACACATACAGGAGAGAAACCTTACATGTGTGATGATTGTGGTGCTTCTTTTGCTAAAACTAGCAAACTAAAGCGGCATAAGAGAACTCACACAGGAGAAAAACCTTACAAGTGTGATGACTGTGGTGCTTCTTTTACTCATGTTGACAGTGTGAAGTTCCACATGAGGACACATACAGGAGAGAAACCTTACAAGTGTGATGATTGTGGTGCTTCTTTTCATCACAGTGGCAATCTGAAGACCCACAAGAGAACACATACAGGAGAGAAACCTTACCTAGTGTGATGATTGTAATGCTTCATTTACTGAAGCTGGTGTTCTGAAGAAACATAAGAGAACACATTCAGGAGAGAAACCTTACAAGTGTGATGATTGTGGTGCTTCTTTTAATCACAGTGGCAATCTGAAGACCCACAAGAGAACACATACAGGAGAGAAACCTTACCAGTGTGATGATTGTAATGCTTCTTTTACTCAAGCT
Organism: Cepaea nemoralis; assembly: GCA_014155875.1. Taxonomy (NCBI): domain Eukaryota; kingdom Metazoa; phylum Mollusca; class Gastropoda; order Stylommatophora; family Helicidae; genus Cepaea; species Cepaea nemoralis. The sequence continues at coordinate 57,941 of JACEFZ010010901.1, read as the reverse complement.
AGTGGTCTGAAGAAACATAAGAGAACACATTCAGGAGAAAAACCTTACAAGTGTCAGGTGTGTGGTGCTTCATTTACTCAAGATAGCAGTCTGAATATTCACAAGAAAATACATACAGGAGACAAATCTTACAAGTGTGATGATTGTGGTGCTTCTTTTACTCAAGCTGGCCATCTTAAGACTCACACTAGAACTCATACAGGAGAAAAACCTTACATCTAAAAGTGAGCAATTAATAATTAAGTACTAACTTTTTAAAACACCTTAACTTCGTTAACAGTAGTTTATTTAACTTTAAATAATTATGTACTGCTGTGCTGCTAAAAAAACAAAAAGTACTCCTTACTTACACTACTTACAGGTTTACAGACGGGTCTGAAAACTGGCTTTCAACAATATTTTCAATCATGTCAAAGAGTTACAAATTATTCAAGTACACAGATAAATTACTGCTACAAATGAAACTTGTATTCTATGTAATTTTAGTAGTTAAATTGCCAGTTCTAATTATAAAATAAATACGAGTCTGCTCTGCTATGCTAGCGCATGGGTCCGCCATTTTGACTTTTGTGATATCAATATCTCATTGATATGCTTTTATTGTTTTCTGAAAAAAAGTCAGAAATGGTCATAAAGCTGTCATGAATTGTTGTTATTTTTGTCATGATAAACTTATATCATTACACTGTGATAGGTTCCCCAACTCAAATTCTTAAATGGGACTTGAGGAATAACATATCAGAAATCATGTCTTGAAGTAATCATAAAACACTTTGATTCATTAATCATCTTGACAAATAAAATATCAAATTCATTTGCATAGTTTATGTTTGCATACAGATGTAACTTACAAATCTTTTCAGACCCTCTGTAGTCATAAGATGGAGAATAAACTGCAATCAAGTGTCAAGACAGAACAACCTGAAGTCTGTGCAGCTCAAGGTAAGATTAAGTGCAATATAACGTAACAGTTAGTTGAATATTCTTTACAGGATGTTGCAATCTACCCCAGCATTTATTGGTTGTTTGTGACTTACTAGATAATTCTACATTTAGAACTTTGCTATTGCTTTCTGAATTGTCAAAGCATTATACCATCAAAATCAACACAACAGCAGAATATAAATCTACTCAGACACTGGGAACAATAAGGTCATAGGTGTGACCGAGTATCCACAGGGATAAGTGCACAGCTCTGCAGCTGGGAAGAGCAGGGTACTCTCTTGTCCCGACAATCAGAAATTGTTGTCAAAGGCTGAGTTAAAAGACCCCTGTGAATAAGGAAGACAAGGGAAAACCACATTACCTTCCCAAGACAAGTTTAAAATAGGAATGTCAGGATATAGTTGAGATTGAAAAGTTGCATAATGTAATAAAAGAAATGAAAAATATAAAGTTTAATATCCTAGGCATGAGTGAGATGAGGTGGAAGAGATTTGGTAAAATAATAACAGACAAACACACAATAATTTGTTCAAGAGATAATACATAAAAAAAAGGGTTAGGACTAATCTTTTATGAGGAAACAGCTAAATCAGTTAATGGTTATTTGATTAAATCAGATAGTTGTTATTATTGTCAAATGCAATGTCAAACCAAGAGATATAAATGTATGATAAGCAACAATAACAAGCAGTTGTGAAGTGGAATTACAAACATTTTATGACAAAGTAGAAATGGTGACAGGGGTGGAACATTTAAACGTGATTCAGGAGCCAGCTCTTTTTCTCAGCAGCCGGCCTTTTTTCTCAGGAGCCGGCCTTTTTACTCAGGAGCCAGCAAATTGTTTTATAACATGGGCTAAGGAATATATGAATCAATCTCAGATAAAGCTACATATTTTGAAATGAGTCATTAAATGTCCTTTATTGGAGCCACAGGTCAGGATGTCACTGTGAGAACACTTCAGTTATTTACACATCTCTAGAGATTTAAAGTAGCTGGCACTTGTTGCATCATACATGTGTGTGCTGATGCCGATGCCCTTGTCAACCCTGCAAAGGCAACGGTTACATGGTTCTCACTAAACAACCATATTGTGAAAACAGACCTGCCGGCAGTAAGAATGGATGGGAGCATTCTGAGTAGAACCCAGTCAATGACATATCTTGGCGTGAGGCTTGATCGTAGCCTGTCCTTCAGAGATCATGTCGATTATGTTATAACGAAAGCTCGAAAAGGTTTGTCAGCAATGAGAGTCATGGCGACTGCCAATATCGAGCAAAGACTGCTAATACTTCTGTTCCAAGGACTTGTACTTTCACGCATCGAGTATGCCCTGGCCATCTTCACTGTCAGCCCTACACAGATTGGAAGACTCGAAAAGGTACAAAACGAAGGCATGCGCATCATTTTGGGCTGCACGAGAGACACCAGCTGTGTAGCAATGAGATACCTCCTTGACTTCATGACAATGGAACACAGGATCAAGATCTGGAGAGCTCGTGCATACTTAAAAATAAGTGCAGATGAGCAGCACCCTCTGCATGACGCTATATTCAGAGAAAAGGGTGACAGGCTAAAGAGAGGCAAATCATGGATGGGTCGGGCGGAAGATGTCGTTAGACAGGTCTGCAGTCTTACCAGTATCAACCCCGGCAAGGAATGGGTGCCGGTGCCTCCAGCCTTTAAGTGCACTTTCTCCTGCATTATCACACTCGACAGACGGTGCAGAGAGCAGAACCCTGCCGCTGTCAATGCAGAGGTTAACGCGCTCATCTATGAACACTCAGATAGCCCTGAAGTGCTCATCTATACAGATGGATCTGTTGTAAAGCAGCAGAGAAGTGCGTGGGCATTTACAGCCCGTTCAGCGGGCCGAACCGTTCAAGAATCCAGTGGTGCCCACTCTATGACCACGAGCAGCATGACGATGGAGGTGATGGCAGTTACACAGGCTTTCATATGGCTGGAATCACAGCATTATACCAACGTGTGTGTACTAAGTGATTCAATGAGCATGATTCAGAAGGTCGAAGCTGGTTCTGTACGTAGACAGTGGACTGAATCGCTGCGGAAGTCTGTTGTCCGTAAAGTCACCTTCATCTTCGTCCCGGGACATGCGGGAGTCGAGGGAAATGAACGAGCTGACAAACTGGCTGGCTCTGCACCCCCTGTAGATGGCCAGCCCATGGATCGTGCCGATGTTATTAACGTCCTTAAAGATTTGGCGAGAACAGAGGATTTTGACGTCAGTGATTCCATATCGCTGTCCAGGATGAAAGACCTGGGAGTAAGAATCGGCACAGCCAGACGCGAGAGGTACATCGGGAAAACAAAGTGCCTCGTCAACCAACACAGAACTGGCACTATTAGCCACCGGATGCTGATGCATATGCTGGGGGGAGGATCTGAGCACCTATGGACATGTCCGGAGTGCAACGAAGATACCCCAACTGATAACTGAATAACTGAATAACTGCATCATACAATGGCACAATAGAAAGAAATGTCTTCTTCACTTTCCCTTCTCTGATAAAATGAATGTATAGTATCAGCCCCTCATCATCAGAGATGTAGATGATGAGATGAATGTTGCAAATATATTGGACCTCCAGAGTAACTAACAATGATTGCCTGGTAAAGGCTAATGCCACTAGAATATTATATACAACTATAAGAAGGAGACAACCATCATTCTTTGGTCGTGTAGTGAGAAGAGGGGAATTGGAAAACACTGTGATGATTGCATGCTGGATGGACTGAGACAGTGGCATGCTGGATGGACTGAGACAGTGGCATGCTGGATGGACTGAGACAGTGGCATGCTAGATGGACTGAGACAGTGGCATGCTGGATGGACTGAGACAGTGGCATGCTGGATGGACTGAGACAGTGGCATGCTGGATGGACTGAGACAGTGGCATGGTGGGATATCATCAACAGATTTGATTCTGAGCACCAGGGACCTAGATCTGTGGAGAGATATGACTGCTTATGCCAGCTGGCAAGGCACATGATAATGATGAATGTATGAGTCTAGTCAGTAAGCATCAGCCAATGAGCAGTGGTTTAATAAACTTGTCCTCTAAAAGTTTAATCTAAATAACTGGTGTTTCTGCTATCAGTTATCAGTTAGTTAGTTAGTTAGTTAGTCGACAGATCATCCTCATTGCACATCGAACCATTCGGTCCATAAGTGCTCGGATCCCCTCCTCAGCACATCCTGCAACGTGTAGCGGCTAACGACGCCAGTTCTGTGTTGGTTTATCAGTCTTCTTTGGCTTCCTGCGTAGTGTGCTTATTTGGCCACCCCTCTTTTAATTTGCTGCTCTCGCAGTCTGGCCATTGTTGTAGATTCACAGTCATCACTTGGTTCTCGCAAAAGTCTTACTTCTCATAGAGCATTCAGAATGTCGGCCTGGTCCATGGCGCGTCCGCCCTCCACAGTAGCCTCACCTGCGAGCTTGTCAGCCCGCTCATTTCCTTGAACTCCCGCATGCCCTGGCACGAAGATGAAACTAATCTTTGCCAGTCGAGAGTTATCAGTTATCAGTTATCAGTTGGGGTATCTTCATTGCACTCCGGACATGTCCATAATCTAATGGGAAGGTGAACACCTCATGGAATTCTGTACACTGTAGCAGTGATTGGACCAAGATATGTGGACCTGAGTTACAATGAGGAACAGTAACATTGAGTTACAATGATGAAGTTTTATTATTTGGACATTCCACTTAAAATGTATTGATTTTGTTTTTTTCCGGGATCTGAGATTTAAACATAGAGCACAACCCACAACTGGCAATTCCTATCGTATTTCAGTACGAACCTAAGGTCTTATCCACGTGGACATGCATCCTCACACTGATTTTTTTCCTGACATTATATTTCAAGTTTTTTTCTTTATTATTATTTGCCATCTTAGGTTGATTTCTTTAATATGTCAGCTCAAGTTTTGCCGTAAATGTTAGTTTCAGACAAGAGGTTCACATTTGATTGGGACCACAATGAAATATCAATATTGCTTTCTGTTATAAATTGTACTTAAAATAGACTTCAAGTGACAAATGTCAGAAATAAATTAAACATGCAGTACCTGTTCACTTCACCTCTCTTGGATGATACCTGAGCTTAGATTGTATATAAGCTTATATCATCATGAACTTAAATCATACATCAGCTTTGTTCACACTTGAACTTAGATCATACACCATTCTAGATCATACATCTGCTAACATCATACAGCAGCCTATATCATACTTCAGCCTAGACCTATATCAGCCTAGATTATACCTGAACTTAGATCATACATAAGCCTAGTTCGTACATCAGCCTAGATTGTACATCAGCTTAGATAACACCTGAACGTAGATCATGCGTCAGCTTGGATCATACATCAACCTAGATCATACATCAGTCTAGATCATACATCAGTCTAGATCATACATCATCAGTGCAGATCATACATCCGCGCAGATCATACATCAGCTGAGCTCATACCTGACATTGACTCATTGTCATGTTCTCACATATCTTGGCTCGCAGTTTGAGACAGAGGTAAACAAGCACACGCTTACAAGATAGCACTCGAACGAACAGTCGGTTCAAAGCAAGATACTTTTAATCAGTACTAATGTAAATGTAAGCAATCTCGCAGAGATTGCGCTTTATCACCACATATCAATCACAGTGATATATCGTAACCTCACTCTTACACTCTGACTTTATGTACAATGCATTCATTGACCATCAATACACACTCGCTGTTCATACTCACCATCTCAATCACAGTTAAATCTATAGCCCATACACTCCTGCTATCAAAACAATACATTTGGGAATCACAGCCACAACCCTACGTCCGTCCGTGTCGCAGTCTTCTAACCCGTCTGCCTAAATCAGGTACGCTCATCCGGATCAAGGATTCCTACATCTCGTGAAACCAGTGTCGCTTGGTGTAGTCCGTTGGACACGGGTCTGGTCCGAGTACCCATTAACCTGTACTGGACACGAGCAACCTTGACCTGTCTACCTGCACCTGACTGCCTGTTGCTACTGCCTTACAGCCCCTACCACTAACCTGTCTCTTCTGTCCAGTGTCTAGTCAGTATTGCCCTCGGCTATACTAGGCCATAAAGTGGGTCTATGACAATCATGCATCAGCTTAAATCATAATGAACTTAAATCATATATCTGCTCATATGATCATGAACTTAGATCATATGTCAGCCTAGATCATACCTGAACTTATACTTAAGCTTAGATCATACATCAGCTTAGATTATACATTAGTGTATATCCACATGAACTTAGATCATATATCAGCACACATCATACATCAGCCTAGATCATATATCAGCTTATATCGTCATGAACAGTAGATGATACATTAGCCTATATCATGCAACAGCCTACATAATACCTGAACATAGATCATACATCAGCCAATATTATTATTCATCAGCCTAGATTATACATCAGTCTAGATAATACATCAGCATAGATTGTCAGAATCTCCCTCGCCATCGCCTGGAGGCGACGGACAAGCACGACGTGAACCCGACTGACAGCTACGCACAGTTGAGGTCCAGTGATTAGCGTGATGCACGATGCGCACGTGGACTAACAAGTAAGGGCAACTCGAAACCCCGAGTTGAGAACAGACTGCCTTGGACTGCGAGACTGGACGGACATGGGAGAAAGTGCTGAGTGTATTGATGAATTATCCGATGCTTGATGTGAGCGAGCTTGTATGCTTTGTAGATACTGTGTAGAGACTGAGTGAGTGTTTGTTTTCCATGCATTGATGAACTTATATATTGCATGTATGTATTGACAAATGACATTGCTGCTAACTGTGAGCGCAGCCTTATGTGAATGCCGTTTAGGAGTGTGATTAGATTGTTTATGTTATATGCCGCGAGTCTGAGTACAGTCATTTGTAATGTATGATTGTTTCACTCCCTGTTAGTGAACACGAGCCACTGTGATTAGAAATCAAGACTCTGACAAGATCATACATAAGCCTAAGATCATATCTGAACTTCGATCCTCATTGGCACCTTGCCATCTTGACAGACGATAGTTTGTGCTTTAAAAAGGCATAATAACTTTTACCTATGGCGGTAGCGAATGTGACTCATAAGGCCAATTTGCGCTGTAAATGTCTGTTCACAGTGAGTGCATGTGAACATGTGGTCATTTCCACCATCATGCACCATCTTACGTCTCAAACGCTCGGTGTGTGACTTATCTGCAATAATTTTCTCCTTTGTCTTTATTCCATTTCTGATGTTTGTCTGAGTCTGAGTACAGTCATTTGTAATGTATGATTGTTTCACTCCCTGTTAGTGAACACGAGCCACTGTGATTAGAAATCAAGACTCTGACAAGATCATACATAAGCCTAAGATCATATCTGAACTTCGATCCTCATTGGCACCTTGCCATCTTGACAGACGATAGTTTGTGCTTTAAAAAGGCATAATAACTTTTACCTATGGCGGTAGAGAATGTGACTCATAAGGCCAATTTGCGCTGTAAATGTCTGTTCACAGTGAGTGCATGTGAACACATGGTCATTTCCACCATCATGCACCATCTTACATCTCAAACGCTCGGTGTGTGACTTATCTGCAATAATTTTCTCCTTTGTCTTTATTCCATTTCTGATGTTTGTCCTCCATGCAACACGTTCAGCAGCGACTTGCTCCCAATATGCATTATCAATGCCTGTATCAATCATGTCCCGCTTACACACATCTTTGTATCGTAGTAGAGGCCGACCCTGAGATCTCTTACCCATCTGTAATTCACCAAAAAAGATGTCCTTTGGTATTCGACCATCATCCATCCTTCTAAGATGTCCTATCCATCTAAGTCTACGAAGACTGAGCATGGAATAAACTGTCACACAACCTGATCTTTCCAATACTTCAGTATTTGTGATTTTGTCTTGCCACTTAATACTAAGAATTCTTCGCAGACACCACATATGAAAGCTGTTTAAATGTTTCTCTTGGTGTGAGTAAGTTGTCCAGGTTTCACTGCCATAAAGAAGAGTACTAAGGACACAGCCTTGATAGACAAGGGTTTTTGTTTTTGCAGTAAGCTTCCTGTTCTCCCAGACTCTTTTTCTTAACCTGTTCATTTTTGTTGCTGCCTTACCAATCCGGATGTTGATTTCCTGATCTAGGGATAATTTGCTATTTACCACTGATCCTAGATGTGTAAAATGGTCTACCATCTCCAGTTCGGCGTCGTCAATAAAGATTGATGGTGCACCTTGTGACATAATCTGTGTCTTCTTTTTGCTAATTGTTCAACCAAATTCAGAACAAGCATTGGAGAATGCAGATAGTAGACATTGCAATTCTTCCTCAGAGTGGGTCGTAACTGCAGCATCATTTTGGTCTTGGCCTTCAATCTCTGAGCATTGTAGAGGCCGCCATCTGAGCATGAGTGAATGTATATACCACAATCCTGATCACGAAAGGCATATTTCAGTAGAAGTGAAAAGTATATTCCAAAGAGGGTGGGAGCTAGTACACAACCTTGCTTAACTCCACTCTTGATTTCAAATTCTTCAGAAGTTGCACCATCAAACTTGATTATACCCTTCATGCCTGTGAGGAAAGATTCCAAAATGGACAGAAGAGTTGGTGGGCAGCCAATCTTCTTTAATGTCTTGAACAGACCCTCACGACAGACCAAATCAAATGCCTTTGTGAGTTCGATGAAGGCAATAAACAGTGGTTGATTCTGTTCATGGCATTTTTCTTGCATTTGTTGCAATGAGAATATCATATCAATGGTAGACCGGTTCTGTCGAAAGCCACACTGTGATTCGGGGTAGACTTGATCTCCTAGGACTTGAAGTCTGTGCAGAACAATTCTGGCAAATACTTTTCCAACAATACACAGAAGTGACATACCCCTATAGTTGTCGCAGTCGCTCTGATCGCCCTTGTTCTTGTACAGTGTTATGATGCTTGAATCTTTGAAATCCCGTGGGACTTGTCTTTCTCGCCAGCATAGCTCTATTAGCTGGTGGATCTGTAGAGTGAGTGTGTCTTGCCCACTCCTGGTAACCTCTTTTGGAATCCCATCCTTACCTGCAGCTTTGCCAGATGCAAGTTCATTTATAGCACACTTAACTTCTGTTATGGTCGGTTGGTCAAGAGTCCAGGTGGTCAAGAGTTGGTAGAGCCTTTATGGCGTTGAGGGCATCATCCGCTAGTTTGGTCTCACTTGAGTAAAGCTCCAAATAGTGCTCTACCCATCTGTCCATCTGCTGTTTCTTATCAGTGATGATTTCTCCAGTCAAGGTTTTCAATGGTGCACTTCTTTTGATCACTGGACCATAGGCTTTCTTTATTCCTTCATACATGCTTCTTATGTTTCCCTTATCACTTGCGATTTGAATTGACTCACATAACATGATCCAATAATGATTTTGCACATCCTTCCTAGCTTGCCTTAGCTCACTCAGAGTGTTACGCATTGGTCTTTCCTTGTTTCTTAAGAGAGCTTTCTTCTTCTTATCAATCAAGGGCTGCAGAGTCTCGCTGTTTGCCGCAAACCAGTCCTGCCTCTTATGATCCACAGTGCTGTAAACCCCTACGGCAGTTTTATAAAGTTTCCTTTATTTGACCCCACTTTTCATTTACTTACAATTTTCTGGTGTATCAGTGAAAGCGTCTTCAAGTTGCTATTGAAACTAAAAGCACTTTTCAGGATTGTGAGTGTTAATAATATTGATCCTGGGGCTAGATTTGTGTTTAGCTGTGTAGATTCTCTTTGGTCTCAGTCTAACCCTTGCAACAACCAAAGAATGATCCGTATCACAGTCGGCACTGTGGTAACTTCGAGTCAATGATATATGGTTCAGATGTTGTCTCCGTGTGATGATGAAGTCCAGCTGGTGCCAATGGCCGGATCTTGGATGTCTCCATGTGACCTTATGCATCTCTTTTTTTTTTTAAAGGAGTTTGTAAAACATAGGTCATTACCGTTGCAATGCTCTAGCAGCCTATGCCCATTTTCATTCATGCGACTGATGTTGTATTTTCCAAGGTATTGTAACAGTATAGCTTAGGAGTAAAGAGTTAGGGAATGCTGCGCATTCATTAACTAGTGGGAAACCATAGTTGGTGAACGTGTGTGCACGAATGGATAGACGTATCCAGGGCTTGCACACACGTCACTTGGGGACTGGGAATTCAAGAGGTAAACATCAAGAATGTCGGAGTTTTCCATCATGTTTAAAGATGATTGATTTTCACCTAATAAACGTACGAGTTTATAAAAGACGAGACTTGTCCACTATATTATCACGAGCCTTCCACACTCAGCATTGTTATATCATCTCGGCCACTGTGATATAGGCTGAATTGGTGCCGTGACCAGGATTGCAAACATGGGATGTAGCGGAGATTGTTGACAAGCAAAGAACAAACGAAGGAGTGTTTTGTCTACGTCTGGAGACAGATATTATGGAAGTTTTCAAGTAATTAATAAGAGACGCAACAACTGAAAGCCCGCCCAGGGGTAGTTGTTGTGATTTCTCAGTGTTTATTAAGAGGATTTCTCAGTAAAGGTCAGAAGGTTTGATAATCTTATTTTATAGAAAGACTGATAGTTTTGTATGCATAACTCAATAATATACAGTGCCCTGATCGCTGACCTACGCTGTTTTTTTGATGAGATCAAGAATTGCCGTTTTACATCGAAAATTGCAAATGATATAATGATGTCGCTGCTGATTGCATCTTACGAATTATAAAGTAACCTTGTACCTCGGGAAATAAATTGTCTTTACACCCGAACGATCAGCTCCAAATTAAAACAGAGAACTATCGAGAATGGAAAAATTTATGAGCATGGTTTCAGCTCACTGGATTGTTTGAGGTGGAGTCAAGGTCAAATTGAACTTTCTATAATTCTCGAATCAAGCTGGTCAACAGTCACTTCAGCTAAGTGAAGGCGTTGATGAATCTGGTCAACTTGTCTCAAGTAAAATTGGTTTCAATTGATTTAAACTGACTGTTGTTGGAACGCCACATAACAAGTAATGTTCCGAGTGCTGAAGCAAAGTGGCCATCGTCAGGCTTGAATCCATCCATTGTTGACTTGCTCGTTTTTTCTCTGAAACGTATGGATGTTCCAGATATGCTGTCGTGTCAGATTTGCTGAAACCGTTAAATGTTGTCGGTTGGAATACAGTGAAGGTGACCTTGCTTATCGGAAGGTAAACTCCAGAATTTTTAGTCAAGCAATCGATCAATCAATCGATCAATTAATCAAGCAATCAATCGATCAGTCAATCAAGTAATCAATCGATCAATTAATCAAGCAATCGATCAATCAGTCAATCAATCGATCAATCAATCAAGCAATCAATCAGTCCGTATTGTATCGAGCGTTGTAAATTTAAAAGCCAAACGAGCATAATCAGCGGCATGTAACAACTGGAAGGAATCGACTTCGATTGAGCTGAGAAGTCCAGAGGCTCTTCTTTTTCTGCTCCTTTCAAGTTTTGTCGATCAGAGTCCTTTTATGTCAAGATCCTCGATTGGAATTTTTTGCATCAGGATGGTCAATTAGAGTCTCTTTTATCAGGATTCACGATTGGAACTGAAACCTTTTTTTTTTCATCAAGGTCATCGGTTGGAATTTTTTTCGTCTAGGTTAGGTAATGGATAGTTTTAGATTAATTAATTGAACAGAATATTTCTTGATGATTACTTTGAAATAATATTGTATGAAAATATTTGTATATAATATTGCTTGATAATTTCCATTATAGAATTTTAGGATGGAGCCCCAAGATTTTTCGCAGGTATTGAGTGGAGTTGGCGGAGCAATATCAAAGTTGGATGCAGTATTGAGACAGCAAAGTGTAATCAGTGATGTGGAGAGATTTAATGGACAGGCGAATCAGTTTAAGAAATGGGTTATTTCTATTGAGAAACATGCTTATCTAGTGAATGCTACAGATGAGGATAAAAAGAATATAGCATATAGAACTAGTACAAGTCCAGTTTCTGACCATATAAGAAGAAAGCTAGAAGCGGGAGGAGATGAAACCTGGGAACAATTCAAAACCGACCTGGCACATAAATACGCAGAAATTACTGATCCACAACACGCATTCTCAGTGTTGCGACAAACGAGACAAAATATTACGGAAAGTGTACAGCTATACAGTGATAGGTTAATCAATTTAGCTGAGGAGTCATTTTTGGGACAGAATGTACGAGCTGAAGAAGTAGAACGGATGTTGGTGGGGATTTTTGTTGATGGGATTAGGTCAGATGGATTGAAATTTAAGTTATTGAGAGAGAATCCTGCAAGATTGTCACAAGCGGTAGATATCGCTATACAAGAAGAAAGCTTGAGGAGAAGGTTTAGATTGAGAGTAGGACGAGAGTTAGGTAGTAGTTCGGAGGATAGAATTGAAGAACCTATGGAAATAGGACAGTATAGACATGGATGGAGAGGAAGACGAGGAGAAGTACAGATGGTACAAAGAAACACTAACGTATATAATCAAGGTAGAGAAGGACAAGTGAGAAATACTGTAAGAAACATGGAAGGTAACACAAATAACACAAATGTGGTTTGTTGGGGATGCCACCAACGTGGGCACATTTTTCGCTTCTGTGGTAACAGACGTCTCCCATCGAATACACAAAGTAATAGAGGTGTTCAGACGAGTACACAGAACAGAACTGCAAATAGCAGATCAGCAAATGGGAATTATGGAGAAATGCAGAGAAATTTTAGAAGATCAGGAAATCAGGGAAATTGGCATCCCGCTTACTGAACAGGATCGGCAGTAGGGGGGAAGATAGTAAGATCCAAAAGATGCATCAATGTATTAAAAACCCAAATGATGAGTATAATAGGACATTTAGAAATAAAAAACATAAGAAGTTATCTCCCCAAGGCGAGATAAAACAGTTGTCACTAAATATGGTTGATCCTAGCTCATGTATAGTAGAAATAGGAAAATATAAAGTTAGAACATTAGTTGACTCGGGAGCACAAGTTAGCGTGATTAAAGAAACATTTTTATATCGAATGTTAAAAAATTGTAAAATATTTAGAATTCAGGAGAATCTTCATTCGGTAACTGGACACAGATTAGAAGTGCTTGGACAAACGATAATAAATTTTAAATTAGGAGGGATAAATGTTAGGCATATGTTCCATGTGGTCAAGGATTTAAATAGAAATATGATATTGGGTAGAGATTTTTTATTGAAAAATGGGGTGAGACTTTTTTTTGATTTGCATAAATTAAAATTCCAAGATGTGTATGTAGATTTGGAAGAGGATATGCATGTGTCGACACTAGTTAGAGTCAAAACGACCATGAATTTGAAACCACAAACGGTTAATTTAATACAGGGAAAAATGAAAAAAAACCATACTTTTCGGTTGGACAAACAGTTAAAATAACAGAATTAGAGAGAGAAATAATACAGGAACCGGGCTTAGAAGTCACCGATGGGTTAATAGTACTAGATAGACATCTCAGCTTTCCAGTGATGCTCCTAAATAATACAGGAAAAAATATTACATTATATAGAGGTTGTGTAATCGCTAAAGTAGAGTATAGTGAAAATAACATGTTAACTGTAGACAAAGAAAACATATGGGGAAATAAGTATTCAGAAACTCCCATGATTAGAAATAATGTCGGAAATAAGTATAAAAGAAGCTGGAAAAGACGAAATGATGAATTGATCCATACATTTAAGAAACGTCCATCTCAGATAGATACACTTGATAAAAGACAAGAGAACAAGAATTGTTATCACAATTAAAAGCTCCGCCGGAAAATAGGGAAATATTAGAAAGTTCGTGAAGAAAATCAAGACGTTTTTGCGGTTAGTGATTTAGAATTGGGTAAGACAAAAACAGTTACAATGGAAATAGATACAGGAGACCATCCACCAATTAGTTTAAAACCATATAGAACTCCATTAAGAAATAGAGAAATAGTGGAAAAGGCAATAGAAGATATGTTGAAAGCAGGGATAATAACAAGATCAAAGTCAGAATGGTCATCTCCGGTCGTCATAGTAGCCAAACCTGATGGTTCGAGCAGGTTCTGTTGTGACTACAGGGCGTTGAACAAAATCACTAAGAATGTAGCATACCCACTGCCAGTGATTGATGATATTTTGGGGTTGCTTAATGGCTCCACATTCTTCACGACGCTAGACGCAAGGTCAGGATTTTGGTGTATTCCGATGTCGAAGGACGCACAAAAGAAAAGTGCTTTCTGTACTCATATGGGTTCTTACGAATTCTTACGTATGCCGTTCGGGGTTCGAACTGCCCCGTCTCACTATATGCTCTTAATAAATGAAGTTTTAGAAGGTATGCAAAAGTTTGCTCTAGCATATATAGACGACGTTCTGATTTTTACGAAAGGAGATGTGGAGGATCATTTAAAACATATTAGACTAGTATTTGACAGGTTAAGAAGGCATGATGTTAAATTGAAGCTTAGTAAGTGCCAGTTCTTAAAAACAGAAACAAAATATTTGGGGTATATAATAAATAGAGAAGGAATTAAACCAGACCAGGAAAAGATAAAGGCTATTAAAGAGTTACCTCCTCCAACTAACATAAAGGAAGTACGTGCGTTTATAGGAACATGTGGGTATTATAGGCGGTTTGTCCCAGCATTTTCAAAGATTGCAGAGCCAATTACAAATTTGACGGGTAAATACGCTAGATTTAAGTGGGATGATGAGTGTCAAAAAGCATTCGATCTTTTAAAAAACAGTTTAACAGTGGTACCACTATTGACGCATCCAGACTTGAACAAACAATTAATACTATATACAGATGCTTCGGATAATGCAATAGGAGCATGTTTGGTTCAACCATATGAAGGAGAAGAGTCTGGAATACCAGGGGTTAAAATGAAAGGCCAATTTACTTCTTATCTCATAAGCTTAGTAAAACTCAACGCAAATGGCCGATTATTGAGAAAGAAGCTTATGCCATACACTACGCTCTACAAAAACTAAATTACTACTTACATAATGCCAATTTCATTATTAGAACTGATCACATGCCATTAAAGTCTATATTAGAAGCACCAATACAAAATAGGAAAATACAAACGTGGGCATTGAATCTACAGGGATACAATGCTACAGTGGAATATGTTTCAGGAAAACATAATACATGCGCCGATCTTTTGTCTAGGATCCCGTATCCACAGTCATCACGGAACACGGAAGATGAAGCTGAACCAGAGATAGATGATCGAAACTGGCAAGTAAATATATTAGATTCTGCCATAATAAATAGAGAAAACTTTGAGAGTTTACCGTCGGATCAAGAGTCTGAACCTACAACAGAAGACCCACATTTGGAACAGTTTAATATGAAAGATGAACAAGAATTAGATCCAAAAATAGTACAAATAAAAAGAAAACTGAAAGAAACAGGGGAAAATAGTTTTAAAAGAAAATTTGTAGAGCTACAAGAAGACAATCAATTATATTATATCAGTGAAAAAGGTGAAGGAGTAAGAAAATATATTCCGAAACATTTAGAACGAGAAGTTTTAAAGGCATATCACGATAATAATGGTCATTTTGGGCGAGATAAGTTGGTTAAGGCTATTAGCAGTAAATATTACTGGCCGAATTTATTTAAAAGTGTATATGAATATGTTGAAGCATGTGAAAAGTGTAGGTTAAGAAACATGAAGATAATTAAATGTCCCTTACAGGATACTGATATTCCTCAATTTCCAATGCAGAAAGTAAGTTTGGATATTTCAGGTCCTCATCCAAAAACATTATCGGGAAATGTATACTTACTACATATCGTAGATTCATATAGTCTCTGGCCAGAAGTTTATCCAATTCCAGACAAGAGTGCTGATTCAGTTATAAATATGCTTCTACAAGAATTTATACCAAGGTTTGGGTGTCCACAAATAATACTTACAGACAATGGGAAAGAATTTGTAAATAGAAAGTTTGAAAAATTGGTAAAAGATTTGAATATAAAACACATTAAGACTTCATATTACAGACCAACTTCGAATGCCAAAAATGAGCGACAACATAGGACATTATACAACATACTAGCGAAAAATGTAGAAGAACACGATATGGATTGGGATCTTTATTTGGGAATAGCATTAGCGGCGATCCGTACACACCAAAATGAAGGAACAGGTTTCTCACCATTTTACTTAGTGCATGGGAGAGAACCAATATTACCAATTGACAATTTATTAAAGCCTAGGAGAAAATATATGGGGGAGGATTTTCAGGAAACAAGATTGCAAGAGATGCACAAAGCACATGTACGTTTAAGAAATAATATAATTAAGGCTCGAGAAAGACAGAAGAAATAAGCAAATAAAAATGCACACTTACAAGAGTTCAACATAGGTGATAGAGTTTATTACAAAAAACATAGGAAAAACTCTAAGTTTGATGCTCATTGGGTCCCGGGATATTATATTTTAGAAAAGAAGGGTCCAGTATCGTATACTATTAAGAACCAAGTTACAGGGCATGTTGCACGTTCACATGTGGAGCACTTAAGACGGGATAATGAGGAAAAAGATGCAGAGAATAATAATAATAATTATTATTCAGAAGAATTGTCAGATGGACAGATTGTCAGACAAACGGAATATCCAATACCTATACTATAGAGAATGGGAAACAAGTAACAACAGCATCTACTACGGCTGAACAAGAAGAAACAATACCAAAAACAGTCGTGATAGAGGAAAACAACACGTATGACGGTTATAATAGTGAAGAATCAATCAAGGAAAACATAGAGCACCATTTATGAATACAAGACAGGCAGTAAAAAGAAAGTTAGATAGACAGAAAGAAAGAGAAATTAAGAGGCAAAGGAAGTTTAGACTGAATTCTTCAAGTGATGAAGATATGCCACTGTTTGAAAATTTATTAAGACGTCAAGACAGAAAAATTAGATTGGATTTAGAAAGGAAGAGATTAGCGGTTGCTAGTAATGGATATACAGATGCAGAACAAGAGATGGATGAAAAGTCAGAAACTGATGAAGATGCTGATATGAAAGAAGATAGTTCTCCTCAGGAGGATGACGATATTGATGTAGATATTGCACTTATAGAAAAAAATTTGAAGCTATTAAGAAAGTGGAGAAGGGATAAATAGTGCGGTAGAATATTCTGTAGATTGCAGATAGAAGAAGAAGTTAGACAAGGTATTTATGTATTTCCAAGGAAGGAAGTTGGCAACTTAATCAAGAGTTGTTGGGATGAGTAGACATAATATGGTAGTAAGTTCAGACTTATTGATATATGCTTTGTGATCATTTTGATTTTTAAGTTGAAGTGTTGAGTTTTTCTTAGACGGAAAATAATTGATTAAGTCATAATATGTATGTATATATATGGTCTTTCATTTCATAACATATGTTTAATTTGATTAATGTGTGGGGATAAAGATGATGTCAAAGAATGAGGGGGTTGATATTGTGTAGTCTGTTGTTTGACTTCAATTGTTCTTTATAAAATGTGAGGATAATTTAAGGTTGCTTTTATTGAATTATCCTGGGTGTGTTTAAAATGATTACTGGCTTGACGTTCAGGTAGGGGAAAAATGAAGAGTTGTTTTTGGGAACTTACAGAAAATGTGAAATAGACGTTGAGTTGTTTAACGTATATAACGTTTATAAACAGAAATTGAGGGTGAAACATGGTTGAGTTAAGGAGGAAGTGGTAGTGATTAGTGAAGTGATTCAATATGTTGTAATGGAGGAGTATATTTAAAAGTGGCTGGGGGTATCAGCAAAAATTGACATTACAGGTGGTTTGGAAAGAGTTAAAATGGGGGATTGAAATAGGGACTACATTAGTTGGTTCGTAACGTAAGTACATGGATTGGAGTGACGGGCGATATTGGGTAAATGGGGAGTTGAAATAGGAGCTGGGTTGAACAGCGTTTAATGGGAGAATATGGGGGGAATGCCAGGTTGAATTTTGGCATTTAAATAACTGGACAATGGAAGAAGAAGACTGTACGTAACAGTATACTAATAATTTGGAGGTTTTGAAGGAATAGTTGAATTTGACGAGCTGTATAATACAAAATGGTTGTAGTGTTGGATCAACTTTTTGATAACAACAATTATTATTGACGAAAATGAAGATAAATTTTAGAAACTTTATTTTTATAAAGTTTTGAGAATGCATGGGAAGAGAAATGTGGTTACTTCTTACTTTTTCCCCTTACTTTCTATATTTTTTTAAGGTGCGCACCTACCAAATCTAACCTATCCAACCTAACTGACTTAACTAAACTTTTCTGTCTATCCTGGAATAGCGAGAATGTGAATAAGGAGAAAAAGATAAGGGAAATATCTTCAATTTTTGTCAATCATAATTTAGATGGACACTTTAATAGCGGTTCACTTATGGAGAATTTTGTAGAGAGTTTTTGTGGAGAACTTTATAACGAGTTTTGTAGAGAGTTTTGTATTATTGATATAGTATGAAGTATGTCTCTAGTTAGCATTTGGCTATGATGAGATAAGAGGGTGAGAATTGAGTTGAGAAATATATGGGATTGTTGGGCAGGTATAGTAGAGTTAAGTGGTTAAGAGTTGGGGTTGAGATTTTTTCAGGAAAAAAATCTCCTTGAAGAAGGGGAGGTATTGTAACAGTATAGCTTAGGAGTAAAGAGTTAGGGAATGCTGCGCAGTCATTAACTAGTGGGAAACCATAGTTGGTGAACGTGTGTGCACGAATGGATAGACGTATCCAGGGCTTGCACACACGTCACTTGGGGACTGGGAATTCAAGAGGTAAACATCAAGAATGTCGGAGTTTTCCATCATGTTTAAAGATGATTGATTTTCACCTAATAAACGTACGAGTTTATAAAAGACGAGACTTGTCCACTATATTATCACGAGCCTTCCACACTCAGCATTGTTATCATCTCGGCCACTGTGATAGCACACTGGCCATGAACTCAAGTCCTTGCCCACATGAGCATTGAAATCACCGAGCATATAAATGTAGTCAGATTTTGGAACTGCCTTGATCACGGAGTCTAACTCCTCATAGAACGAATCCTTCACATCATCAGAGGAATCGAGTGTCGGTGCATATGCAGTAATAATGGTGGCAAACCCACAAGAGGTTGCCAAGCGCAGGGATAAGTCTTCCATTTCCTCCTGCTGGAATTTCAATCATTCCCAGTAGCGAATTCTTCACTGCAAAGCCCACACCGTGTTGCCTTTTTTCTGCCTGCCCTCTACCCTTCCAAAATAAAGTGTAATTGTTTTCCCTGAGTGACCCTTCCTCAGCGAGGCAAGTCTCCTGCAGGCCAGCAATATCAATGTTAAGACGATTGAGTTCGGCACCAATCACAGCCGTTTTTCTCACATTGTCAATATTGGTCAAGTCAGTGGAAAATCCTGGACACATGGTTCTCACGTTCCAGGTTGCAAGCCGTAGCTTGAGGTTTCTATTTTTATTATTGTTTGTACCTGGTGCATTGGTTTTACAGCCTGCGATTCAGATTTTGTCCTAGCCCCAAGCACCCATTGAAGCAGGCAGGCTGCGGTGGATCAGCACCCAATTGGCCGGGGGCTGCCCAGCTTGAGGCAGGCGATAGCTGATCAGTGACACCTGTAGGTGTCTCCCACCGTCAGAGGCAACGCGTGGCAATCTATGTCTACGCCAATTGACAGGGACTTATAACCCGTAACAGTTGCCTTTCGCTTTGATTCCGAGACCAGTTAAGACCAGGGATGGAGTTATTGCCTCTCCATAGCACAAAGCCTGGGCTAAAATATATTGATCATGTGTTGCCCATGCAGCATGATCCCTCTCTCGGCCTGCCTAGTTCACTCCAGAGGAAAGGTAACACCCCTACATCTGGAACAAGACAAGCTGCAGAAGCTGTCGGGTCAGCAAAGCAATGCTCTAACTGTCCGCCTGTCGGAGCTTTGATCCTAGACCAGCCACCAACCAAGACTTAGGGTCTGGTCTGCCCTGCCATGACATTTTGTCTTTAGCTTGCATTTCCTCGCACCAGGGTAAGGCTTGTATCCTCCCAATTGTGCTCTTCCGCCCAAAGCCGTTGGCACAATGTGGGGTGTCGGGTTTGGTAAGCGCCGCCCAACGTTTGGCGCTAACAGAAAGCAGGTAGTACCGTCTACTGTCATACGGTAGCTCAGTCATATCTGACTAAGACCTGACACACAACTTAGATCCTAGATCATTCATCAGCCTGGACCATACAACAGCTTAATCAGCTTAGATCATTTATCAGCCTAGACCATACATGAACTTAGATCATACATCAACCTGGATTATACATCAGCTTAGATCATATATCAGCCTAGATCATACATCAGCTTAAATCATATATCTGCCTAGATCATACATCAGCCTAGATCATACCTGAACTTAGATAATACATCAGCTTAGATCATACATCAGTCTAGATCATACATCAGTCTAAATCATGCATGAACTAAGATCATACATCAGCCTAGATCATACCTGAAGTAAATTCATACATCAGCCTACATCATGCATCAGTCTTCATCAGCCTTGATCATACATCAGCTTAGATCATACCTGAACTTAGATCATTGTAGCGTAGCGTCAGCTACGATGATAAGGAATCTATCAAAGTGCTGTGGATAGACTTTCTACGAATAGAAAAATAGGTCACTGGAGAAGACAAGACTGAATAGCTCGTAATTCTAGACAGAGTAAAGGTCCCAGACCAAGTCTAATCTTCTGACAGTGTTCAGGCAGACAGGAATGGCGTACAACTATACTGGTTTGATACAGACAGTCTGCCAAGGTTGTCTAGCTACGTTGCCTGAAATAAAACAAAGCTCGAGCCCCCAAATCTCTAATCACTCTCACTGACACGGAGAAAGACAGAGTAAAATATATAACAGAGACAAACTTTCGTAACTTCTCACTCTACTATGACTAAGGGTACTAGGGAAACAACTAGAGTTGGTAAAATTAAAATTACATTAATATTTAATATATGATAACACTTTGGGTGCTCCACTGGAGGCAGCCCTGTACATAAAAAGGGTGGTACACTTCCCTCTATTCTATTGAATATCTAATATTATGGTTTGAATCTACTAAACTGTCTAATCATTGAAGTAACTCTTTGGCCTATAGTATATTTTGAATTGAATGATGATGGTGGTGGTGGCCAACGGTAAGTTTGGCCACTTATCTTCTGGTTCTCCGGCTTACACAGTGAGTGTAAACCCTAGTTAGTAGGCATAAGTGAGATGGTGGTAAGTGATGCTTCTTAAAGAGTCACACAGGTTGGCGCATCTAAAGCTTGGCGCTGAAGGTGTCAAATCTGTGAAATATATACAGCGAGAGCAAGTGAATCTTCTGTCGAGAACATCTTTAAGCATCGGCCCTGGATTGTTCCTGGTGGCCAATTACATCTCATATATCACGCAGAAACAATATAGCATGAGCTATCCGTCCCTGCTCCCTATAATTCCCTATCCTAGGATAAATAGTAAAACACTGACCTAAGAAAACAGCTCAATAAAATCATTCTAAAGCTTTCTTATAAGTGAATGTAATAAGTATTCAGTAATAATTAAACATATAATCATATAATGCATATCTTAATTTTATTATTAAAATACAATCATTACAAAGTAATCTATAGGTAGATACATATACAATCTATTAAACAGATTACATATAGATATTTATGTTCAAATTCTGACGCTATATTCCTAGCATATATTTAATATAATGGTTCTATGTAACGTATATTTTAAAATACACAGTTTATGTAATTATCATAATAGAATAGGATAGGCTGAAAGTTAATGGAGTGGCAGGCAAGATCAGGACTGCGAATTGGTGAGACATCACCGATAAGAATTAACGAACATGCCTAGGATCTACCACGCTAGTATTTGACATTCGTACACGTGTTTAGTAAGATTTCCTATTTTCGCGGCATCGAAATATTCATTATTATCTCTAAGTATTCGCAATCACTATCACATCCTCGAAATATCATCACTAGGAACTGCCTCGTGTTATTTCCTAAACTAACTGCTCGATTAGTATGGCCTAGTCTACTGCTCTACGGACTAATCGATAATTGGGTTCTATCCGACTTTATCAAGTTTACAACTATCTCAAATCGTCTACACCTCTCTAAACCTCATGTAAAGGTAATTTTCTACACAGTTACGTTTTACCCTTTTCCCTGCGTGCTTAGTAAACTACCTGTACGAAGTATAATATACGCGATCGAGTTTAGTCGGTAAAATAACCTATTATCGGTGGTTTCCAACTTTATCTACACACGGAAATCTCGGGCGCACACGACAATATATTTGATACAAATAGCAATACTTTACCCTTCTAATCTTCTGACCGAACTTGTCAGGTACGAAAACTTGCTTTAGGTATCCCTCTAATATATTTTAAATATATTTATGGCCGTAATACGCGCCAAAGATAAAATTCTTAACACTGTATAAGTATTTTCTCAGAGCCTAGTTACTAGCATATGTTTCTACTCGGACGTCTGGATTGCGAAAGGCCGAGTTTAGCTATTTTTCTCCTGACCAGAAGTGGTCGTGCCAGGGAGTTCGTTTCCTTTAATTTATCCGACCAAATTGTGAAATAGTCATAGCCAAATTTGTAGATTTGGCTGGGTACCCTAATTTGTAAATTAAGCCTCTCCCCCTATACTTCTGTAACGTATTATATTCCTATTAAAGTAATAACATTAAATAGGAGTTGCTTTAAACTATAGACATGTACTGTCTATACATAGATATATAGGAATAAAAACGGATATAGATTCTTCTATAATTACATAAGGATTTTTATGAAGAATTTACTTCAATTTAAGCAAATGATGATGAGGAAGCTGGGGACTTTGTCACATATGCCCACCGTTGAAAGTAAAGTTCGAGAATTTGGACTTTACTCCAGCCTGCACACTCATCAGATTTTGTTGGCACTTACTCCAACAACCCTGGGACATATGAACCAGTCTCCCCCTCTTCTTCCGTAGAGCAATGCCTACTTAAGAAATCCGCCCCTACATTCTGACTACCGGGGATGTATTCTACTCTAAATGCGTACGGTTGTAGTAGCAAAGACCACCTCATCAATCTGGTGTTCAGTTGTTTCGATGATGCAAGAAACATCAAGGGTTGGTGGTCGCTTTGCACGGTGAATTCTGTCCCATACAAGTATGGTTGGAACTTCTGAATAGCCCAGACCAAGGCTAAGCACTCCTTCTCAGTGGTAGAGTAATTTTTCTCTGCCACATTGAGCTTACGGCTAGCATACGCCACAGGGAATAACATTTCTGCCTGTTCACAGCCGTGTTGTAAAAGTGTCGCCTCAATTCCCACATTGCTCGCGTCTGTCCTCAAGGTGAATGGGCGAGACAAATCTGGTAACTGTAATATGGGTTTATCTGTAAGCTTGTCCTTCAATGCTGTGTATGCTTCTTCACATTCCGGAGTCCACTTAACTTGCTCTGGTGCCCCTTTCTTTGTCGCATCTGTCAATGGTGCCACAAGCACATTAAAGTTTTTGATGAATATTTGATAAAACCCGCCCAACGATACGAAGGATTGTACATCTTTCTTTGTCCTGGGTCTGGCCGCTTTCAACAACTTATCAATATTCTTCTGTTCTGGTAGCATATGTCCTTGCGTTACCGTATGTCCCAAGAACTCCAACTGTCTAAAGGCGAGCTGACATTTTGTAGGTCTAGCAGTCAATCCTGTCTCCGCTAATCTTCCCAACAACCTGTCGAGGGAATGTAGATGGTCCTCAAACGTTTCTGACGCAATGAGGATATCGTCCATAAAGTTGCTAATGTTAGGATCCTGTAAGGGCTCTAACAGTAACCTCATCATGCGGGTGAATACCCCCGACGCTTAAGCACTGCCAATTCTGGGAATCCATACTCGCGTTGCGGGCATAAACATTAACCAACATGAATAGTAGACTGGATTGAACTCTTATCACCTGTATTTGTATATCGTCACTGTCCCAACTGGACATGTCTAGCTCTGATACCACCACGCTGTCGTAATTGAGAATCGCCATTTCCAGATGTCATTTGTAATATAAACATTTGAAGCCGGCAATTCAGAGTACCTGATCACACAGTCTCGTCTCCTAGAGAGCTAAAATGTCATTCCAATAAACCAAGTTTTCTAGAATAAACATCGACTAAACTAATCAATGTTTTGTGTAGAATTGATGCATCCAATCAAGAGAATTGCATTAAAATGTTCATCAGGTAATCTTGTTCAATGTGTTGATTTCACATACTTCGTAGTTGAATATGTTTGCTCACAGACATAAGTTGATCCAAACACTGATGCCATACCAGCGGCAAATTTCTTCAGTTTCGGAAACTCAACATCAGATAAGCAGCGGTAAAATTCAACAATTTTTCCTTCTGTGTGCTTCTCTGTCAACAAGTCATTTGCTTGCAAATCAATGAACTTCAACTGGCACGTCATCAATGTTCCAATCAAATTGATTCTGGAACAGAAGAATGTCACTCTCAATTCTGTCAAGATATGAAAATCTCTCCAAAAATGCTTCTTCAAGTCACAAATAATTTTTTTCGGAAAATCGAGGTTGGCATTTTCGGCGATTGTAGTACACAACTCTTTGAAAAAGTGGAAATAAAAAGTTTTCTCCTTCCATTTGTGTTTGAAACAATTACAGTTTCTCCGAAATCCTTTCATGATTTTGTAGAGATCACAGACGAGGTTATTCTTAACCTGATGTTTCAAGTTCAGTTAATTTATGTGGGATGTGATGTCAACCAAAATTGACAACTTTGACAGTCAGGTAGGATCTGACAGCTGTGGATCAGCTCTACCTTCAGTGAGGAAAACATCTATTTCATTTTGGAGCTTGATGTGTGGTAAGGCAAGTCACATAATTCATAATCAATTTCTTCAAGGAAAGCCTGGAAGTTACAGTGATTGAGTACATGTCACTGAATGAAGTTCACAGCAGAAACGACTGGTTTCAGTTCAAAAGAAATAGCTAAGTCTTTCCCACAGAGTGCTTGCTGATGTATCATGCAGTGTATGAACAGAGCGCCTGGAATTTACAAATCTTCCAATTGAGTCTTGATCTACCCCATCAGACCCTTCCTCACTGCAGCCATGTTATTTCCTCCATCAACTGTAACACCTCAAAGCTGATTCCACTGAAGATTTTAGTCTTGCAAAAAAATTTTGCACTTCCTCGAAAATGTCTGTTCCAGTTGTTGTTGAATGCTTTCTGCAAATGGATGCCAGCTCTTCTGTTATCTGAAAGTCTAAATCGACACCACGAGTACACACAAAAAGTTGTGACGTAATCGAGAGATCAGTAGACTCATCCAGCACCAGAGAATACCACAAGATCGTAGCTTTCTTGCATATCTGTAGCACTACATTATGAATTGTGGAAAGGCTGATAGTTCCTAACAAATCGGCTTTCTCAGGACAAGTCATTTGGTGCTTCCATCATACACTCTTTGATTAAGCTGTCGTCAGTAAACGGTTTTCCTTGTCCTGCCATCTTATGCACTATTTTGTAATTTGTATGGGTGACAAATTCATATTCAGCAAACTTTCTCATGAAGATATTTCTTTGTGTTTCTAAACATGGACTCACATTTCTCAGAGCGTAACTTTCCAGAAAACTGAATATGTTGATAGATGCTTTGTTTCATAGTGACACCGAAGAATGTCCTCTTTCAAAACGGCAACACATTCGCTGCATATTACGCAACTGATTTTCTGGTTTTTGTGAATGGCAGCCAGGGTTTCCGCTGAAACAGGCCGAAATCGCCTAATTGCAACATTTCTGCCCATCTAGTTTATTACATAAAGTAGGACAGCCATATGGATCATTGCACAAAGTTTCTTGAGCAACGTACACATTTGCGTAGGGATCTGCTCCAGCAGAAAGGTTGAAAAACACTGCCTTTGAGACCAGCTCAATTAACATCTTGACTGGAGAATTTTTCTGAGCTAGGGGTAATATTTTTATAATAACACGAGGCTTATATGACATTTTTATGCTGTTTGCTACTTGTCTCTATTCACACTTGTAGTTCACTTACCTATCACTGTCAAACAAAGAAATCCTTGTTACATACCTATAAAATGGATGACAGGCAAAAAGAAGCAAATATGTCTGAAGCGTCAGACTTGTGATGACAACCGGGCGCATCTGAGAGAGGGAAAGATGCATGCTTGTATGTGCTACCATGAGAATCATGATAATGTCAGAACATAGGCAGAGCTACCACGAGCTAGGGAAGAACTTGGAATTGTGCGAAATAAGCAAAGATTACAATAATCACAATAAATTTCAAATTGAACATAGTAAATATAAGGCACATACATAGCAGCCAAGAGGTCTTCCCATGTGTGAACGAACGAACAAACGTCTAAGGTCTTTTCCATCAATTTGTAGATCTTCAAGCATACTTATCATATTAACATGTCTTACTTTATTGAAAGCCTTTGTGTAGTCAATAAAGCAAAGGTGTAGATCCATGTACACAACGGTTAGAATTTGTATCACATGCAAGGAGCCACCACGGTACTGTCTGATCTTAGATCTTGTGCAAGGAGCCATCATGGTACTGTCTAATCTTAGACAATGTGCAAAAAGCAAAAACAGTTGTAACCTCTTTATTTAGTATAATATATTTTAATAATTTCAAAAAATGCACTCTGAGCACCCTGTCAGCATGTGGTAATTTACTCTGCTTGTGATTGTTGTGCTCAGATATTATTGAATGTGCCTGTTCAGTTTGCAACAAAACATTTTAAAGTTCCCATATCCCAGCCTTGTCGACGAATCAGAGTGAACAAGGCGCCATGTTGCCATCTGTTACAACTGTTTAGCAGAGTTGGTAGTATTGTGTTGACATTAGATATTTTCAAATAAAAATTTACCTTTAAAGCCTATAAACATGAGTGTGGAAAATGTAAAATCAAACAATGGTAAATAGCAAAAATGTGAAGACGTTGCTTGTTGTGAATGCAACAAAGATTGGGCATAGAAATTTATGTTTATATGCCTAGCCATAGTGGTAAACCAGTTTGCTTAATCTGTAACAGTAACAAAAGGTGCTAGGGGGACTGAAGGAGTATAATAGTAATAATAATAATAACAATAATAACAATCTCATTCCTTTCTTTGGTTCGCCATTACTTTCTGTTCACTAATTTGAATTTTTTTTTTTTTTAGTGTTTTTGTTTTCTTTTCTGATGCAATCTTTTTTTTTAAATTGATAATGTAACATTTATGGCATCGTGCATTTACACACGCTCATATGCCTCCTTTGCAATTTTTCCTGCACATTTAGTATTACTTAAAGACTTTAAACATATCACTGAATGCATCACACGTGAAACATTGCATGCATGTCCCATTTTGAAAGGTAAATGTAAATACAGGTGTTTGTGGCGTGCACATGAGAGAAAGAGAAAAAGAGAGAGGGGGAGAGAATGAGAGCTAGAGAGGGGGAAAGAAAGAGGGTGGGGGTTTACTTCCTGGCTGACAAGGACTTTAGACCTATGAAATTCAGCTTGCCTTTGTGTGGGTAGCCCAAGGAAATTTCATCCCTGGCCGTGGTAATATTACCAGTCCTCGGTGGCAAAGAATGACAGTGTGCTGATTCATTGCACCTGTGCTGGTTATTGTTAATGGTTTTTAGGAAAAAGTCACCTCTTGGCCCTTATAAATCATTCTTATAATTAATCAACCACAAGTGCATTACAGACTCAACAGTAATTTTAATGTCAAGAGAAAATGAAATTAAGAAAGTTTACACATTTCAGTCAGGAAATATACTAGATAGTTTGTATTTGAACATTGGTGAAAATAAGTTTATGTTGTATGTAAGGAAATGTAACCTTGCCTTAATTCTTCAAGTCCAAACTAAGTTTCTGTATTTTGCTAGTGTTTGAAGTAATATTGTGTGTGTGTCTTAGGGAGTTTTAGGAAGAGTGTTCAGAAAGATTGCCTTGTAAATGTCTGTGTTTTTTACCTGTGTGTGTTTGCATTAGTTGTTGGAGAGTTTCCATTGCATCTGTGACTGTTTGAAATGTGTAGAATGTGTGTTCTTCTGTCTCTTGTGTGTTGTTCCTGCATAGTTGGCATTTTCATATTTGTCTGGATCTGATTGCTATTTGGGTATGATAGGAGCCATATTAATAATCAGTCTGTAAGTGACTTCTTTTGCCTTAGGTGTGATGTGTTTATTGTCTAAGTTGGAAAAGGTGGATGTGTAGTCTGACATGAAATAGTTTTGTCCTCTTTTGATTCTCAGTTTAAGCGATGGTGCTTGTTTACTAACTAATTGTTTGTATATTTCCCGTGTTGTTTCTTGTATTACAAGTTCATGTCCTTGTATTGCCTGTATACAAGTGTGAAGGAAAGTTGGCAGTATGTCCCGATAATGTGCTGCTGCATTGTTTAGTTCTGTGAGATATTTTATTTTGTATGCTATATAATATAATGCTAATCTATGTTGTTCTGGATGTCAGATAATATTGCCTGTGCAGCTGTTTCAAAGTGCTTGCATTTTTGTTTGTATGTCCTGAAGTGCTATTTCTCCTGGTTTCTTGTCCTGTATGAGAGTTTTATGCTGTATGCTGTGTATTGTCTTACTAAATATAAAATGTCTTATCTGTTTATTTATGTCTGTGATTGTCTGTTGTGGAGGGTTTAACACTGTCACTAAGTATATTATTTTTGGTACGATGTATGTGTTAACTATTATGCTTCCACCAAATATTGTTGCTGTTTTGTATTTGTACCTGTGTAGCATGTCTTTGATATGGAAATGTGATCCCATAGTTTCATATTGTGTGTGCGTGCGTGCGTGCTGTGCGTGCGTGCGTGAATGCTAGGTCTGGAGGGAAATCAGACTTGTTTCCACTTTCACAGGCCTGTAATCTGTGATTTTTGTATATTAATTTTGGCTCCACTGCCTTTCCCAAAGTGGGAGAAGGTGTGAAATATATTTCTGATGAATGTGTTGCTTGTAGGAAAGAAGGCAGTATCGTCTGCATAAGCAATGACCTTTTGCTCTCCTATACGATGACTGGCTTAATGACCTGGAATTTTTGTGGACATCACGTCTCATTTAAACTCTTTAAATGCTAGGATCCAGGGAAAAAAATAAACTATTCAAAAATGTGTGCGATGACATTTCTTCATTTAAAATGAGACTATGACTGTTTATCGGACAGCTGACTGACAGAACTGTAGAGATTTCCAACTCTGAAGACGCTTGTGGTTAAAAAGAAATGTGACTT
The DNA here is from genome assembly GCA_014155875.1 of Cepaea nemoralis. Classification (NCBI taxonomy): domain Eukaryota; kingdom Metazoa; phylum Mollusca; class Gastropoda; order Stylommatophora; family Helicidae; genus Cepaea; species Cepaea nemoralis. The sequence goes on along the minus strand of JACEFZ010010901.1, from coordinate 28,604 downwards.
GTTACAGTACAAAGTAAAAGTTGAAAGTTTTCTGGATATCTTTCAGTCGAGATTTTAAGAGTTCACAATAGACGAGGTTAATGTAGTGCTCATCATAAATCTGTTCGTATTTCCCGATGCCAAGCTCTGTCAATTACAGCAAAACCTTCAGCACGAAGTAATTGATTTGAAATGCAATTCTGCACAGAGATGTAAATTTCTGGAGCTGCCTGCGTCACCTTCAGCTGATCATATGATTTCATTCTGGTGACTATTGCCTGTTGAACAATTTGAACACTTGCATTCATTCGCCCAGAGATACATTTGTCATTTTGGTTCGACTTATAGATGCGAGCAGTCATTTTCCACAATGACCGTTATAAAAAAACAAGCAACATTCCAGACTCACCGACAGTAACCTAGCTATGCTTATGGCTTTGGGCATGACAGATTTGTGCCCAGACATTGATAAACTGGCATCTGAACTTAAGTAACTGGTTATGAAGAACAGTTTCAATTGTAAATTAATTACATTAATAGCGATTTTCAAAACTGATTTAAAATTTATTGTTAAATGGACTTTTGATTTTAAAAGATAAAAAATGACCTCAGTGTAGTACTAACACAGACTGCCTTTAAAGTTTTAGAATATTGTTGACAAAAGTTAAGAAAGGTCAGATACATCAGCCTAGATCATACACCATCTTGGATAATACATCAGCTTACATCATCATGAACTTAGATCATACATCATCCACAATCATACATCAGCTTACATCATCATGAACTTCAGATTATATCATAAATCATCACAGATCATACATCAGCCGAGATCGCACATCACCTTACATCATCATGTACTTAGATCATACATAGGCATAGATCATACATGAGCACATTAATCACTATTTTTCTTCATCTTTCATTCACTTGAAATTAATTGTCTATAGTTGCAATGTGTGGCTGTTTGATTATACAGCTGTTCATAATCAATACCTGGTATATTCATGAGGAAATTAATTATTTACTTCTGTATGTTTCAGAAATGCTCTCTTGGTCTCCACAGAGTTCTCACCACTCCATACAAGAGCATTCACAAAGGTGGACATATGACAGCATAGATATGAAGGTTGTGAAACAAGAACTATCAGATGTTCTGTGTGAGGACAGGAGTGACAGCTTCAGTAAAATGGTAGACATAGCTGGGGGTAGCATCATTCAAGAAATGACAGAACACAGCAACTCAGAATCAAGAATGGTTGAGAACAGTTGTAAGGCATCAGTAACACATGAACATTGTCGTCAAATGTCAGAAAGTGTGCCTTCCGTGATTGATACAAATAATAAGCTACCTCTGGGTATTGCAAATTGTCAACAGGAAAATAAGGAAACACAAGAAAAACTTACACAGAGCTTTGCAAAGTCTCATGAGTTTTCATTATGTCTATTATAGTTCTCAGAGAACTCGCACAAGAGACTTGTCCGATGTTTCTAGTCCGAATATTTGTGTAGATAGATATAAGAGAACACATACTGAAGGGATGCCAAACAAATGTAATGAATGGGATGGTCTCTCGATTCAAGATGACCATCTAGAGTGCCAAAAGATCATGAATCACAAAAGAATACATACAGAAGAGAATCCTCACAAGTGTGATGATTGTGGTGCTTCTTTTACTAAAGTTCACAGTGTGAAGTACCACATGAGGACACATACAGGAGAGAAACCTTACAAGTGTGATGATTGTGGTGCTGCTTTTATTCAAGCTTACAATCTGAAGAAGCATAAGAGAACACATACAGGGAAAAAACCTTACAAGTGTGATGATTGTGGTGCTTCTTGTAATCAAGCTGATGATCTGAAGAAACATAAGAGAACACATGCAGGAGAGAAACCTTACACGCATGATGATTGTGGTGCTGCTTTTATTCAAGCTGACCATCTGAAGAAGCATAAGAGAACACATGCAGGAAAGAAACCCTACAAGTGTGTCGACTGTGGTGCTTCTTTTACTAGATCTGACCGTCTGAAGATTCACATGAGAACACATACAGGAGAGAAACCTCACAAATGTAAAAATTGTGGTGCTTCTTTTACTGAAGCTGGAAGTCTGAGGAAACATAACAGAACACATACAGGAGAAAAACCTTACAAGTGTGATGATTGTGGTGCTTCTTTTACTCAAGCTGGGGATCTCAGAATACATAAGAGAACACATACAGGAGAAAAACCTTACAAGTGTGATGATTGTGATGCTTCTTTTACTCAAGCTGGCAGCCTGAATACTCACAAGAGAACACATACAGGAGAAAAACCTTACAAGTGTGATGATTGTGGTGCTTCTTTTACTCAAGCTGGCAGCCTGAAGACTCACAAGAGAACACATACAGGAGAAAAGCCTTACAAGTGTGATGATTGTGGTGCTTCTTTTACTGAAGCTGGCAGTCTGAAGACTCACAAGAGAATGCATACAGGAGAAAAACCTTACAAGTGTGATGATTGTGGTGCTTCTTTTAGTGAAGCTGGCCATCTGAAGACTCACAAGAGAACACATACAGGAGAGAAACCCTACAAGTGTGATAACTGTGGTGCTTCATTTGCTCAACCTGGTGATCTGAAGAAACATAAGAGAACACATACAGGAGAGAAACCCTACAAGTGTGATGCTTGTGGTGCTTCTTTTGCTGAAGCTGGCCATCTGAAGAGACATAAGAGAACACATACAAGAGAGAAACCTTACAAGTGTGATGACTGTGGTGCTGCTTTTACTACAACTGGCAATCTGAAGAGACATAAGAGAACACATACAAGAGAGAAACCTTACAAGTGTGATGACTGTGGTGCTGCTTTTACTCATGCTAGCAGTGTGAAACGCCACATCAGAAAACATACAGGAGAGGAACCTTACAAATTTGATGTTTGTGGTGCTTCTTTTACTCTATCTTGCAATCTGGAGACTCATGAAAGAACACACACAGGAGAGAGACCTTACAAGTGTGATGATTGTGGTGCTGCTTTTACTCACACTAGCAGTGTGAAACACCACATGGGAACTCATACAGGAGAGAGACCTTAAAAGTCTTATGATTGTGGTGCTGACAGAAAGCAAGTAGTACCATCTACTGTCACAAGACAGTTTAGTCATTTCTAATTAAGACATGACTAACAACATTTGTCGCTAACAGAAAGCAGACAGTACCATCTATTGCCATACAATATCTCAGTCATACAGGTATGTGTAATGTCTTCAGATCTGTTTTCCTTGTATAGTGAAAATATTTTCAGAAATGTATAAGATATGAAAGGAATCATCATTGGAGGAAGAAACATCAATAACATTAGATATGCAAATGATACAGTATTGATTGCAGACAATGTGCAGGATCTGCAACATTTAGTAGATGTGGTTATTGCACACAGTGAACAACTAGGGTTAGAATTAAATTGTAAGAAGACACAGATTATGGTCGTCACTAGGAAGGAAGAAATACCAAAATGTAATATACAGGTAAATAGGCATATTCTTAACAAACAAGTGAATCTGTACAATTATCTCGGAACAGTCATAACATATGATGGGGGATGCCTTGAAGAGATTAGAACAAGAATAGTCATGGAAAAGGTAGCCTTTTGCAAGATGAAAAACGTACTGGCCAATAAAGTTTCAATTGCTACAAGAAAAAGAGTTGAGGTGTTCTTGTGTGTGGATGTGAAGCGTGAAAAATGAGCAGTCAAGCTGAAAAACATCTGATGGCTGTGGAAATGTGGTTTCTGAGGAGAATGCAAAGAATATCATGGACAGACCCAAAAAAAAAAAACCCAATGACTAAATCCTGCAAGAAGCACATAAAAATCGTAAACTGATTAGAGAAATCACATGTAGGCAGTCAAAATTTGTTGGGCATGTTATGAGAAGAAATAAATTAGAGAACTTATTGGCAACTGGCAAGATCGAGGGGAAGAGAACAAGGGAAAGACAGAGAAGTAAATGCCTGGATGGCGTGACCACGTGGTATGGTTGAGAAAAGAACACAGAGCTGATCCATGTCTCTGGTGATCGATTAAAATGGCGAATCATGATCGCTCACGCTTACCGGCATAGGACATGATGGATGAGCTCAGTCATATCTGATTAAGACTAGGCTAACAACACTCGACGCTAACAGAAAGCAGACAGTACCGTCTACTGTCATAAGATAGCTCAATAATATCTGATTAAGACCCAACATATGGCACTAACAGAAAGGAGATGGTACCATCTACTGACATACGGTAGCTCAGTCATATCTGATTAAGAGCTGATATTCGGCACTAAACAAACAGTCAGTGCCATCCACTGTCGTACGGTAGCTCAGTCATATCTGAGCCATTCGGTTTTAACATGCCAGTAAATGTGGTTGACATTCAGATATGGCAAAATTACCTTGTAGTTAGTATCAGGTGTTTTGTAGCGTTATTAGTCTCATGGAGACTCATTTGGGCTAAAACTAATTTGCTGGGAAGATTACCTAGTTTCTCAACACTTGGAAACAAAAAAAACCAACGTAACTGCTTGCATGCAAGAGACATTGCTGTGAACCAAGAAAATATATGGTAGTGCAATAATTTTGCACACGATTATCCTCTTTATTCGGAACCACTAAATTGGTGTGTCAATATGTTTTGACTCTAATAACTGTTTGAAAATAATTTTTTCGCTAAGATGCATAATTACATATTGTCTAGTCCCAGCTGCACTTGCACTGACACTGATTGACAAGTGTAAAACAACATAGTTTTGTCTGGTTCGACAAGGTCTACCAAATTAGACTTGACCGTAACATTGGAAAGTAACAGACAAATATAAGGTACTAGCTGACCCGGCCCGGCTTCGCCCAGGCCCTGGATGGGATCTATCTATCTATCAGTCTGTCTGTCTGCTTGTTTGTCCGTCTATCTTTCTGGCTGACCCGGCCTGGCTTCACCCAGTCCCTGGTGGGGAGCATCTCATTTAATTCATATAAGTAGTCATATAAGCTCTCCCGTTCCCGACTATCTGTCTGTCTGTCTATCTGTCTGTCTGACCCGGCTTCACCCAGTCCCTGGTGGGGAGCATCTCATTTAATTCATATACGTAGTCATATAACCTCTCCCGTTCCCGACTATCTGTTTGTCTGTCTATCTGTCTGTCTGTCCCGGCTTCACCCAGTCCCTGGTGGGGAGCATCTCATTTAATTCATATACGTAGTCATATAAGCTCTCCCGTTCCCGACTGTCTGTTTATCTGTCTGTCTGTCTGACCCGGCCCGGCTTCACCCAGTCCCTGGTGGGGAGCATGTCATTTAATTCATTCATATAAGTAGTCAAATAAGCTTCCGTTCCCGACTATCTGTCTATCTATCTGACCCGGCGTGGTTTCGCCCAGCTCCTGGCGCACAGTAACTTAAAAGAATGTCCTTCCACACACCATTCATTATTTTTAATGAAAACTGAACCGACATGACAGTTGATAAGTTTTGTAAGCAGAAAAATATGGGTTAAAATGTTATGCATAATGCATTATTTTTATGCAAACTTTAAAAATACCTTAAAGATTATATCATTATTTAATATAACTCATATGCCTAAAAATAACTATAGACAAAGAGTTTAACAATAGTGCAGGTAAGTCCAACAATATGACTATAAAGTATATAGAAATGTTATTAAAAGTTATGCCCCTTGAAATAACTTTTCTAGAGTGAAGTCCCCCTGCTATATAGACATTATATAATAAATATGGAAAAGTAAATGTTATTAAATAAGTAGAAGATTTTACATTAAGAAATTATTATAGTCGGTTGCATAGGAATGAAAGGAAGACGTGTAGAAAATTTCATCTCAATCGGATGTACCGTTATCGAACGCATCCAAGACCCACAAACAAACATACACTCTGTTTTATAGATATAGATAATCATCCGCGAGATGTCAACATTGTAATTATGATCCGAGCAATCTCGTGAAGTGCAATCGTTCGCGAAGCAAATAAAAACCTATCTTGCAGACATTGTAATTATGTTTGGAGAAAATTGGTGAAGTGTCTAGCTGCATTCGTTGTTCATGAGATCTAAAATTATGGTTGAGCAAAGTGGTCTTTGATTACTATGAGTGATGTATGTAACAGTGGGAGAATGAGGTTAGGAGTAAAGAGTTAAGGAATGCTGCGCATTCCTTGACTAGGGGGAAAACCATAGTGAACGTGTGTGCACGAATGAAGAAGGGTATCTAGGTAAACACACACGTCACTTGGGGCCAGCAAGAGAGAATGTCAACATCAAGATGAGAGTCTCCATCATGTATGCTGAGATAGCACGATCCAGATAATAAAGTATCTTTATAACAACGCGAAGACTTGTGTGTGCTGTACGATCACGACTATAACCTGTATGTAGCACTGTCACACAGGTTGATTTGGTGCCGTGAATTTATGAAACATGGGAGGTCGCGGAGAAAGAGTACCGCCATAGAAGATGGTTATGTCTGGCGTGTCTGGAAAAGTAATTATTCTGAAATGCAACAGATGAAAGCCGACTGTTGGTAGCTGTTCTGAGTTTTCACGGGATTCCTGATTAAGAAGGAGATCCATTTTCAAAGACAGCGCTAAAAGAAAAGGTTTGATTGATACTTATATTTTTTTGAAAGACTGATGTTTTTACATAATTATGAAATTAACTGGAGAATTGACCAACGCAAAATGGTACATTGAGATCAAGTAATGCCGTTCTGCATCAAAAATCAGTACAAATTATGAGTTTTGACCCGTGGGACTGTTGAAGGTGAAGTCAAGGTTATGGTGCATAATCAAAATCTGCAATACTCGCTACAGTCACTTCAAGTAAAAGAAGGCATAAATGAAACTTGTCTCAACTCGGGGTTTGAATAAAGTAATTTTAAACTGACCATGGCGAGAGTCCCACATGAAAATAAGAGACTGGATAGCGTCAGCTTTAAGTCCAATTGTTATTGACTGGATTACGTTTGCGCTGAAATATATATATGAAAATCACAGATTGCTGCTGGAAAGTGAGTTTTTTTTTGCTGAAGTCGTGAGCAATTGTCGCTTACTTGAAGGGAATCTACAGTAATCGAGCAAGTAATTAAACAGTCTTGTTGCGAGCCTGATATCGAGCATAATCAACGTCAGGAAATAATTGGAAATAATCTGACTTCGACTTCGATTAAATTATTAAGGAAAGAAACCCAGAGGCTCTTCGTTGTTCTGCTCATTTAAACGAGCTTGATTAGAGTCCTTTTTTATGTGGTGTAGGTAATTCTGAATCAGGAGGTCATTTAAATTCTTTTGTCAGAATTCAGGGTTGAAACAGGAATATTTCTTCGTCAGGATCTTCGATTGGAGGCTTTAATTAAGATAATTAGATTAATATTAGAGTAATTAACATATTATGTATTGTTGCTGGGTTTGAAATTAATATTGTTTGAAATATTTGTATATTGCTTGATAATTATAAATTTTAGGATGGAATCCCAAGATTTTTCACAGGTACTGACTGGTGTTGGCGGGGCAATATCAAGGTTGGATGCAGTGTTAAGACAACAAAATATAAGCACTGATGTTGAAAGATTTAGTGGTCAAGCAAATCAGTTTAAAAAATGGATTATTTCTATTGAAAAACATGCATATTTAGTAAATGCTACAGATGGAGAGAAAAAGAACTTGGCATACAGAACAAGTACAAGTCCAGTTTCTGACCATATAAGAAGAAAGTTAGAGGCAGCAGGAGGTGAAACCTGGGAAGAATTTAAAGATGATCTCGCAAGAAAATATGCTGAAATTACTGATCCACAACACGCATTCTCAGTATTGCGACAGACTAGACAAAACAGCACAGAAAGTGTTCAGTTATACAGTGATAGGTTAATCAATTTAGCTGAAGAGTCATTTTTAGGACAGAATGTAAGAGCAGAAGAGGTGGAACGGATGTTAGTAGGGATTTTTGTTGATGGGATTAGGTCAGATGGATTGAAATTTAAATTATTAAGAGAGAATCCTGCAAGATTGTCACAAGCGGTAGATATCGCTATACAAGAGGAAAGCTTGAGGAGGAGGTTTAGGTTAAGGGTAGGACGAGAGTTAGGTAGTAGTTCGGAAGATAGAATTGAAGAACCTATGGAAATAGGACAGTATAGACATGGATGGAGAGGAAGACGAGGAGAAATACAGATGGTGCAAAGAAACGAGAATGTATATAGTCAAGATAGAAGAGGACAAGTGAGAATACTGTAAGAAACATGGAAGGTAACACAAATAACTCGAATGTGGTTTGTTGGGGATGTCACCAACGTGGGCACATTTTTCGCTTTTGTGGTAACAGAAGTGGCCCATCGAATACGCAAAATAGTAGAGGTGTTCAGACGAGTATACAGAATAGAATGGCAAATGGCAGACCAGCAAATTGGAATTCTGGAGAAATACAGAGAAATTTTAGAAGGTCAGGAAATCAGGGAAATTGGCATCCCGCTTACTGAATAGGATCGGCAGTAGGAGGGAAGATAGTAAGATCCAAAAAGGGCATCAATATATTAAAAACCCAAAGGATGAGTATAATAGAACATTTAGAAATAAAAAACAAGCCGAGGTAAAACAATTGTCATTAAATATGGTAGATCCTAGCTCATGTATAGTACAGATAGGAAAATATAAAGTTAGAACATTAGTTGATTCGGGAGCACAAGTTAGCGTGATTAAAGAAGCATTTTTATATCGAATGTTAAAAAATTGTAAAATATTTAAAATTCAGGAGAATCTTCATTCGGTAACGGGACAAAAATTAGAAGTGTTAGGACAAACGATGATAAATTTGAAATTAGGAGGGATAAATGTTAGGCATATGTTCCATGTGGTTAAAGATTTAAATAGAAATATGATATTGGGACGAGATTTTTTATTGAAAAATGGGGTGAGACTTTTATTTGATTTGCATAAATTAAAATTCCAAGATGTTTACGTAGATCTAGAAGAAGATATGCATGTGTCGACACTAGTTAGAGTCAAAACGACCATGAATTTAAAACCACAGTCAGTTAATTTGATACAAGCAAGACTGAAGAGAAACCCGTATTATGTAGCAGGAAACATAGTCAGAATCACGGAATTGCAAAATGAAATAATTGATGAGCCAGGTTTAGAAGTTCCGGATGGAATAATAGAATTAGATAAAAGTTTAACATTTCCAGTAATGGTTATTAATAATACAGGTAGGGAAATTAAATTATACAGAGGATGTGTAATAGCTAAGCTAGAACATGACAGCGTTAGTGACATATTGGCAACAGATAGAGTAAATATGGTAGGAATAAGTTATTCAGAAACCTCTAATGAAAGAAGTAATAATAGACGCGGATACAGAAGGAAAGGGAACGTAAGAATGGATGAATTGATCCATCCATCTAGAAGAAATACAGCACAAATACATTCACTAGACAAAGTAACAAGAGAAAAAGAATTGTTAGCACAATTAAAAACTTCGCCAGAAAATAAGGAAGTGTTAGAACAACTTATAAAGCAAAATCAAGATGTGTTTGCGATAAATGATTTAGAATTGGGTAAGACACAAACAGTTACGATGGAAATAGACACGGGAGATCATCCACCAATTAGTTTAAAACCATACAGAACTCCGTTAAGAAATAGAGAAGTCGTAGAAAAGGCAATAGAAGATATGTTGAAAGCAGGCATAATAACAAGATCAAAATCAGAATGGTCATCTCCGGTGGTAATTGTGGCCAAGTCTGATGGTTCGAACAGGTTCTGTTGTGACTACAGGGCGTTAAATAAAATTACTAAAAATGTAGCGTACCCACTGCCAGTAATTGATGATATTTTGGGGCTGCTTAATGGTTCTACATATTTCACAACGCTGGACGCAAGGGCAGGATTTTGGTGTATTCCGATGTCAGTAGACGCGCAAAATAAAAGTGCCTTTTGTACTCATATGGGTTCGTACAAATTTTTACGTATGCCATTCGGTCTCAAAAATGCACCGTCTCACTATATGTTCTTAATAAATGAAGTACTAGACGGTATGCAAAGTTTTGCCTTAGCATATATTGATGACGTATTGATTTTTACGAAAGGAGATGTAGAGAATCATTTGGAACATGTTAGACTAGTATTTGACAGATTAAGAAGGCATGACGTTAAATTAAAGCTTAGTAAGTGCCAGTTTTAAAGACAGAAACAAATATTTAGGCTATATAATAAATAGGGAAGGTATTAAACCAGACCAGGAAAAAATAAAAGTTATTAAAGAGTTACCTCCTCCCACTAACGTTTAAGGAAGTAAGGGCTTTTATAGGAACGTGTGCGTATTATCGGCGGTTTGTACCAGCGTTTTCAAGGATAGCAATACCTATTACGAATTTAACGGAAAATACGCTAGATTTAAGTGGGATGATGAGTGTCAAAAAGCGTTTGAACTTTAAAAGATAGCTTAACGGTGGTACATTATTGACACATCCAGACCTGAATAAACAGCTAATACTATACACAGATGCTTCAGACAACGCAATAGGAGCATGTTTGGTTCAACCATATGAAGGAGAAGAATCTGGAATACCAGGGGTTAAAAAATGAAAGACCAATCTATTTCTTGTCGCATAAACTCAGCAGAACTCAACGCAAATGGCCGATTATTGAGAAGGAAGCATATGCTATAACACTACGCGTTGCAAAAATTAAATTATTACTTACATAACGCCATTTCATTATTAGAACTGACCACATGCCATTAAAGTCGATATTAGAAGCACCAATACAAATAGGAAAATACAAACGTGGGCACTGGAATCTACAAGGGTACAATGCTAAGGTTGAATATGTGTCAGGGAAACATAATACGTGCGCCGATCTTTTGTCTAGAATCCCGTACCCACAGTCATCAGGAAACACGGAAGATGAAGTTGAACCAGAGGTAGACGATCGAAACTGGCAAGTAAATATATTAGATTCTGCCATAATAAATAGGGAAGAATTTGAGAGTTTACCATCGGAGCAAGAGTCGGAATCTAGAACAGAAGACCCACAATTAGAACAATTTGATATGAAAACAGAACAAGAATTAGATCCGAAAGTAGTACAGATAAAAAAGAAATTGAAAGAAACAGGGGAAAATAGTTTTAAAAGAAAGTTTGTAGAGTTACAAGAAGACAATCAATTATATTATATCAGTGAAAAGGTGAAGGAGTAAGAAAATATATTCCGAAACATTTAGAACAAGAAGTCTTAAAGGCATACCACGATAATAATGGTCATTTTGGACGAGATAAGTTAGTGAAGGCTATTAGCAGTAAATATTATTGGCCGAATTTATTCAAAAGTGTATATGAATATGTTGAAGCATGTGAAAAGTGTAGGTTAAGAAACATGAAGATAATTAAATGTCCTTTACAAGATACCGATATTCCTCAATTTCCAATGCAGAAAGTAAGTTTGGATATTTCAGGTCCTCATCCAAAAACATTATCGGGAAATGTATACCTACTACATATAGTTGATTCATATAGTCTTTGGCCAGAAGTGTATCCAATTCCAGACAAGAGTGCTGATTCAGTTATAAATATGCTTTACAAGAATTTATACCAAGGTTTGGGTGTCCACAAATAATACTTACAGACAATGGGAAAGAGTTTGTAAATAAAAAGTTTGAGAAATTGGTAAAAGATTGGAATATAAAACACATTAGGACTTCATATTACAGACCAACTTCTAACGCTAAAAATGAGAGACAACATAGAACACTATACAATATTCTAGCGAAAAATGTAGAAGAACACGATATGGATTGGGATCTTTATTTGGGGATAGCATTAGCGGCGATACGTACACACGAAAATGAAGGAACAGGTTTCTCACATTTTACTTAGTACATGGAAGAGAACCGATATTGCCAATTGATAATTTATTAAAAACCTAGGAGAAAAATATTTGGGGGAAGATTTTCAAGAAACAAGGTTGCAAGAGATGCATAAAGCACATGTACGTTTAAGAAATAATATAATTAAGGCTAGAGAAAGACAGAAGAAATACGCAAATAAAAATGCACACTTACAAGAGTTTAACGTAGGTGATAGGGTATATTATAAAAAAACATAGAAAAAAACTCTAAGTTTGATGCTCATTGGGTCCCGGGATACTATATTTTAGAAAAAAAAGGTCCAGTGTCGTATACTATTAAGAATCAAATTTCAGGGCATGTTGCACGTTCACATGTAGAACACTTAAGGCGGGATAATGAAGAAAGGGATGCAGAGAATAATAATAATAATAATTATTGTTCCGAAGAAATATTGTCAGGTGGACAGATTGTCAGACAATCGGTATATCCAATGCCTATAGAGAATGGAAAACAAGTAACAACAGCATCTAATACGCTGAACAAGAAGAAACGATACCAAAAACAGTCATGACAGAGGAAAATAACGTGTATGACGATTATATTAGTGAAGAGTCAGTTAAGGAAAATATTGAACCTCCATTTATGAATACAAGACAGGCAGTAAAAAAGAAAGTTGGATAGACAGAAAGAAAAAGAAATTAAGAGCAAAGGAAAACTTAGAGCGAATTCTTCGAGTGAGGAAGAGATGCCACTATTTGAAAATTTGTTGAGACGGCAAGACAGAAAAATTAGATTGGATGTAGAAAGGAAAAGATTAGCGGTTGCTAGTAATGGATATACAGATGGGGAACAAGAGATGGGATGAAAAGTCAGAAACTGATTGAAGAAAGCGGATATGAAAGAAGATAGCTCTCCTCGAGAGGATAGCGACATTGATGTAGATATTGCAATTATAGAAAAAAATTTGAGGTTATTAAAGAAATGGAGAAGTGATAGATGAATAGAGTGATACAAGGTTCTGCAGATGGCAGATAGAAGAAGAAGTTGGACACGATATTTTTGTGTTTACAAAGGTACTTGATGGAGTTTTTCTAAAGCAGAAAATTATTATTGGGTACTCAGAATATGGTCTTGAAATTTGTATGTGTACATTGATTAATGTGGGGGGATAAATATGATGAGGGGGATTGAAATGCTTTGCTCAATTGTTGGGACTTCAATTGTGTTTTATGAAATGTGAAAAATAAGTTAACTTAGATGGTTATTTTTACGATGTTTTGGGTTGATTGAGTTACCTTAACTGTGTTTAAAAATGATTATTACTTTGAAGTTCAGTTAGAAGATGAATTAAAGTATGGTTATAGAGTCACTTCACTAACCACTACTTAATTCATCTTCTAACTGAACTTCAAAGTAATAATCATTTTAAACACAGTTAAGGTAACTCAATCAACCCAAAACATCGTAAAAATAACCATCTAAGTTAACTTATTTTCACATTTCATAAAACACAATTGAAGTCCCAACAATTGAGCAAAGCATTTCAATCCCCTCATCATATTTATCCCCCACATTAATCAATGTACACATACAAATTTCAAGACCATATTCTGAGTACCCAATAATAATTTTCTGCTTTAGAAAAAACTCCATCAAGTACCTTTGTAACACAAAATATCGTGTCCAACTTCTTCTTCTATCTGCCATCTGCAGAACCTTGTATCACTCTATTCATCTATCACTTCTCCATTTCTTTAATAACCTCAAATTTTTTCTATAATTGCAATATCTACATCAATGTCGCTATCCTCTCGAGGAGAGCTATCTTCTTTCATATCCGCTTCTTCATCAGTTTCTGACTTTTCATCCATCTCTTGTTCCCATCTGTATATCCATTACTAGCAACCGCTAATCTTTTCCTTTCTACATCCAATCTAATTTTTCTGTCTTGCCGTCTCAACAAATTTTCAAATAGTGGCATCTCTTCCTCACTCGAAGAATTCGCTCTAAGTTTCCTTTGCCTCTTAATTTCTTTTTCTTTCTGTCTATCCAACTTTCTTTTTACTGCCTGTCTTGTATTCATAAATGGAGGTTCAATATTTTCCCTTAACTGACTCTTCACTAATATAATCGTCATACACGTTATTTTCCTCTGTCATGACTGTTTTTGGTATCGTTTCTTCTTGTTCAGCTGTATTAGATGCTGTTGTTACTTGTTTTCCATTCTCTATAGGCATTGGATATACCGATTGTCTGACAATCTGTCCACCTGACAATATTTCTTCGGAACAATAATTATTATTATTATTATTCTCTGCATCCCTTTCTTCATTATCCCGCCTTAAGTGTTCTACATGTGAACGTGCAACATGCCCTGAAATTTGATTCTTAATAGTATACGACACTGGACCTTTTTTTTCTAAAATATAGTATCCCGGGACCCAATGAGCATCAAACTTAGAGTTTTTTCTATGTTTTTTATAATATACCCTATCACCTACGTTAAACTCTTGTAAGTGTGCATTTTTATTTGCGTATTTCTTCTGTCTTTCTCTAGCCTTAATTATATTATTTCTTAAACGTACATGTGCTTTATGCATCTCTTGCAACCTTGTTTCTTGAAAATCTTCCCCCAAATATTTTCTCCTAGGTTTTAATAAATAATCAATTGGCAATATCGGTTCTCTTCCATGTACTAAGTAAAATGGTGAGAAACCTGTTCCTTCATTTTCGTGTGTACGTATCGCCGCTAATGCCATCCCCAAATAAAGATCCCAATCCATATCGTGTTCTTCTACATTTTTCGCTAGAATATTGTATAGTGTTCTATGTTGTCTCTCATTTTTAGCGTTAGAAGTTGGTCTGTAATATGAAGTCCTAATGTGTTTTATATTCCAATCTTTTACCAATTTCTCAAACTTTTTATTTACAAACTCTTTCCCATTGTCTGTAAGTATTATTTGTGGACACCCAAACCTTGGTATAAATTCTTGTAAAAGCATATTTATAACTGAATCAGCACTCTTGTCTGGAATTGGATACACTTCTGGCCAAAGACTATATGAATCAACTATATGTAGTAGGTATACATTTCCCGATAATGTTTTTGGATGAGGACCTGAAATATCCAAACTTACTTTCTGCATTGGAAATTGAGGAATATCGGTATCTTGTAAAGGACATTTAATTATCTTCATGTTTCTTAACCTACACTTTTCACATGCTTCAACATATTCATATACGCTTTTGAATAAATTCGGCCAATAATATTTACTGCTAATAGCCTTCACTAACTTATCTCGTCCAAAATGACCATTATTATCGTGGTATGCCTTTAAGACTTCTTGTTCTAAATGTTTCGGAATATATTTTCTTACTCCTTCACCTTTTCACTGATATAATATAATTGATTGTCTTCTTGTAACTCTACAAACTTTCTTTTAAAACTATTTTCCCCTGTTTCTTTCAATTTCTTTTTATCTGTACTACTTTCGGATCTAATTCTTGTTCTGTTTTCATATCAAATTGTTCTAATTGTGGGTCTTCTGTTCTAGATTCCGACTCTTGCTCCGATGGTAAACTCTCAAATTCTTCCCTATTTATTATGGCAGAATCTAATATATTTACTTGCCAGTTTCGATCGTCTACCTCTGGTTCAACTTCATCTTCCGTGTTTCCTGATGACTGTGGGTACGGGATTCTAGACAAAAGATCGGCGCACGTATTATGTTTCCCTGACACATATTCAACCTTAGCATTGTACCCTTGTAAATTCAATGCCCACGTTTGTATTTTCCTATTTTGTATTGGTGCTTCTAATATCGACTTTAATGGCATGTGGTCAGTTCTAATAATGAAATTGGCGTTATGTAAGTAATAATTTAATTTTTGCAACGCGTAGTGTATAGCATATGCTTCCTTCTCAATAATCGGCCATTTGCGTTGAGTTCTGCTGAGTTTATGCGACAAGAAATAGATTGGTCTTTCATTTTTAACCCCTGGTATTCCAGATTCTTCTCCTTCATATGGTTGAACCAAACATGCTCCTATTGCGTTGTCTGAAGCATCTGTGTATAGTATTAGCTGTTTATTCAGGTCTGGATGTGTCAATAATGGTACCACCGTTAAGCTATCTTTTAAAAGTTCAAACGCTTTTTGACACTCATCATCCCACTTAAATCTAGCGTATTTTCCCGTTAAATTCGTAATAGGTATTGCTATCCTTGAAAACGCTGGTACAAACCGCCGATAATACGCACACGTTCCTATAAAAGCCCTTACTTCCTTAACGTTAGTGGGAGGAGGTAACTCTTTAATAACTTTTATTTTTTCCTGGTCTGGTTTAATACCTTCCCTATTTATTATATAGCCTAAATATTTTGTTTCTGTCTTTAAAAACTGGCACTTACTAAGCTTTAATTTAACGTCATGCCTTCTTAATCTGTCAAATACTAGTCTAACATGTTCCAAATGATTCTCTACATCTCCTTTCGTAAAATATCAATACGTCATCAATATATGCTAAGGCAAAACTTTGCATACCGTCTAGTACTTCATTTATTAAGAACATATAGTGAGACGGTGCATTTTTGAGACCGAATGGCATACGTAAAAATTTGTACGAACCCATATGAGTACAAAAGGCACTTTTATTTTGCGCGTCTACTGACATCGGAATACACCAAAATCCTGCCCTTGCGTCCAGCGTTGTGAAATATGTAGAACCATTAAGCAGCCCCAAAATATCATCAATTACTGGCAGTGGGTACGCTACATTTTTAGTAATTTTATTTAACGCCCTGTAGTCACAACAGAACCTGTTCGAACCATCAGACTTGGCCACAATTACCACCGGAGATGACCATTCTGATTTTGATCTTGTTATTATGCCTGCTTTCAACATATCTTCTATTGCCTTTTCTACGACTTCTCTATTTCTTAACGGAGTTCTGTATGGTTTTAAACTAATTGGTGGATGATCTCCCGTGTCTATTTCCATCGTAACTGTTTGTGTCTTACCCAATTCTAAATCATTTATCGCAAACACATCTTGATTTTGCTTTATAAGTTGTTCTAACACTTCCTTATTTTCTGGCGAAGTTTTTAATTGTGCTAACAATTCTTTTTCTCTTGTTACTTTGTCTAGTGAATGTATTTGTGCTGTATTTCTTCTAGATGGATGGATCAATTCATCCATTCTTACGTTCCCTTTCCTTCTGTATCCGCGTCTATTATTACTTCTTTCATTAGAGGTTTCTGAATAACTTATTCCTACCATATTTACTCTATCTGTTGCCAATATGTCACTAACGCTGTCATGTTCTAGCTTAGCTATTACACATCCTCTGTATAATTTAATTTCCCTACCTGTAGTTATTAATAACCATTACTGGAAATGTTAAACTTTTATCTAATTCTATTATTCCATCCGGAACTTCTAAACCTGGCTCATCAATTATTTCATTTTGCAATTCCGTGATTCTGACTATGTTTCCTGCTACATAATACGGGTTTCTCTTCAGTCTTGCTTGTATCAAATTAACTGACTGTGGTTTTAAATTCATGGTCGTTTTGACTCTAACTAGTGTCGACACATGCATATCTTCTTCTAGATCTACGTAAACATCTTGGAATTTTAATTTATGCAAATCAAATAAAAGTCTCACCCCATTTTTCAATAAAAAATCTCGTCCCAATATCATATTTCTATTTAAATCTTTAACCACATGGAACATATGCCTAACATTTATCCCTCCTAATTTCAAATTTATCATCGTTTGTCCTAACACTTCTAATTTTTGTCCCGTTACCGAATGAAGATTCTCCTGAATTCTAAATATTTTACAATTTTTTAACATTCGATATAAAAATGCTTCTTTAATCACGCTAACTTGTGCTCCCGAATCAACTAATGTTCTAACTTTATATTTTCCTATCTGTACTATACATGAGCTAGGATCTACCATATTTAATGACAATTGTTTTACCTCGGCTTGTTTTTTATTTCTAAATGTTCTATTATACTCATCCTTTGGGTTTTTAATATATTGATGCCCTTTTTGGATCTTACTATCTTCCCTCCTACTGCCGATCCTATTCAGTAAGCGGGATGCCAATTTCCCTGATTTCCTGACCTTCTAAAATTTCTCTGTATTTCTCCAGAATTCCAATTTGCTGGTCTGCCATTTGCCATTCTATTCTGTATACTCGTCTGAACACCTCTACTATTTTGCGTATTCGATGGGCCACTTCTGTTACCACAAAAGCGAAAAATGTGCCCACGTTTGTGACATCCCCAACAAACCACATTCGAGTTATTTGTGTTACCTTCCATGTTTCTTACAGTATTTCTCACTTGTCCTCTTCTATCTTGACTATATACATTCTCGTTTCTTTGCACCATCTGTATTTCTCCTCGTCTTCCTCTCCATCCATGTCTATACTGTCCTATTTCCATAGGTTCTTCAATTCTATCTTCCGAACTACTACCTAACTCTCGTCCTACCCTTAACCTAAACCTCCTCCTCAAGCTTTCCTCTTGTATAGCGATATCTACCGCTTGTGACAATCTTGCAGGATTCTCTCTTAATAATTTAAATTTCAATCCATCTGACCTAATCCCATCAACAAAAATCCCTACTAACATCCGTTCCACCTCTTCTGCTCTTACATTCTGTCCTAAAAATGACTCTTCAGCTAAATTGATTAACCTGTCACTGTATAACTGAACACTTTCTGTGCTGTTTTGTCTAGTCTGTCGCAATACTGAGAATGCGTGTTGTGGATCAGTAATTTCAGCATATTTTCTTGCGAGATCATCTTTAAATTCTTCCCAGGTTTCACCTCCTGCTGCCTCTAACTTTCTTCTTATATGGTCAGAAACTGGACTTGTACTTGTTCTGTATGCCAAGTTCTTTTTCTCTCCATCTGTAGCATTTACTAAATATGCATGTTTTTCAATAGAAATAATCCATTTTTTAAACTGATTTGCTTGACCACTAAATCTTTCAACATCAGTGCTTATATTTTGTTGTCTTAACACTGCATCCAACCTTGATATTGCCCCGCCAACGCCAGTCAGTACCTGTGAAAAATCTTGGGATTCCATCCTAAAATTTATAATTATCAAGCAATATACAAATATTTCAAACAATATTAATTTCAAACCCAGCAACAATACATAATATGTTAATTACTCTAATATTATCTAATTATCTTAACTAAAGCCTCCAATCGAAGATCCTGACGAAGAAATATTCCTGTTTCAACCCTGAATTCTGACAAAAGAATTTAAATGACCTCCTGATTCAGAATTACCTACACCACATAAAAAAGGACTCTAATCAAGCTCGTTAAAATGAGCAGAGCAACGAAGAGCCTCTGGGTTTCTTTCCTTAATAATTTAATCGAAGTCGAAGTCAGATTATTTCCAATTATTTCCTGACGTTGATTATGCTCGATATCAGGCTCGCAACAAGACTGTTTAATTACTTGCTCGATTACTGTAGATTCCCTTCAAGTAAGCGACAATTGCTCACGACTTCAGCAAAAAAAACTCACTTTCCAGCAGCAATCTGTGATTTTCATATATATATTTCAGCGCAAACGTAATCCAGTCAATAACAATTGGACTTAAAGCTGACGCTATCCAGTCTCTTATTTTCATGTGGGACTCTCGCCATGGTCAGTTTAAAATTACTTTATTCAAACCCCGAGTTGAGACAAGTTTCATTTATGCCTTCTTTTACTTGAAGTGACTGTAGAGAGTATTGCAGATTTTGATTATGCACCATAACCTTGACTTCACCTTCAACAGTCCCACGGGTCAAAACTCATAATTTGTACTGATTTTTGATGCAGAACGGCATTACTTGATCTCAATGTACCATTTTGCGTTGGTCAATTCTCCAGTTAATTTCATAATTATGTAAAAACATCAGTCTTTCAAAAAAATATAAGTATCAATCAAACCTTTTCTTTTAGCGCTGTCTTTGAAAATGGATCTCCTTCTTAATCAGGAATCCCGTGAAAACTCAGAACAGCTACCAACAGTCGGCTTTCATCTGTTGCGTTTCAGAATAATTACTTTTCCAGACACGCCAGACATAACCATCTTCTATGGCGGTACTCTTTCTCCGCGACCTCCCATGTTTCATAAATTCACGGCACCAAATCAACCTGTGTGACAGTGCTACAAACAGGTTATAGTCGTGATCGTACAGCACACACAAGTCTTCGCGTTGTTAGAAAGATAACTTTATTATCTGAATCGTGCTATCTCAGCATACATGATGGAGACTCTCATCTTGATGTTGACATTCTCTCTTGCTGGCCCCAAGTGACGTGTGTGTTTACCTAGATACCCTTCTTCATTCGTGCACACACGTTCACTATGGTTTTCCCCCTAGTCAAGGAATGCGCAGCATTCCTTAACTCTTTACTCCTAACCTCATTCTCCCACTGTTACATACATCACTCATAGTAATCAAAGGACCACTTTGCTCAACCATAATTTTAGATCTCATGAACAACGAATGCAGCTAGACACTTCACCAATTTTCTCCAAACATAATTACAATGTCTGCAAGATAGGTTTTATTTGCTTCGCGAACGATTGCACTTCACGAGATTGCTCGGATCATAATTACAATGTTGACATCTCGCGGATGATTATCTATATCTATAAAACAGAGTGTATGTTTGTTTGTGGGTCTTGGATGCGTTCGATAACGGTACATCCGATTGAGATGAAATTTTCTACACGTCTTCCTTTCATTCCTATGCAACCGACTATAATAATTTCTTAATGTAAAATCTTCTACTTATTTAATAACATTTACTTTTCCATATTTATTATATAATGTCTATATAGCAGGGGGACTTCACTCTAGAAAAGTTATTTCAAGGGGCATAACTTTTAATAACATTTCTATATACTTTATAGTCATATTGTTGGACTTACCTGCACTATTGTTAAACTCTTTGTCTATAGTTATTTTTAGGCATATGAGTTATATTAAATAATGATATAATCTTTAAGGTATTTTTAAAGTTTGCATAAAAATAATGCATTATGCATAACATTTTAACCCATATTTTTCTGCTTACAAAACTTATCAACTGTCATGTCGTTCAGTTTTCATTAAAAATAATGAATGGTGTGTGGAAGGGACATTCTTTTAAGTTACTGTGCGCCAGGAGCTGGGCGAAACCACGCCGGGTCAGATAGATAGACAGATAGTCGGGAACGGAAGCTTATTTGACTACTTATATGAATGAATTAAATGACATGCTCCCCACCAGGGACTGGGTGAAGCCGGGCCGGGTCAGACAGACAGACAGATAAACAGACAGTCGGGAACGGGAGAGCTTATATGACTACGTATATGAATTAAATGAGATGCTCCCCACCAGGGACTGGGTGAAGCCGGGACAGACAGACAGATAGACAGACAAACAGATAGTCGGGAACGGGAGAGGTTATATGACTACGTATATGAATTAAATGAGATGCTCCCCACCAGGGACTGGGTGAAGCCGGGTCAGACAGACAGATAGACAGACAGACAGATAGTCGGGAACGGGAGAGCTTATATGACTACTTATATGAATTAAATGAGATGCTCCCCACCAGGGACTGGGTGAAGCCAGGCCGGGTCAGCCAGAAAGATAGACGGACAAACAAGCAGACAGACAGACTGATAGATAGATAGATCCCATCCAGGGCCTGGGCGAAGCCGGGCCGGTCAGCTAGTACCTTATATTTGTCTGTTACTTTCCAATGTTACGGTCAAGTCTAATTTGGTAGACCTTGTCGAACCAGACAAAACTATGTTGTTTTACACTTGTCAATCAGTGTCAGTGCAAGTGCAGCTGGGACTAGACAATATGTAATTATGCATCTTAGCGAAAAAATTATTTTCAAACAGTTATTAGAGTCAAAACATATTGACACACCAATTTAGTGGTTCCGAATAAAGAGGATAATCGTGTGCAAAATTATTGCACTACCATATATTTTCTGGTTCACAGCAATGTCTCTTGCATGCAAGCAGTTACGTTGGTTTTTTTGTTTCCAATGTTGAGAAACTAGGTAATCTTCCCACAAATTAGTTTTAGCCCAAATGAGTCTCCATGAGACTAATAACGCTACAAAACACCTGATACTAACTACAAGGTAATTTTGCCATATCTGAATGTCAACCACATTTACTGCATGTTAAAACCGAATGGCTCAGATATGACTGAGCTACCGTACGACAGTGGATGGCACTGACTGTTTTGTTTAGTGCCGAATATCAGCTCTTAATCAGATATGACTGAGCTACCGTATGTCAGTAGATGGTACCATCTCCTTTCTGTTAGTGCCATATGTTGGGTCTTAATCAGATATTATTGAGCTATCTTATGACAGTAGACGGTACTGTCTGCTTTCTGTTAGCGTCGAGTGTTGTTAGCCTAGTCTTAATCAGATATGACTGAGCTCATCCATCATGTCCTATGCCGGTAAGCGTGAGCGATCATGATTCGCCATTTTAATCGATCACCAGAGACATGGATCAGCTCTGTGTTCTTTCTCAACCATACCACGTGGTCACGCCATCCAGGCATTTACTTCTCTGTCTTTCCCTTGTTCTCTTCCCCTCGATCTTGCCAGTTGCCAATAAGTTCTCTAATTTATTTCTTCGCATAACATGCCCAACAAATTTTGACTGCCTACATGTGATTTCTCTAATCAGTTTACGATTTTATGTGCTTCTTGCAGGATTTAGTCATTGGGTTTTTTTTTTGGGTCTGTCCATGATATTCTTTGCATTCTCCTCAGAAACCACATTTCCACAGCCATCAGATGTTTTTCAGCTTGACTGCTCATTTTTCACGCTTCACATCCACACACAAGAACACCTCACTCTTTTTCTTGTAGATTGAAACTTTATTGGCCAGTACGTTTTTCATCTTGCAAAAGGCTACCTTTTCCATGACTATTCTTGTTCTAATCTCTTCAAGGCATCCCCCATCATATGTTATGACTGTTCCGAGATAATTATACAGATTGTTTGTTAAGATATGCCTATTTACCTGTATATTACATTTTGGTATTTCTTCTTCCTAGTGACGACCATAATCTGTGTCTTCTTACAATTTAATTCTAACCCTAGTTGTTCACTGTGTGCAATAACCACATCTACTAAATGTTGCAGATCCTGCACATTGTCTGCAATCAATACTGTATCATTTGCATATCTAATGTTATTGATGTTTCTTCCTCCAATGATGATTCCTTTCATATCTTATACATTTCTGAAAATATTTTCACTATAACAAGGAAAACAGATCTGAAGACATTACACATAACCTGTATGACAGATATTGTATGGGCAATAGATGGTACTGTCTGCTTTCTGTTAGCGACAAATGTTGTTAGTCATGTCTTAATTAGAAATGACTAAACTGTCTTGTGACAGTAGATGGTACTACTTGCTTTCTGTCAGCACCACAATCATAAGACTTTTAAGGTCTCTCTCCTGTATGAGTTCCCATGTGGTGTTTCACACTGCTAGTGTGAGTAAAAGCAGCACCACAATCATCACACTTGTAAGGTCTCTCTCCTGTGTGTGTTCTTTCATGAGTCTCCAGATTGCAAGATAGAGTAAAGAAGCACCACAAACATCAATTTGTAAGGTTCCTCTCCTGTATGTTTTCTGATGTGGCGTTTCACACTGCTAGCATGAGTAAAAGCAGCACCACAGTCATCACACTTGTAAGGTTTCTCTCTTGTATGTGTTCTCTTATGTCTCTTCAGATTGCCAGTTGTAGTAAAGCAGCACCACAGTCATCACACTTGTAAGTTTCTCTCTTGTATGTGTTCTCTTATGTCTCTTCAGATGGCCAGCTTCAGCAAAAGAAGCACCACAAGCATCACACTTGTAGGGTTTCTCTCCTGTATGTGTTCTCTTATGTTTTCTTCAGATCACCAGGTTGAGCAAATGAAGCACCACAGTTATCACACTTGTAGGGTTTCTCTCCTGTATGTGTTCTCTTGTGAGTCCTTCAGATGGCCAGCTTCACTAAAAGAAAGCACCACAATCATCACACTTGTAGGTTTTCTCCTTATGCATTCTCTTGTGAGTCTTCAGACTGCCAGCTTCAGTAAAAGAAGCACCACAATCATCACACTTGTAAGGCTTTCCTCGCCTGTATGTGTTCTCTTGTGAGTCTTCAGGCTGCCAGCTTGAGTAAAAGAAGCCCACAATCATCACACTTGTAAGGGTTTTTCTCCTGTATGTGTTCTCTTGTGAGTATTCAGGCTGCCAGCTTGAGTAAAAGAAAGCATCACATCATCACACTTGTAGGTTTTTCTCCTGTATGTGTTCTCTTATGTATTCTGAGATCCCCAGCTTGAGTAAAAAGAGCACACAATCATCACACTTGTAAGGTTTTTCTCCTGTATGTGTTCTGTTATGTTTCCTCAGACTTCCAGCTTCAGTAAAAGAAGCACACAATTTTTACATTTGTGAGGTTTCTCTCCTGTATGTGTTCTCATGTGAATCTTCAGACGGTCAGATCTAGTAAAAGAGCACCACATCGACACACTTGTAGGGTTTCTTTCCTGCATGTGTTCTCTTATGCTTCTTCAGATGGTCAGCTTGAATAAAAGCAGCACCACAATCATCATGCGTGTAAGGTTTCTCTCCTGCATGTGTTCTCTTATGTTTCTTCAGATCATCACTTGATTACAAGAAGCACCACAATCATCACACTTGTAAGGTTTTTTCCCTGTATGTGTTCTCTTATGCTTCTTCAGATTGTAGCTTGAATAAAAGCAGCACCACAATCATCACACTTGTAAGGGTTTCTCTCCTGTATGTGTCCTCATGTGGTACTTCACACTGTGAACTTAGTAAAAGAAGCACCACAATCATCACACTTGTGAGGATTCTCTTCTGTATGGAGTCTTTTGTGATTCATGATCTTTTGCACTCTAGATGGTCATCTTGAAATCGAGAGACCATCCCATTCATTACATTTGTTTGGTATACCTTCAGCATGTGTTCTCTTATATCTATCTACACAAATATTCGGACTAGAAACATCGGACAAGTCTCTTGTGCGAGTTCTCTGAGAACTATAATAGACATAATGAAAAACTCATGAGACTTTGCAAAGCTCTGTGTAAGTTTTTCTTGTGTTTCCTATTTTCCTGTTGACAATTTGCATACCCAGAGGTAGCTTATTATTTGTATCAATCACGGAAAGGCACACTTTCTGACATTTGACGACAATGTTCATGTGTTACTGATGCCTTACAACTGTTCTCAACCATTCTTGATTCTGAGTTGCTGTGTTCTGTCATTTCTTGAATGATGCTACCCCCAGCTATGTCTACCATTTTACTGAGCTGGTCACTCCTGTCCTCACACAGACATCTGATAGTTCTTGTTTCACAACCTTCATATCTATGCTGTCATATGTCCACCTTTGTGAATGCTCTTGTATGGAGTGGTGAGAACTCTGTGGAGACCAAGAGAGCATTTCTGAAACATACAGAAGTAAATAATTAATTTCCTCATGAATATACCAGGTATTGATTATGAACAGCTGTATAATCAAACAGCCACACATTGCAACTATAGACAATTAATTTCAAGTGAATGAAAGATGAAGAAAAATAGTGATTAATGTGCTCATGTATGATCTATGCCTATGTATGATCTAAGTACATGATGATGTAAGGTGATGTGCGATCTCGGCTGATGTATGATCTGTGATGATTTATGATATAATCTGAAGTTCATGATGATGTAAGCTGATGTATGATTGTGGATGATGTATGATCTAAGTTCATGATGATGTAAGCTGATGTATTATCCAAGATGGTGTATGATCTAGGCTGATGTATCTGACCTTCTTAACTTTTGTCAACATATTCTAAAACTTTAAAGGCAGTCTGTGTTAGTACTACACTGAGGTCATTTTTTATCTTTTAAAATCAAAAAGTCCCATTTAACAATAAATTTTAAATCAGTTTTGAAAATTGCTATTAATGTAATTAATTTACAATTGAAACTGTTCTTCATAAACCAGTTACTTAAGTTCAGGATGCCAGTTTATCAATGTCTGGGCACAAATCTGTCATGCCCAAAGCCATAAGCATAGCTAGGTTACTGTCGGTGAGTCTGGAATTTTGCTTGTTTTTTTATAACGGTCATTGTGGAAAATGACTGCTCGCATCTATAAGTCGAACCAAATGACAAATGTATCTCTGGGCGAATGAATGCAAGTGTTCAAATTGTTCAACAGGCAATAGTCACCAGAATGAAATCATATGATCAGCTGAAGGTGACGCAGGCAGCTCCAGAAATTTACATCTCTGTGCAGAATTGCATTTCAAATCAATACTTCGTGCTGAAGGTTTTGCTGTAATTGACAGAGCTTGGCATCGGGAAATACGAACAGATTTATGATGAGCACTACATTAACCTCGTCTATTGTGAACTCTTAAATCTCGACTGAAAGATATCCAGAAAACTTTCAACTTTTACTTTGTACTGTAACAAGTCACATTTCTTTTTAACCACAAGCGTCTTCAGAGTTGGAAATCTCTACAGTTCTGTCAGTCAGCTGTCCGATAAACAGTCATAGTCTCATTTAAATGAAGAAATGTCATCGCACACATTTTTGAATAGTTTATTTTTTTCCCTGGATCCTAGCATTTAAAGAGTTTAAATGAGACGTGATGTCCACAAAAATTCCAGGTCATTAAGCCAGTCATCGTATAGGAGAGCAAAGGTCATTGCTTATGCAGACGATACTGCCTTCTTTCCTACAAGCACACATTCATCAGAAATATATTTCACACCTTCTCCCACTTTGGGAAAGGCAGTGGAGCCAAATTAATATACAAAAATCACAGATTACAGGCCTGTGAAAGTGGAAACAAAGTCTGATTTCCCTCCAGACCTAGCATTCACGCACGCATGCACAGCACGCACGCACGCACACACAATATGAAACTATGGGATCACATTTCCATATCAAAGACATGCTACACAGGTACAAATACAAAACAGCAACAATATTTGGTGGAAGCATAATAGTTAACACATACATCGTACCAAAAATAATATACTTAGTGACAGTGTTAAACCCTCCACAACAGACAATCACAGACATAAATAAAACAGATAAGACATTTTATATTTAGTAAGACAATACACAGCATACAGCATAAAACTCTCATACAGGACAAGAAACCAGGAGAAATTAGCACTTCAGGACATACAACAAAAATGCAAGCACTTTGAACCAGCTGCAGCAGGCAATATTATCTGACATCCAGAACAACATAGATTAGCATTATATTATATAGCAGACAAAATAAAATTCTCACAGAACTAAACAATGCAGCAGCACATTATCGGGACATACTGCCAACTTTCCTTCACACTTGTATACAGGCAATACAAGGACATGAACTTGTAATACAAGAAACAACACGGGAAATATACAAACAATTAAGTTTAGTAAACAAGCACCATCGCTTAAACTGAGAATCAAAGAGGACAAAAATATTTCATGTCAGACTACACATCTAAGTTTTCCAACTTAGACAATAAACACATCACACCTAAGGCAAAAGAAGTCACTTACAGACTGATTATTAATATGGCTCCTATCATACCCAAATAGCAATCAGATCCAGACAAATATGAAAATGCCAACTATGCAGGAAACAACACACAAGAGACAGAAGAACACACATTCTACACATTTCAAACAGTCACAGATGCAATGGAAACTCTCCAACAACTAATGCAAACACACACAGGTAAAAAACACAGACATTTACAAGGCAATCTTTCTGAACACTCTTCCTAAAACTCCCTAAGACACACACACAATATTACTTCAAACACTAGCAAAATACAGAAACTTAGTTTGGACTTGAAGAATTAAGGCAAGGTTAAATTTCCTTACATACAACATAAACTTATTTTCACCAATGTTCAAATACAAACTATCTAGTATATTTCCTGACTGAAATGTGTAAACTTTCTTAATTTCATTTTCTCTTGACATTAAAATTACTGTTGAGTCTGTAATGCACTTGTGGTTGATTAATTATAAGAATGATTTATAAGGGCCAGAGGTGACTTTTTCCTAAAAACCATTAACAATAACCAGCACAGGTGCAATGAATCAGCACACTGTCATTCTTTGCCACCGAGGACTGGTAATATTACCACGGCCAGGGATGAAATTTCCTTGGGCTACCACACAAAGGCAAGCTGAATTTCATAGGTCTAAAGTCCTTGTCAGCCAGGAAGTAAACCCCACCCTCTTTCTTTCCCCCTCTCTAGCTCTCATTCTCTCCCCCTCTCTCTTTTTCTCTTTCTCTCATGTGCACGCCACAAACACCTGTATTTACATTTACCTTTCAAAATGGGACATGCATGCAATGTTTCACGTGTGATGCATTCAGTGATATGTTTAAAGTCTTTAAGTAATACTAAATGTGCAGGAAAATTGCAAAGGAGGCATATGAGCGTGTGTAAATGCACGATGCCATAAATGTTACATTATCAATTTAAAAAAAAGATTGCATCAGAAAAGAAAACAAAAACACTAAAAAAAAAAAAAATTCAAATTAGTGACAGAAAGTAATGGCGAACCAAAGAAAGGAATGAGATTGTTATTATTGTTATTATTAGTATTACTATTATACTCCTTCAGTCCCCCTAGCACCT